>JAHTLZ010003526.1:26282598-26308748 GCA_023846285.1 Phrynocephalus versicolor | reverse complement strand
GATGGATGTTATCCACACTGTTGCCGGATTTTAATCATTTATGATGTTTTTCTAGTTCAGTGATGGCGAACCTATGGCAGGGTGCCAAAGGTGGCACTCGTCGGAGCCCTTTCTGTGGGCACCCGACATTGCCCCTTCATAGCTACCTGTATACAGGTTAAATTACTGTATTGGCACTTTGCAAAAAAATTACTGGCTTTTGAATAGCAGTTTGGGCACTTGGTCTCTAAAAGGTTAGCCATCACTGTTCTAGTTCATAAATATGGTCTTCAAACTGACAGCAATTTACAGCACTCCACAAGCATTTAATAAGAAAAATATTAATGTGCAGCTAATGTAAAAGATGGAAGCCAAAAGCCACTTACTAGGTTTCATGGCATTTGGTGCACTGGAGGGTCCATTTCCCCAACCAGCAGAGGCCCCTGTATCATCAACTTCACCCCATCCAGGGCTGGTCTCATTTGGTTCACCCCAAGCAGCTGTACCATTATCTGGAGCAGGAGGTGTGCTTTTGTTCCAGACTTCATATAGGAAAGAGTTTTCATTATGCATTTTTAATGAATAAAGGTTTCCTTCTGACATTTAGCAGAGCACATAATAGGAAAAAATCTATCTTTCTATAGAGATAACTCAATGTTGTCATTCTTTATACCCCACTATATATCCTGGATCTTACAGTATGCAATGGCTTATTACAGTATTAATAACTAGACTCTGATTTCTAAGACACATTAACTCAATAACTAGAAATATACTAAATGGCAAGAAAAGATCTTAGCTAATTTTTAAATGTATTAACTGAAGGTTAGAAAACCTTTCCCAGAAAAGTGAAAGTATGATACACTACAGCAATGAACAGAGAATACAGTACTATAGTTAGTTTCAGTTTCCTAGATAAAATTTTTGATCTGAAACATGTATAGAGATACATCAATGGAGAAGGAGACAGTGAAGAAAAAGAAGCATTCCCTTCCTCTTCTTGTGTGCTGCAAACTATCCTTTCCAAAAGGCTTGTGCAAGACACAAAGGGCCCTTAGTAGAAATGGCAACACGTTACTTCTCTAATAAATGATTCACTACATAATACTACTGATTCAGACCATACTTTCCAATATTTGGGAAAACTTAATAAACTGAATCACAATCAGATAATCCGGGGCACTAACATATTATTTTTTAAAATTTAAATTACTTCCACTAATGGTGTCCAAAAATCAACTATGTACTTTTTCTTTAAAAATCCCCAATAATAATTGCATACAAGTATTAATGAGGACTGGCTGTTGAGCAAAATCAGTTCAAAGACTCTTAGAAAAGGACACCAAATCCAAAGATAACATGTTCAGCAACAGATTGCATAGAAACATTTGATTGGTTATTTTTCTGAAAGCAACTGCTATCTGCCGCTTTGTGCAGAAAGCCCCTTGAAAGAAATAGGGTTGGCCGTTTGCCAAAACCCCACACACTTATGTGACAGCTTTTTTAGTGGAAGTATACATGTTAGATTTGCAGTGCCTAAACTGCTGTAATCAGATGGTGTAGGAATAAGATTTCTATGTTGGTGTGTGGATGACAGTCTGAAGGAATCCCGGTACCAAGTGATTCAGGATCATGCTGTTACTACTTTAAGAATATTTAAAGTTAACTGATCACTCACTCCATTTAACATCAGTGTGAGAATAAACACTATTACTTGTGAAGGCTGACTTTTCACCAGCAACTGCAGAATATGACAAGCAATTATTTACTCTTTGTACTGACTCCAAAGCAATTGAAAACTCTGCAGGTGTAGGAATGTGTGGTTTAAAGTTTAGATTAAAATCCAAAGTCCAAACTACAGATAGGGAGATTAGTTTCTTCAGTAAGTAATCTGTTCAATATTGAAGAAAACAGTACAATACCTGAGGTTGCTACTTTGTTAGGCCTTGGAGTAGGGAGGTTCTGTTCTCGTGGAGCTGGTCCACCTTGCGAGTTCTTGTCCCACAGGTTCACATTCTTGTAGTTGTAACTACTGGGATCTCCCCATGCTGAAGTGCCATCATCAATATCCATTTTACGACTAAGTGACTGAGGGGATGGTTCTTCCCAGCCACTGGGCTCCTCATCTTTTGAGGCAGTTGGCTGTGGCCCACTGTTCCAGTTAGGATTGGGTGGCCTCACATTAACTGGAGGCTGTGGTGGTGGACCCCAGGAACCAGGTGCCTCTGACTGCTGATGGTGCTGTTGTTGCTGATTATTCCATGAATTTGGCTGCCTACCAGTATCATTCCATGGTGGAGTTCGTTTGCTACTGTCCCACCCACCTTTTGATGAACAGTTTGTATTTGCACTATTTCCCCAAGTTCCAATCTCATTTTGACCAGTTTCACCCCAATTTGACATTGACTTGCCTCCTGCACTTTCCCAGTTGCTGTTTTTTGCTTGGTCAACATCCTCTCCCCAACCGTTTTTCCCAGATGACCACCCTTGAGTAGATGACCGCCCATTCCATCCTGGATCCTTATTGGAATTCTCATTCCAAGACGATGCGACTTTTTCATCTGGTCTTCCTCCTCCCCAATTCGAGCAACTATTCTTGTAATCATTCCATCCTCCAGTGTTTTTGGGTTCTTTCCAATCTGTTGGAGTAGAGAGCTCGCTCCATCCAGACTTGATTTGATTGCTTTGGCTGGGTGCATCTCCCCAGCCCCCTGAGCTCTTTGTCTGTATGGCAGAACTCTCCCACCCCTCAGTTCCTTTATCAGTCTTTCCCTCTGCCCTTGGCATCTCTTCAATGTCCCAAACAGTATCTTGCTTGATTTGAGTTTGACCCCAGCCAGTATTTGAAAGCACACGGGGGTCCAAATCAGTCCTGCTCAACAAAGTTTGCAAGACTGCCTGGCAATCAGGATGTGTAGGCCTATACGATCGACGTCCAGAATTGTGACTATCACTACTTCCTGCTTTATGGTTACTTCCAGTGCTTTGACCTCCAACCTCACTTCCTGTAGAGCTGGAAGATCTTCCCCAACAGGGAGCCTGGGAATTCCCTTGGTTTTCAGGAAGGGGGTGGCCCTTTTGATTGTCCCATGCTCCAGTGCTAGAATTTGGTTGGTTTGGACCACTCCATTCACCAATCTTCAATTCGTCAGACCCAGACGGCTGTTTCCATTCTCCCTGAGACACCCCTGATGTCATTTTGTTCCCTTCACTCCACTTACTTTCACCAGAGTGCTGAGGGCCAATGGTCCAAGACCCATCACCCGTAGATCTGTTACTGTTCTCCCAAGAATCATGTCTTGACCCATTAGATTTTTGAACACAAGGTCCCTTCCATGAATCCTCCCTATCTTTTCCATTGTTCCCATGATTTCCAGAACTGCTTTGACCAGAAGCACTGTCCATTCCAGAAGCCCCCCTAACTGTACCCCAAGACCCAACACTCCCAGTCTTTCTCTCTCCAGTGCTTTGTGAAGGGGTATCAGTGCTCCTGGAGGGGTTCCCAAAGCCCATTTCAAAGGACATTCCCTTATTCTCCATTGGGTTTGGTGAACTTAAGTTCAAGGAGTTCGCTCCATTTTTTGGTCCATCAGTGTTGTGAATTTGAGCCTGTTCTCTGCCAGAGACAAAGTTTACACCCGCATTTTCCATCTTTGACTGCTGTTCCCTACAAGTCTGACCTGCTGTAGTAATCTGTGCATTGGAACCACCATTATCAGATTCTGAATTTCCCTTCCTTGAATTGCCCTCTTGAATTAGTGCTGGCCAAGCAGATGGGTTGCTATTTGGGTTAAAACTGCTGAAGCCAGGGTTGGGGCCAACTCTGTCCTGCCCACTCAAGTTCCTCCAGTTTGCTAAACCATTGTTACTCTCTGCTACAGGGTTGGAAGATTGAACAGATTTAGCCTTGGGGTCAGATTTCCAGGCCCCAAGATTACATTCATTACCAGAACTTCCAGACTGGCACTGGTTTCCTTTTCCTTTGTTGCTAGTGGTGCTTCCTGGCAGAGTGCTCTTCTCCAAGCCAGGGTTCGAGGCACTATTGTTGTCTGTGGTGTTTTCGGAAGAAGATTCAGTATCTTTGCTGGCAATACAAGGCCACTCTTCCATGTCAGACCCGTCTACAATCACCTTGTCCCAGACGTGAGTTGGGTTGGCATTGGTGCTGTTGGATGAGGCTCCAGGACCCCAAGTGGAATTTGCATAATTTGAAGCAGCAGCACCCCCAGTTGTTGAATCTAAAAATGAAACATACAATTTATAAACCCATAAAAGAACTTAAATAAAACATATGAAGTGTTTGCATACACCATCTGAATGACAAGTTACACCTCAATCTTACCATAATGTGTATTGGCCAGAATCTGACTGCAGATTTAAACAGCACTGTGTGACTATACTCCAACAAAGAACTTAAGCAGCAGCTGGTTAATGAGTGGCAATTTCTAGCCAAGATTCTCAAATTGCACTCAAAAATCCCAGTTAGGATTTTGGCCAGAAATAAGGTGCTCAGATATACTGATCACTTTCGATATGATTCATTTTAATGAATTTTTTTGGTGACTTCTTCACCTGCCTAAATGGAAGCTCCCACTGATCCTAGGAACAGCTCAGACCTTCAGTTATTCACATAAACGCCTTGCTTTTTCACTCTAAGGGTGAAAATAGAGGCACCCAACAGCAGGATTATAGAAGTTTTTCCCCCCACTCCACAGGAACACTCCAGTGCAGTAATCCAAATGTACAGCAGGCAAGAGTTCTCCACTGTTATTTACTCTAATACTCTACTCATTGAGAATACCACCTTTGAACATGAAGAAATTTAAGCTGATTCCTAAGATCAGTGAATGGGCATGCATTTCAATTAACGCAAACAAATGATCAAAAGTTCAATAAGAATATTTCTGAAACGCAACCACAATGAACTTAATAGAAACTGATGACTGTTTCTAATGTCTACCTCCAATATTTTTTGAGAATCACATATGGGGATAGGAAGGGGGGGAAACTCTGCTAGATTCCAGAATGAACAATCCAGCCAGTCATAATGGAACCTGTATGTGTGTATGATAGCGTAGTTGCCTTTCAACTTTCTCTCATTTTTTTACAGTCATGTTTCTTCCATTTCCCCTCTCTTTGCTTCTCATAAGAAAAAAACACCAATGCCTTGTTGAGTATGCGTCAGAAAACAGATCTAAAGGCCTCTCCCTGAATACACTTTTTTTTAGCCCATAATACTACAATCCTGACACTGCAGCTTTCAGTAACAGGCCTTCTCATCTAACCATGGTGATGGACATCTTTAAAGTCCTATTGCCCACAGAATTCTTTCTTGGGAATATTTGCTCTTTATTTGTAATCTTATTTATAAATACCCATGTAGAAGCAAGATAGCACCTTCTATGAACAATCATTTGTGATAAGAGCCTTAGATTTTAGAAGTTTTCTCAAGTAGAAATGGGATCCCCCTCAAATACACCAAAAACAAATACAAAGTGTTTTCCTTCAAAGATACTAAACGAATATGGCATAGCCATCACCAATATCCATCTTATTTTTGTTGAAATAGTACTATGCACCAAAAATGATAAAATAAAAATCAATATAACATTTAAAAAAAAGCTGACTGACAGCAATTTGTGGTGTTAATTCATACCTGCAGTGCCTATTTATATATTTTAAAAAAGCATTCTTTCTGAGAGATGAATTACATAGAATCATAGAGTTGGAAGAGACCTCAAGGGCCATCTAGTCCAACCCCCTGCCATGCAGGAAACCCATCACAATATTTCCAACAGATGGCCATCCAGCCTCTGCTTAAAAACCTCCACAGAAGGAGACTCCACCACCCTTTGTGGCAGCATATTCCACTGCCGAACAGCTCTAACTGTCATGAAGTTCTTCCTAATGTTCAAATGGAATCTCTTTTCCTGTAGTTTGAAACCATTGCCCTGAGTCCTAGTCTCTGAAGCCATGGAAAACAAACCTGTTCCCTCTTCAATATGACATCCTTTCAAATATTTAAACATAGCTATCATATCCCCCCTCAAACTTCTTTTAGAGAGGCTAAAAATTCCCAGTTCCCTAAGACGTTCCTCATAAGACATTTCCTCCAGACCCTCAACCATCCTGGTCGCCCTCCTCTGCACCCGCTCGAGGTTGTCAACATCCTTTTTAAACTGAGGTGCACAGAACTGGACACAGTACTCCAGGTAGAGTATGACCAGAGCAGAATAGAGTGACATTATCACTTCCCTTGATCTAGACACTATGGTTCTGTTGATGCAACCAACAATTGCATTGGCTTTCCGGGCTGCCGCATCACACTGCTGACTCATGTTCAATTTGTGGTCCACCAAGACTCCCAGATTCCTTTCACAGGTACTATTCTCCAGTCAAGTATCTCCCATCCTATATCTGTGCAATTCATTCTTTTTACCTAGATGTAGCACACTACATTTCCCTCTGTTGAAATCCATTCTGTTAGCTTTGGCCCATCATTTTAATCTGTCAAGGTCCTTTTGTATTTTCATCTAGGGAATTAGCAACCCCTCCCAATTTGGTATCACCTGCAAATTTAATTAGCATACTCTCTATTCCTTCCTCCAAGTCATTAATAAAGATATTGAACAGTACTGGACCCAGAACAGAACCCTGGGGCACCCCACTGGTCACGTGTCTCCAAGATGAAGAGAGGCCATTTATGATCACCCTTGGGTGCGATCAGTCAACTAATTACAAATCCACCTAAAAGTAGCACTATCTATCCCACTTTCTACTAACTTCTTAGCAATTTAGACAGCTCCATGAAGGTGTGTACCCAATGTGTGGCAGCGGTGAAGAAGGCCAATTCCATGCTGGGATTATCAAAAAGGGGATTGAAAATAAAACAGCCAACATTATAATGCCATTATACAAAACAACAGTAAGGCCGCACCTGGAGTATTGTGTACAATTCTGGTCACCGCATCGCAAGAAAGACATAGTGGAACTGGAAAAGGTGCAAAAGAGAGCGACTAAAATGATTACTGGGCCGGGGCACCTCCTTTATGATGAAAGGCTAAAACATTTGGGGCTCTTTAGTGTGGAAAAAAGACACCTGAGGGGGGATATGATTGAGACGTACAAAACAGTGCAGGGCATGAGTAAAGTGGATAGAGGGAAGCTCTTCTCCCTCTCACAAAATACCAGAACTAGGGGACATACACTCAAATTGAGGGCTGGGAGATTAAGAACAGACAAAAGAAAATATTTTTTCACCCAGTGCATTGTTAGTCTGTGGAACTCCCTGCCACAGGATGTGGTGATGGCATCTGGCCTGGATGCCTTCAAAAGGGGATTGGACAGATTCCTGGAGGACAAGTCCATCCCAGGTTACAAACCATGATGGAGATGTGTAATCTCCAGGCTTAAAACCGGGGTACTTCAAGGGCCAGATGCAGGGGAGTGGTATCAGGAGACAGATATCTAGTCTCGTGTGCTCCCAGACGCATTTGGTGGGGCCACTGTGAGATACAGGAAGCTGGACTAGATGGGCCTTTGGCCTGATCCAGCATGGCTCTTCTTATGTTCTTAAAAATACAAAATTGTGAAATGATTAATCAGATTATTAGCCAATAAAGTAAAAATTGTAATTTCCAAAAATGGAAATTCAAAGTACAGTGGTACCTCGGATAACAACTTTAATTCGTTCTCCGAGGTTAGTCGTTATCCGAAACACGTTGTTATCTGAAATGCGGTTTCCCATAGGAATGAATGAGAAACTGATTAATCTGTTCTGGAGCCTGTTCAAAACTCTTTATAAAGTGCACTTTAAAGGTACAGATGCAATGCCACCCGGGATAACTCTTTTTTATTGATGCATGCTGGAAATTCGTTATCTGAGGCAGTCCATAGGGAAAATTTGTTATCCGAGGCAGCCCACAGAGAAAATTCATTATCAGAGGCAGACCTATACCTAGAACTGGTGATTCGTTATCCGAGGCAGCCCATAGGGAAAATTCGTTATCAGAGGCAGTCCTATACCCGGAAATTTGCAGTCGTTATCCGAGGTACCACTGTAACATGATTCATATTGGTTTTAAACAGTGTATCTGTAACTCAGCAATCAATAGTAATCTGTACAGCTAGTTCATTTTGCTACAAATCTGTGTCAGTATTAATGCTTTTATCCCATTTCTATTTCAGATATAAAAAGCTTGGCATACAGTTTATGAAAACCTCAAATTTACAATCCCAGAAAATTAGAATATTATCCAGCTACTTACACGAGCTACAAGTATTAATGTCAAATAAAAATCCTCATCAATACCAAAGAGCAGAAAACTGAAGCTTTCATACCTGTTGCAGCCCCACTGTCACACGGCAGCAGCACTCCTGGTACTGGTTGTGCGTTGTTTGTATTTGCTCCAGGTGCTGGAGAAGGAGACAACCCGATTCCACTTGCAAGGAGCATGCAGGATGGCGGAGGGGGCTGCCCACGTTTCAGTAACACTTTGTGGTCCTGCTGGCAACGGAATCGCGGCGGCACCTCCCGAGGCATGTAGCGGGCGGCGCTTGGCGGTTGACCGTTCGGCACTGCCACCCTTTTGGCATTGTTACCACCATTGACAGGTGGCGATGGAGAGCTGCCAATTGGGCTGGCGGTCACTGGTTGGCTTAAACTTGGTTTCGTCGCTTCGGGCACTAAAAGGAAAAATAACTGGTGTTCTGTACTGTTTTGGAAGCTGAACTATGATTATCTTGTAAGATTACAATGAGAGTGATCATTTCAAAATTATTTTATATCATGGCATAAATTCAGTAACTAGTTGCAACTAGATCCATCATTTTACTAGGATCTTACTGTTTAGCGTCTGTTCAGTTGATCTGAACTACCAGATATATTTAGCCCTCAAAATTGGTTGAGCAATTTGTCAGAGATAACTTGCCTACATCAAGAAACAGACCGACATCTTCCAAATAAAGAAAGAAAGAAAGCCATCACTGTCATCCCAAGTTTAAGACACTTAGAAAATCACAATATGGAATCCCATGAGGCAATCAATACAGAGGTTGATGAACTTTTCATATCCTGTTGCTGTACAGTGCAAACTGGGTTCCACCTCTTGGCACAAACAAGTCAGAGATTTAAGTTGAGAGTCATGTAGCAGCTAGATACAAGCAAATGAACAAGTGTATGAGAGAAGACACATATCCTTTGGCATCTTTCAGGAAAATTGTGGGTTAAAGCAATATAAAAATATAGAAATGGGGGGCAGCGTTAAAGCTTAATCTGCTTGTGGTTCCAGAAAGCTAGTACGTGACTAATTACAACAACAAAAGATTTTACTTCCCTCAAATGTCAGTCAAATTCTGAGACACACATTTCTACAGATATGAAAACAGCAGTTTCAACAGTACCAGAAACATAAAACTAAACTGAAGAATTATAAAGACTCATAGATGACAAGTAAAACTATAGTAGAAGGGATGAATGAGTAAAAAAATTTTTTTTAAAAAAATGTTTAGATCTGTCTCCAATTTCAGTCAATATAAGAAAAAAATCACATTCACTTACTTTGGTAATTAGGCTTTAGCTACTATGATAAACAAAACCACCATCTAGTGACTGTTTGGGATAATGGAACAAAAAAAAGCTAGACAAACCCCTGGAAAAGATTATAAGCAAAGGGGAAGACATTTCAAGGTGTAGGTGCTATAGAACCTGAACCACACATGTGTCACACTCTAACTTGAAATCTAGAGCAAGGCATCAACATGTGAACTTAATGTAAAGGAGGTTCATATGGGGGAAGCTAGCCTTTCAGACATCCTGGCCCTGAATAATAAAGGGATTTCAGTTTCAAACAACTCTTTGACTGGATCTGTAAACAGAGGTAGTGCAAATGTTCCATTAGTGGGACAAAATATTCCCAATACTCCCCCTCCAAGTATAAACATACAGTGGACCCTTGTATAACAAAAATATGTACAACATAAAAAATTCCGGATATAGGGAAAATTTGCTTAACATCGCCTATGGGGAAAATCCGTACAACATAAAAATGGGATTACTCCATTTTCAATGCATTCCTATGGGAATTTGTATAAAGGAAAATTTGCTTAACATACTTTCATTTGGAACGAATTCATTCCTTTCTACAAGGTACCACTGTATTTTTCCATAATACTGCCATTCAATCCTGTACTTGCTAACATTATATTCCCGTGTTCTCTTTTCCACTGACAGGCGCATCTTGTGAGGGCTAAGCTTCAATTTCTAAGTGTCATATAGCCAACACTAATTCACACAATTTTATGAAAAGTATTAGAAAAGCTTAAGAATCACAATATTCAAAAGATACTTATAGTGATGTCAAATTTATTGGCAGACAAATATGAAGTGAGACTGGCCCTTGTACCCAGTTAAATATTATCTCTACATTACAGAGGACTTTGTGATGGGGAAATCAATGAGGACTGGCAATTACTACGTACTATACCAAATCAAAGTGTACACATTTTCAGGTAACCGAGTAAAGCTTAAAAGAGCTTACAGTTTGCAGGTTTTAGGCAGAAACCTCAAGCCAACTACAAAATATATTTAATAGGAAATAAGAACACGCACACAACTTAAAATAAGAATTACACATGAAGTTTGAAGGTGCAGTCTGGATATATAGGACAGACAAGTATGTGAACGTTAATGTATGCGTGAAGATTATGACTCCTATACCTAGAGGAAGTAAACAGATCAGGACTTTCAAGAGTTCATAAGACCACTCATTGGAATAAAACAGAGATGGGCAGTATGTCCTCCGTTAGTTGACATTCAACTACACTACAGTACTAGCGTTTACCAGTGATGTAACTCAAAGTTACAATCCAACAGCATTTAGAAGGGCAGACATTCCACATTGTGGTATGAATAATACCCCCATGTCTTCAGCTACCTTAATAATATAATTTCTTTATCAGCCAACTAGTGGATCACATTAATTCCAAAGGTCTTTTTAAAAACAGATAGCATCTAATCAGCATTGAGGAACAAAGAATCAGAACACTCAAGTTTGCTGGAGTCTTATTATTCAAGCAAAATATAGGCTATTATTATTACTACCACAAGGGAATATAGGCCCAAACAAAATTAGCATGTAAGCACTGTATCTGGTATAGGAAACAAAGTGTGTTCTTGTCAGGTCTCTTTCATGCAAAGTTTCTTCTCTTCCCAAACAACTTGCTTGATTAAAAAGATAATTCTCCATGCATTTCTCATAAAACATTGCTGAGAACTAGAGAAACGGATTAATCCATCTCAAGGAAGGGTACAGAAATTTTGTCAGAAGAAAAATAAATGGTCTGCTGAGACAGTAAGAGAAGTTACAATTTTAGAAAAATTTAAAGCCCCTTACCTTTGGTTTTTTGATCTGTGACCTGAAAATTAAATGATAAGTATAAATAAAAACAGGTGCAGATTTTGTTTACTTGTTTTAATGTTAAAGAGGAGCATGCATGTTTAACAGAATGCTCCTAATCCTCCAAACCATGCTTCAGACCTAATATAGGCATTCCAGTGCCCTTCAAATGGTTTGCACTATGATATCCATAAGTCCAATGAATGCAACAATAGTAAATTATTAGGGAAGTTGTAATCCTGAACAACTGGAGTGTACCAAATTGCCCAGATGATTCAGAGAAAGGGAAAGTCAGCAAAGTCACTATTTTTGTGCAGTGCAATATGTACACATACTATCCATCTATTTACCTCCTCTATTAAGCATTCATTCTGTCATCTCTAGTTATTCCAACCTTTGTTCCACATTTCAAAATATGCACTGTTTTTTAATAAACCTTGGTATTTGTTTTACAAGACCCCAAGTAGTATACAATACATTAAGCAAACCCTATGTCCAAGCCCTGAGACAAGTAAAACAGAGAGGGCAGAGGGCATACTGTTGTCTGATACTATAAGGATCTCTGGTTTGGAAGTCAAAAGTGAAAGGCTATGTGTAGGAGTAAAGGCTCCACACACATGTCATTACTGACAATATTTAAATTATCCCGTATTAGTTAAAATGCTCATTGCTTTACATACAAAAAACTTTGATTAATATGATTAGGTAACAAACTGATACCTTTGGACACACCTGAACACAGAATGGAATTCATACCAAGTTTGAGTGATCTGAAATTTATTATTTAACTATTATTCAAAATGTCAACTTGCACTAGAATAAAATATATCACTAGCAGCTTTCCTCAGAGATGAGGAATCTCAAAAAGATTCTGGAAATTTTCCAATGCCATATTTCACAAAAGAAAAAATTCCATATACCTATAGTTATCAGGAATGCTCTGCTGTAATTGATCACGTTAGAAGATCTAAATAAAGAATATGAACTTTAAGAGTCTTACGGTGCTGGTTAACCCATAAAAGTTACAAATATCAACCTCCTACTGTATACAATCAAGCTGGCTTCTGACTGGGTATGGACCAGTCTTATACAGGGTACAATTATAATCAATAGAAACTTAAAATTAACATGCTAAATTACCGTAGTTAACATTATCTTTACCACAGGATTTTTTTCCAGTTCTGTATTTCCCCAAAAGCCTACATAATTAGAATCCCTTACACATGTGTGTTCTGACAAATACCCAAATAAACCCTGAACTACTTCTAAACAGTAAGTACTGTACTTCTAAACCACCAAGATCACTATGTGTTATGCTTTCAGCTGCCTCTTACAAGGATTTGCTAAGCTAGGCACCAATTTTGATTGGTGCACAGATACAATATACAGTAATATAGTACAGTGGACCCTTGTATAACAAACGGTTTGTATAACATAAAATTTGTACAACATAAAAAATTCTGGAGATAGGGGAAATCTGCTTAACAGAATCGCCTATGGGGCAAATCTGTACAACATAAAAATGGGATCACTCTTTCAATGCATTCCTATGGGAAATTTGTATAAAGGAAAATTTGCTTAACATAATTTCATTTGGAATGAATTAATTCTTTTATACAAGGTACCACTGTACCTCGTAAGACAAATGTCCCTTACAATGAAAAAAAATCGTAGGATGAATGTAATTTCCGGGGATAGGAAAAAAACGTAAGACTTTTTTCCTTCCCTTTACATTTGTTTTACGAGGTACTACTGATCCTCACCCAGCCTGTGTGGCTTGGAAGGGAAGAAGCAGTGGCACCGCTGCTTGCCTTCCAAGCCTCCCTCCCTGGTTGGGGGAAGATCCATTTTAAAATGTCCCACCACAAATGCTCTGTCCCCAGCCAGTACACTAGTGGCGGAACATTTTAAAATCATGGCAGTGGTTGCAGAGGCTTGCGAGCAGGTTTCAAGTGGCTAGAGCTCCTGCCCTTTGACCCCCCCCGCCAGTGCACCAGCATGCACACGGCTCCCTTGCAGGTGTGTGTGTGTGGGGGGGTGTCAGGTTTTTAAAAGTCTTTGAGCAGTCCGGGAAAGCGGTCGTGGCGGGTCAGATCCGCCGCCACCACCTACCCAGGCTGCTCTTGCACCTTCCTTGTACCCCCCGCCACCCCCGAGCAGTGGAAGCTCACCCGCCCAAGGTCCTCGGCGAAGGCAAAGGATTAATTGGTTTTCCAAGCATTCCCAAGGGAAAACTGTGCCTCGTAAGACTTCTTTACCTAAGACGAATCAAGTCTTAGATTGAATTAAAAACATTTTATGAGGTATTACTGTATAACAATGAAAGCAGAAAGTGAATTTAGTTTTTGTGCCGACCTAGCCAAATCTAATACACTACAGGGCATATGTGTGGCTAATGTATGTCACCCCTCTTATCTTGTGGTCCATTATAGCTGATAAAACCCAAATGAAATACACCCTACCAAGTGAAACAAAAAGGTTCCATAAATCACTCTGCCAAATTCATCCAGATAGTTAGCAAAAGTTAAGTTGTTTGATCCTGGAGTACAACCTGAGCCTAAAAGGCTGCAAGGAAAGCCAGACAGCCATGTTCAGACACAGTCAAGAGACCGACCACTCTGTGTACACTTCTTGAAGGGATATATTTTATCAAGTCAAGAGCCTGCTCCTTCAACAGTCTGAGCAAGATATGCGCCATAGTTCTGTTTAAGTAATTGCAGTATGCAAAGAGTACATCAGGGAAGAATAGACACAGAGCACCGTAGCTGGAAAATGCCCCATTTTCACGGCTGGAGACACAGCATTCTCCTGGCATTCTTAAATAGCCTAGGTCAGTGGTGGCGAACCTTTGGCACTCCAGATGTTTTGGACCACAACTCCCAGAATTCCAAGCCTGTATTGCCAATGAGAAAGGATTCTGGGAGTTGTGGTCCAAAACATCTGGAGTGCCAAAGGTTCACCACCACTGGCCTAGATCCATTTCAGTCTGGGTTCAAGCCATACCAGGAAACCGAAACGGCACTTGATCACATAAAAGATTATCTCCTGAGGGAGGCATACAGAAGAACCCTGCTGGTCCTCCTGGATCTTTCTCTAGCCTTTGATACCATTGATTGACCATCATTCTAGGGTGGCTACGGAATCAAGGACTCAAGGCTCTGTTCTTCAGTGGTTCCAGTCAGGGTGGATTTGATTTAAATCACTAGTCAGTAAGGCTCAATTTAAATCATGATTTTCTACATAAAGATTCATTTTTGCTGGAGTGGATTTAATCTTAATATCTACAACCAGATGAAGGTTTCATTTTTAAAATAATAACTTTTCGGATTAGTCTGACAGTTATATCAGGAAATTACTGATTTGGTGGCTATATACCATTAGATGTACATAGATAGATAATTATGAAATTATTGCAAGGTGAACTATTCCCAGTTTAATAGGCTATTAACTCACATTTGGACAACTGTTCTGTTGTATTTTATTGGAAGGAGATAAATAATCATTACCTTAAACAATAACAATTTAAATCATTTTATTTACCAAGGGAAAGAGTGAGAATAATATGATAACCCTCGGGCCGCTATACACATAAAAGATCTCAAGATGTGAAGTACTATGCTCAAAAAGTTTCACTTTCATTTTACTACCTGCCTCTCCCTCCTCAAACTTTGCTCCTAGTGGAGAACTATTCCATTCCAAACGATCTTCTATTCATTGAACATCTTGAAATGTAGCACTTAAGAGGTAATAGCAAAACCAAGCATTGTTGATATCTTCTAGATTGAAAAACTACCCCAAATAATCAGAAATCTCTGGGAGAGCATGACATTGTGAATGGATTAATACAGCCTTATGCTACATAATTAAAAACTAATTTCATGATGAATAACCTTTGGACTATAATGTATCTCAACTAGAACACGATCTTTAGAAAGATTTTTCCTCAAAGAGCATTTAATTTTTTAAAAAATCTGATTTAAATAAAAAATCATTTATTTTTATCCAGCCTGATTCCACTCCTTCCTCAAGGATTGATCCTAGATGGTATAGCTTGGGGAGGCACTGTCCATTCCTTCGGACCTCTGTTGTAGGAAGCTTCAGGAATCAGCCATTTCTCCAATAGTTTTAATATCTACATGAAGTTGCTGGGAAGGCCAACAAACTGAAACTGAATCCAGGTAAGATGAAAATCTTATAACTGAGAGGATCGCTGAACTGGTGAGATAAATATTTACCTGGCCTCAACAGGGTTATACTTCCCCGCAGGATCAGGTTTGCAGCTTCTGGGTACCTTTGGACCCACTCTCTCTATGGAGGTGCAAATATCTACTGTGATCAAAAGTGTCTTATCAGCTTTGGTTCATTGTTCACGCATGCCCCTGCCTTGACAAGAAATGGAGGTTCCTGTTTGCAATCTATAAAACAGAGTGATGTAATGCACTCTTAGGGCTGCCCCTAACATCAGTCCAGAAATATCAAGAGTTCCCAAAAGAAGTAGCCAGACTGAGTACAGGCAGCAGCAAATAGGAACACATATCCCCAGACTTGGCATATCTTCACTACGTTCCTGTTAGTATCTGCACTCAATTTAAAATGCTGGTCAAAATCTATAAAGCCCTTAAGAGTTTGATATTTGGGAAAATGTCTCTTCCCCAAAAATAGCTACACATCTACTCCAGACAGCACCACACATTCAAAGCTATAAATGTGCTTGATTAGTGGCCTATCCTTGAAAACTTACTAGAATGTTCACTGCCACAAATGTTGTACCGCAGTATTATTTTCACCATTACAACAATACACATATTCACAACTGAACATTGTTTTCTGCTTTAAAGTTATCATGTCTTTTTCAACTTTGGAGCTCTATGAAACCTAGGTTTGAGCTGTCTGAAGGAATGTCCCCCACCAAATGGATCATCCCATTTATTAAGATCAGCAAATGTCCTTCTAAAGACACAGGCCATGTGTTAGGCATATAGAAAAGGGCTATACCTTATGTTGATTCTAAAACCTGAAACTTACTCTGTGTAGAGTTGCTGGTCATCATTCTATCATGTGTCCCCAAAGAAGATCATTTTAAATGTTAAGAACATAAGAACATAAGAAGAGCCATGCTGGATCAGGCCAACGGCCCATCTAGTCCATCTTCCTGTATTTCACAGTGGCCCCACCAGATGCGTCTGGGAGTGCACGAGACTAGATATCTGTTTCGTGATATCACTCCCCGGCATCTGGCCCTTGAAGTACCCCGGTTTTAAGACTGGAGATTACACATCTCCATCATGGTTTGTAACCTGTGATGGATTTTTCCTCCAGGAATCTGTCCAATCCCCTTTTGAAGGCATCCAGGCCAGATGCCATCACCACATCCTGTGGCAGGGAGTTCCACAGACTAACAACACGCTGAGTGAAAAAATATTTTCTTTTGTCTGTTCTTACTCTCCCAGCCCTCAATTTGAGTGTATGTCCCCTAGTTCTGGTATTTTGGGAGAGGGAGAAGAGATTCCCTCTATCCACTTGACTCATGCCCTTCACTGTTTTGTACGTCTCAATCATATCCCCCTCAGGCGCCTTTTTTCCAGACTAAAGAGGCCCAAATGTTAAGCCTTTCCTCATAAGGGAGGTGCCCCAACCCAGTAATCATTTTAGTCGCTCTCTTTTGCACCTTTTCCAGTTCTACTATGTCTTTCTTGAGATGCGGTGACCAGAATTGTACACAATACTCCACGTGCGGCCTTACTATTGTTCTGCATAATGGCATTATAATGTTGGCTGTTTTATTTTCAATCCCCTCTTTGATAATCCCTAGCATGGAATTGGCCTTCGTCACCGCTGCCATACATTGGGGAGACACCTTCATGGAGCTGTCCACCAACACACCAAGATCTCTTTCCTGATCCGTCACGGATAACTCAGAGCCCATGAGTTGGTAGATAAAGTTTTGATTTTTTGCCCCAATATGCATTACTTTACATTTGGCTACATTAAATCGCATTTGCCATTTTGCGGCCCATTCCCCCAGTTTGGAGAGATCCTTCTGGAGTTCTTCACAATCTTCTCTGGTTTTTACCACACGGAAAAGTTTTGTGTCATCCGCAAACTTCGCCACCTCACTGTTTATCCTTGTCTCCAGGTCATTTATGAACAGATTGAAAAGCACCGGTCCCAGGACAGAGCCCTGGGGCACACCGCTTTTCACTTCTCTCCGTTGTGAAAATTTCCCATTGACACCTACTCTTTGTTTCCTGGATTTTAACCAGTTCTCAATCCATAAGAGGACCTGCCCTCTTATCCCGACTGTGCAATTTTCTCAGCAGCCTTTGGTGAGGGACTGTGTCAAAAGCCTTTTGAAAATCCAGATAGACTATATCCACCGGTTCACCCAAATCCACATGCCTGTTGACCTTTTCAAAAAATTCTAAAAGATTTGTCAGACAAGACTTACCCTTACAGAAGCCATTCTGATTTTCTCTCAGCAAGGTTTGTTCTTCTATGTGTTTTAAGATTTTCTCTTGGATGAGGCTTTCCACCATCTTACCTGGGACAGATGTAAGGCTAACTGGCCTGTAGTTTCCCGGGTCCCCCCTCCTTCCTTTTTTAAAAATTGGTGTGACATCTGCTATCCTCCAGTCCTCCGGCACTGTGGCCGTTTTAAGAGACAAGTTGCATATTACCGTTAAGAGATCTGCAATTTAATTTCTCAGTTCCCTAATAACCCTTGGGTGGATGCCATCTGGGCCCGGTGACTTGTTAATCTTCAATTTATCAATTAGACCTAAAACATCCTCCTTTTAAACCTGTATTTGATTTAATTCTTTAGTCAAGAGGGGCCGTTCAGGCAGCGGAATCTGCTCACAGTCCTCTGTCGTGAAGACAGATGCAAAGAACTCATTTAATTTCTCTGCAATTTCCAAGTCCTCCTTAATCTCCTCTTTTCCTCCCTCACCATTCAGAGGGCCAACTGGTTCTCTGGCAGGTTTTCTACTTCTAACATATTTAAAGAAGGTTTTATTATTACCCTTTATATTGCTAGCCATACGTTCCTCAAAATCTTTCTTTGCCTCTCTTATCATCTTCTTACATTTCTTTTGCCAGAGTTTGTGTTCCTTTTTATTTTCCTCATTTGGGGAGGATTTCCATTTATAGAAAGACCTCTCCTTGTGCTTTAGAGCCTCTCTAACTCCACTCCTTCCACTTCAATTTCTTTCTAACTAGTTTCCTCATCTGAGGGAAGTTTGCCCTTCGGAAATCAAGGGTTTTTATATCTGATTTGCTTGATACTCTTCCTCCAACATGCATGGCAAAGGAAATTGCAGCATGGTCACTGTTCCCCAGAGGCTCAGTGACATTCACATCCCTGACCAGGTCCTGACTATCACACAGTATTAGATCCAGAGTTGCCTGTTCTTGGGTGGGCTCCATGACAAGTTGCTCTAAGGCACAGTCATTCAGCAAGTCGAGAAACCCAGTTTCTCTTTCTTGCCCGGAGCTTGCATTGGCCCAGTCGATGTGGGGATAATTGAAGTCCCTCATGATTACTATCCTATCCCTCTTAGCCACCTCCATGATCTCTCTCCTCATTTCAAGGTCCCCCTCAAGTTTTTGATCTGGTGGACGATAGAATACCCCAACTATCACATCACTCCTTGGACCTGGTAGTTTAACCCACAGTGATTCTATGGTGGAGTCAGACCCTCTGTCAATCTCCATTCTGCTGGATTTTACGCCTTCTTTGACATAGATGGCCACTCCTCCTCCAACCCGCCCCCTCTCTATCCCTTCTATAGAGTTTATAGCCTGGGATTGCTGTATCCCACTTGTTCTCCGCATTCCACCAGGTTTCTGTTATGGCTATTATATCTATGTTATCCCTAGCTGCCAAATGTTCAAGTTCTCCCATCTTTGCTTGGAGGCTTTGAGCATTGGTATAGAAGCACCTGTACAGTGGGTCCCGCAACAACAGCTGCTGCTTTGTTCTTTTCCTCCCACAGCTTTTATTTTCAGTAGACAAACTATCACATTCCATTATTCTCCCAGTGCTAATACCTGCTATGTCATCTCTATGTGATTCTTTACCCTCTCCAACCTCATTCCACGGGGATGAGGTGTTCCGAACTAGATGCCACTCAGCTCCTGTTGGCTTTCCCGACAGGAGCTTAGTGTTGTTTTATTTTTAGTATTTATTTTATTTTCATTTGTTGAAATCCTGTTTGGCCCCTAATAAGGGAGCCATGTTTGTAAAAATAATGACAGGTGATAAAATTATAAATGGTATGGATAAGGTAGAAGAAATATCTTTCCCTTGCTCCAGTGATGGTACACCTCAAAAGGCCATTAAATGTAAATGGCTGGTAACAGAGGTATGGCAGAACAAAAAATAAAAAGTATTTGATACAAAATGAAATTAAGGGCCATAACATATAACCATGACAATTTGCTCAGGTATCTTTTAATACTGATTGATAATCATGTTAGAAATCTATTAACAGCTATTAGCCATTGCAATTAAGTGGAACTCTGAACATTAGATTTTAGAGTAAGTAAGGCTTTTGCTCTTCTGCTCTGTTTGAGGGCTTCCTACAGAAACATCTCAACAATCAGAACTAATAAAAAGATGACATTAGATAGGCCTTTAATTTAGAGGGGCTTGGTTTTTTAATAAAATAGCATGAAAATTGCTATCTGTATAAATTAGGGATTGGGAAAAATCTAATTTTTTAAAAAATCAACATGTTCTGAACTGCTTTTCAGGCATTATTGAATATTTCTCAGGTGATGACACTTTACATGACAAATGTTATCCCACAGTCTCTACTACTGAAAAGAGGATCACACATATAGCTGGCTTAACCAGTGCTTTCAGTCCATGCAAAGAGGCTGCTAGGACATCCAAATGCTCAAGAACCTCATGAAAGAAAGGGAAAACATTTTGCTATCAAATTATTTCACAATGTTATCAGGATGCCAATTTAATAATCAATGAGTATTGTAGTAGTTCACATAGGCCTTTATCACCCTATGAATTTGTCTTTAATCTATTGCTTTCTTCAGAGAAGATAAGTTAGATATGCAATCCTTGTTGTTCTAGCCTAGGAGGACAAGAAACTCCCTGATCCACAATCTTACAAAAAACAGTCACAGGAAGGTGACTGTTTTTTTACATATTTTAACAAGATGCACAAAGTAAGCCCCTCTCAGAGATCTTTCATATATTTTAATATTGTTCCCTTATTCACCAAATGTTTTGGGATTTAATAGCAATAAATACACTACAGTAGCTCTCATTTAAATATGAAGCTTGAAAGCACACAAGTAGAGTAATTCTCCATAAAGACTATACCATTATCATGTATTTGTCTAGAAACTCTTGAACATTTTCTGTGTTTTAACAATTCGACAGAATCAGTACAAATCAAAGTAAAGCCTTCTACTTATATACTGCCCCATAGTGCTTACAGCACTCTCTGGGTGTTTTACAATTTAATTATGCAGGCTACACATCCTGCCCCCAGCAAGCTGGGTACTCATTTTACCAACCTTGCAAGGATGGAAGGCTGAGTCAACCATGAGCCGGCTACCTGGGATTGAACCCCAGGTCATCAGCACAGTTTTAGCTGCAGTACAGACATTTAACCACTGCGCCATGAGGCTCCTACAAGTGAACTGTCCATTACCGAACTATGCTGATTCTCATGTGTGCAACACAATTATGAAACAAATATCTAGCTTACCTTCTGAGTTGATTCCTTTTTTTTCTTATCCTCTTTCTTTCTTTTCCTGTCTTCCATTAACTGTTCTTCCTTTTCTTGCTCCTTCTCTCTGTTGAAGTTTTAAAATTGAAATTTATACCTCTGTATTTACTTTATTTCAACTAAACAAACCCAAACTCTAGAGAAGCAGATACTGGCTTGCTGTAAACTAGTGAAAAACCTTGACAAATTCTAATGTAGAAAATGTGCCTTAGATTTTGAAAGGGGTGTAAGATTAAGTCTTACCTCCTGTTCTTGTTAAGCAAAGGATAGGACACAAAAGAGATGCAGAACAGCAGTGTCCCTCCCTAAGTGGTTAGGTGACTCAGAAGACACACTGAAGTATCCTTTCACCAAAGGGTGGGTAACATTAGTGTACTTTTCAGTCCAATAATGTCAGGTGAATGTGAAGGGAACAGCCATCCTGAAAATGTCTTCAAACAAGGGCTAAGAATACAAAAAACCTTAAAGCAGTTGACCCACACAACTGGTAAGTAGAAAGTCCCTCTGCCACTGCGGTCTATCACAAGGTGTGGAAACCCAATGATCCGCTCCATTAACCAGCAGCAAATGGAGCTGCAGAAAAACACCTTGGTTCCTAGGTTCGCAGGGTGGTGGTGGGAAGCAGCCTACCTGGTCACTTTGTGCTTGAACTAAACTTAATGTATATGTCTTGGGCACATCCAACTCATGCCATTCTCGTTCACTGCAATAAACCAAATGCTGACAAGAGATTTGGAAGAACAAAATATCCTGATTCCTAGCTGTGCTTATTTTGGCAAAACAAAAGTTCAGTACTAAGTGTGATTATTTAGATGAAACGTGCACAATCCAACCCCAACAGAAATGCCACACAATTTGCCCACCCTTCTGGCTAACGTTACAACTAGAACACCTTCAAGGGCATGATCTTGGCAGGCAGCAAGTACAGAGGTTCAAACAGTGGATGTTCCTGGTACTCTAAGTTCAAATCCTAAAATGGTACCGTTGCATCATCCCAGTCATAAATACAAATACCTCTTGAAAAAATTGCTTTTCTTGAGAAAGTCATTCACCAACCCAACATACTAGCCAGAGCAGCCACTTGGTAACAACTGAGCAATTTAGAACCAGTTTGACTCAAAACAGTCATATTCACTTCCAAACATTGGATAGCATAAAAATAAGCAAGAACATATTAACAGCCTACAAGCCATCCTCACACCATAGTCCCCTCCTCAAATACAACTATTAGGAGAAAAACACTGGTAGCCTTGACACACAGATCAACAATCAGCACATCCCTTCCCCCAGTCAACAACAAATATAGCTGAAGTGGCCACTTCCTCAAATGGACCCTATCTCTACTCAGTCAATCCATCTCTACATTTAATTCCCTTTCAAACTTCCTGCAGTGATGTACTCGAACTACCAAATGAGAAGGTCTATCTCCCTCTGTTAGGCTCCTGAAGCCTGGTTGCTGATAGATGTCTGTGAAGGTGATGAAAGTAGTGAGCCGTCCGGATTGATTCGCCGGGAAGAAGAGAAAATGGAAAAGGTTGATGTTGGTGCAATAATATCTGAGGTGGAGAAAGTTAAAATACAGGAGCAGAATAGTGGAATGAATAAGGGGGAGAATTTGGAATCTGACGGTGTAGCGCGAGAAGCATTATGGGTATTGGAGGAGACTGATGAGGGATGGTTGGAGCGTGAGGAGAGAAATGACAGTTGGGAGAAGACGTTGAGGGACTTTGCGACCCAAACTGAGGAGCAGGAGCAGAAATATGATGGAGGGAGATTCAGAGTAAGGGATTCAGATGAATTCCAGTGGTCTGTGCAGGTGAAGCCTATGAAGTGGTCGGGATACTTGGATAGGTTTAATCCGGAATGGAAGAGAGGAAAGCCTGACAATCCTGTAGCCCAATGGGTCAAACACCCGTGCTGCAGCGCACAATGTCTTGGTCGGGGCTCATCCAATCACGCTTATTTCTAAATCCTACATCAAAAGAAAGTACTCCGTTTATGTTGCCGTTAGAAGAACCATTGTTTGAAAATGTTAAAGCAACTAAGTTTACTAATTTACCTGAAGTGCCTGAAGATAACAGGTGTTCGTGTTCCACTGATGTTAATATGAATAAAAATCCATTTGAAGTATATACCAAATTTGATTCGGGACTCTTTTATGGTTCGGAACCGGTGTTAGAAAGAATCGAACCCTTACAATGTCCTAGCCAAGAAGTTGTTTGTTGACAGCAGCGTATCTGTGCCCTCCAAGCTGGGAATCAAATTCTAGAAGGACCAGGCAAACTTTCCACAGTCCCAGCCAGTTTAAAGGCTTTGACTTGTTCATCCTTCAACCACAATGACTTGCCAATGGCACCTGCAGACTGCTGCGAATGGTACCTGAGTGAGGGAGGGCATATAAAGCGGAATCTTCCTACATATATGCTATTTACTATCCAATCAGATCAGAGACTGGCAAATCTGAGTGGATAGTATCAGGAAAAGTTTTGACTACTTGGCAACAACCTCCCGATGATGAAACGGCAGCTGCTGCAAGTAGCAAGAATAAAACTGTGCATATGAGGACTGAGCACATCAAAGCCGTTATCTACAACAGTCGGATGATCAGAGCCTCTATATCGCATCAGACATGCAATGAACACTCACGTGGGCTTGTTAACAGAAACAGAAACTCAGTTAAGTCATGCACCCAAGAGAACCTCAGCAACTGAGCACCTCTGCCATGATAAACATTCTGGATGCTGAAGATAGTCCAAAGAGAACAGCTTGTATTGGAACCTAAGACAAGCAAAGAACACTCCTGTGACTTGCCCCAATGGCAATACGGAAGTAAAACTTCCTTCAGACTGACAGAAGCCAGGGAGTCATTAAGGTGTAGTCTCTCTCTTATGGAGAACCAAATTTCTCAATCTAGTAGTTCTGGACTGGAATGATTTGAGATCCAGTTTTCTTTTACAGCCATGCTTCTTGGGCACCATGAAGAACATGCAGAAGATGTTTCAGTGTCTTTCTCCATGAACCACAGGCAGTATGGTGATTAGTTTCACAAGTCCTGGCACATTTGGTTGGATCATTGTGCCAAAGTCTTACCAGAACAATTTAAGTAAGTTTTTTTAATTTGTCATCAAAAATTCTGATATTTAAATTAAATCACAAGGAATTCAGCAAAGCCTTGGGTAGTTGGGTATGCAGCCATCCTATTTAGCCATTTAAAATGATTAATCATCACAAAGCCACCAAAAGATAGCTACGCTGTTTAAAAGACAGGAAAAAAACAAAATCCATATTGAAGTAATATACAGTATTTTATCAGGAGAGACACGTGGGTATATTGTCAAAGGAAGAAGTCTGAAGAATATGAAATGAATTGCTAAAATATGTAGCTTTTTATCCCTAAGGCAATCTGTCTTGAACATGTTCTCTAGAAAGTTGAGAAATTATATGAGAAATGATGGTGGAATGGTAAAATGGAAGACAGCCAGTAAAGAAACAAAATTCGGATGGGAGGCTGCTTTTTCTTTTAGGCAGCTAATGCTGAATCTTAACTACATCTGAGACTGTATGTATCTGTGAATGCACACAGTATGCACTTTGACAGTATAGGTCAGTGATGGCGAACCTATGGCATGGGTGCCAAAGGTGGCACTCAGAGCCCTTTCTGTGGGCACCGAACACCGCACCTTCATAACCACCTGTATACAGGTTAAATTATGTATTGGCACTTTGCAAAATAATAATAATAATAATAATAATAATAATAATAATAATAATAATAATAATAATAATAATAATAATAATAATAATAATAATAATAATAATAATAATAATAATAATGGGTTTTGAATTGCAGTTTGGGCACTTGGTCTCTAAAAGGTTCTCCATCACTGGTATAGGTAAAAAAACTAGAACCTCCATCCGTTTCTACTTCTTTGTATTTTTTGATACATTTTGGCTTTTATTTGCAAGACAACTGTTTTTGGTGTTGAGAAAGGAAGGGTTACAGCTACAGATGCAACTGTCAGTCTGACTGTTATGGCAATCCAGCCATTGTATTCATAGGATACATATGATCAAATATTTTTCTTTCAAAATGGAGGTTTAACACTGGCAACATTCCACATACAGTAGGACCCTGGTTTCTGTGGGGGGATGGTTCCGTGATGCCACATGGATAACAAAATCTGCAGATAAGAGCAAACGCTGCAGCTACAGCAGTGGCGGGGGTGGTAGCAGTAGAGCTATGCCACCCATCTTTCCTTCATGCTGCCCAGGCTGCCTCTTCCTCCTCGTTGTTGTGCTTGCTTGGGTGCAGGGTAAGTGCCCTGCTGGTGGCTGGTGGTCTGCACCTGGAGAAGCTATGCCAGGAGCAGGTGGGCTCACTGTCAGGAGGCAGCAGCAAAAGAAGTGGCAGCCCTCAGGTACACCTCCGCCTGCCTGCCTCCCCGCCCACCACCAGCAGAGGGGCCCCAATGACCCCCCAACAGCGCCTCAGCGAAGCCCACCATTGTGCTGCACCCATTTGTAGCTGCCCTAACCACATCCCGCTGCAAACACCTCAGCCTTGGCTCCGGGGGATACAGTTTCCTCCTCCATGGCCGGCCTTCCGATGTTGCATGCGGGCACTTGCAGGCTGCTCTACCTCAGCTGCCACTGTAGGGGTGGGAACTTGCAGGCCATGACACAGCTGATGTCCCAGGTGGGTGCCCCTTGGCTGCAAGGCCTCTGGAGCTGCAGCACCCAGGCCAGCGATCCGCAGCCATCTCGGCCCTCGCACTGCTGCTCACCAACCGCAGATAACTGAATCCGCAGATGGTGTATCAGTGGATACGGGGGTGCTACAAGCCGAGATGTGCCTGTCAATCTATTTCTCACCACCATTCTTAATTACAAAAATATTTATGGATAAAACCATAATTAGGCAAAGTAAAAAATGCTGAGGTGCGATCTAATACAGCTTTTAAAAAAACACACTCAGAAAGAAAGAAAGAAAGAAAGAAAGAAAGAAAGAAAGAAAGAAAGA
>JAHTLZ010003526.1:26264821-26282588 GCA_023846285.1 Phrynocephalus versicolor | reverse complement strand
AGAAAGAAAGAAAGAAAGAAAGAAAGAAAGAAAGAAAGAAAGAAAGAAAGAAAGAAAGAAAGAAAGAAAGAAAGAAAGAAAGAAAGAAAGAAAGAAATCTCCAGACTGGAAACAATGATTCATATATTACTTTATAAGATTCCTGATTTGGCCTATATTTCTTTCATATTGTGTTTAAGGCTGTGGATAAGTAGAGACTGAAAATGGCTTCATGTTCTTTAAGACTTGTGATTCAGGCTACCTAAAGGGTTGTAGCTTCTCATACAGGCTCCCTGTTTGTTTTTTTCATATCTTTGGAGGGATTTTCCTAGGCCTCACTGCATTTACTTGTATGGAGCAGACATGACAAGGGCCCTTTTGGTGGCCTCTACCAGGACATCACTCTCTCGTTTTAAAGGAGACCAAGCTGGCCTTTCCCTGCTACCCATCAACAGTTAAAATCTTTCTATTTTAGGTACAGTAGGTTGTTAGTAAGTAAATTGTTGCCAAAAAGGTCTTTCAACAAGAGGGCAGGCTTCTTTTACTCGTTTAAAGTGAGGTTAAGTTGTTTTAAAGATGTTTTATTTAGTAGTTTCTTAATGATTATTTCTAAATGCTAATTTATTTATTTTAAATTATTTTAATATTTATTTTTAAAATAGTAAACCACCTTTAGTACTTGTAATTGGAGAAAGGCTGGATATAAATGAAACACAATTTTGGAAAGGATCTTCCCTTGTCATTGTGTTATCACTTGGATTCAATCAAAAATTGTGTAGTAGTGTATTCAACTACTTCTCCATTCACTATAAAAAAAATAAAGTGCATTCTTGGACAAAACAAATGGTTCCTGCCAAAAATGAGTGAAAATGGGATCTCACATCCACTTTCTCTCTAAGGAGAAGAGGAGCAATACAGTATACTTTTGCTTCAACCATTCTCCAGCCCCCTTCAGAAAACCGCAAGAGTGGCAATGTTTGCTCAAGACAAAAGCCACCTTTCTTTTTGCTTTTTGTGTCTTCCCACTGAGATTTCCTAAACAACATCAAGGTCATGCTGTTGCTTTCTGCAAGCCTAATTTGCAAGATAAAAACCACCTCTCCATTTGTCCCTACTCACTGTAGAGTAGGTGGATATATGATTTTTCTATCGCCAGATGGATTTCTCACTAACTGCTTACCAAAAATCAAAATTAGGAAAAAGAATGCAAGAAGCATATTGCTGCAACTCAATTCATTCTCTTCATGTTTTTATAGGAAGCAACGCTGAGAATGACACCTCCTTCGGAAACCTAATTTGTGAGAGTAGGATTGCATTTCCTTTGTTTCTCAAAAAGCCAAGATTGCCTCTCTCCTTAGAACTGCATGTTGTAGCTGCTGCCATCCCTTACAATCATAGAGTTGGAAGAGTCCACAAGGGCCATCCACTCCAATCCCCTGCCATGCAGGAACCGCCATCAAAGTATTCCGGACAAATGGCCATTCAGCCTCTCCTTAAATACCTCCAAGGAAGGAGAATCCACCACCCTCCATGGCAGCATATTCCACTGCTGAACAGCTCTGTCATGTAGTTCTTCCTAATGTTTAAGTTGAATCTCTTTTCCTGTAGTTTGAAACCATTGACCCGAGTTCCCTCTTCAATATGACATCCTTTCAAATATTTAAACATAGCTATCATATGCCCTCTCAGACTTCTTTTTGTAAGGCTAAACATTCCCAGCTCTTTAAGCCGCTCCTCACAAGACATTTCTTCCAGACCTTCAACCATCTTCGTTGCCCTCCTCTGGACTTGCTCAAGGTTGTCAACATCCTTTTTTAATTGAGGTACACAAAACTGGACACAGTACTCCAGCTGGGGTCTGACAGAGCAGAATAGAGTGGTACTATCTACACACACTGTCTCTGTTGATGCAACCAAGTATTGTGTTGGCTTTCTTGGCTGCCGCATCATACTGCTGACTGATGTTCAATATGTGGTCCACCAAGACTCCCAGATCCCTTTCACATGTACTTTTTCCCAGCCAGGTGTCTCCCATTCTATAGCAGTGCAATTCATTCTTTTTACCTAGATGCAGCAACATACATTTCTCTGTTGAAACCCATTCCGTTAGCCCAGGACTCTAATCTGTCAAGGTTGTTCTGGATTTTCATCCTATGCTCTAGGGAATTAGCAACCTCTCCCAATTTGGTATCATCTGCCAATTTGATCAGCCTACTCTCTATTCATTCCTCCAAGGCATCAATAAAGATATTGAATAGCACCAGACCCAGAACAGAACTCTGGGGCACCCTACTGGTCAGGTCTCTCCAAGCTGAAGAAAAGCCATTAATGATCACCCTTTAGGTGTGATCAGGCAAACAATTATGAATCCATCTAACAGTGGCACTATCTATCCCACATTCTACTAACTTCTTTGCAAGTATACTATGGGGAATCTTATCAAAGGCCTTACTGAAATCTAGATAAGCAATATCCACAATGTTGCCCTCATCCACCAGGCCTGTAATTCTATCAAAGAAAGACATCATATTAGTCTGGCATGACTTGTTTTTAAGAAACCCATGTTGACTTCTCATAATGACAGCATTGCTTGTTAAATAATTACAGACTGTCTGCTTAATAATCTGTTCTAGGATCTTTCCAAGAATTGAAGTCAAGCTGACTGGGCAGTAATTATTTGGGTCCTCTTTCCCCTCCTTTTTTGAAGATAGGGATAACATTCACCCTTCTCCAATCTATGGGGACTTCCCCTGTTCTCCAGCACTTCTCAAAGGATTGTTGCCAAAGGTTCTGAAATTATGTCCCCCGGTTCTTTAGATATCCTTGGGTGTAATGCATCTCGCCCGGGAGAATTAAATTAATGTAATGTTTCTAGGTGTTCCTGTACTACCTCTCTACCTATTCAATGTTGCAATTCCCGTCATACCTCATCTACTCTTTGTGCCAACAGAACTTTTTCCTTTTTGGCGAAAACTTAAGCAAAGAAGGTGCTGAGTAGTTCTGCCTTTTCCTTGTCTCCTGTTAGTAACTGACACATCCCAGTAAGAATCAGAAGAAACTCCCATTTCATCCATGGAAGGTTTACGAAAAATACATTTTCCATCATTTGTCTTCTGGAAGGGACTGTGGTTCACTGGCCTCTTCTAACCTGGAACTTCAGGGAGACCTGACTATTGAGCATGACTCTGGTGGGAAGATTTTGCAAAGATTATACCTTGCTGATATCTCTGACAATTCAATTCCTCCCTTGCCTCCCCTACTACTCATGAAGCAGGCAGGTGAAGCCCTGGAGATGTGAAATGTTGAGGACAATTTGGGGCAAGAAAGCCACCAATAAGGAAGCTTATATCTTTTCATTATATGTGCTGTGGGGAATGCTTCTGTTGCTTTTTACCCTGGATAGTGCCTTGGGCATGTTTTCTGTTTGAGTAAATAATGCTACTAGCCTTACTGGAAATTGATGGATTTCCCTGGAAAGAAAGATGGAGGAGTTGAATGCTCCTCTCATGCATATAGGAACACTGCTCGGTGCTGTGAGAAAGAAGTGATAAAAATGTCTGTGAAGATTTTATCTGAATGTTGAGTTATGGCACCTGGACTTCTTTTTCTTGAGAGATAGAAATGTTTCGCTGCTCATCCAAACAGCTAGTTGCGAGTCCTCCATCTTATAGTCCGCTTTGACATCTTGCCACCCTGGTCTGAAAGAGGCTCCTATGAATGATGGCCTGAACAGGCTTCTTAGGTAGACAACAGACAATAGCCTTAAGGTGAACAAAGGCCTAATGTGCTAAAACCCATAAATTATGGGTCGTTAGCTATGGCCATGGCGGTGAAGGCTTTTTGAGTTGTCTGGGTACTTTTGAAAGCACACCCTGATAAGTAGCAGATAGACTATGCCTGAGGCCCCCACCTCTGTTGAGAGGGGGTTTCAATGCTCACATGAATGGCTTCCCTGACTCCTCTCAAACCACCTGTCTTCTCTGTCTAATATGTGTATATCCTCATCTCTGAATGAGTGCCCTTTGTCCTTCAAATTGAGGTGTACTGCTGATTCTGGTCCTGACTGAGCTGTTACCCATTCTATGTTGGACCATCCTTCTGTCTAATGGCTGTTTAGTTTCTCCAATGTAGAGGTCTGGACACTCCTCACTGCAATGGACCACATATACTATATTGCTCCTTTTGTGTTTTGGTATCGGGTCCTTTGGGTGGACAAGTCTCTGCCTTAATGTATTTGTGGGTTTGAAATAAACAGGGATGTGGTGTTTGCCAAAAATCCTTTTAAGCTTCTCAGACACTCCAGCCATGTAGGGAATGACCAGATTCTTCCGTTGGGTCTGGGTCTCATGCTGATCCTTTGTTCTTCTGGGTAGGCATACTGCTTTGTTGAAGGCCCACTTTGGATATCCACAGGCCTTAAGTGCTGTCTTCAGGTGCCTGTCTTCCTTCTTCTTGGCTTCTGTGGAGGAGGGGATTCTCTGTGCTCTGTGGTTTAGGGTCTTGATGACCCCTAATTTGTGTTGTAATGGATGGTGGGAGTCAAACAGTAAGTACTGATCTGTGTGGGTAGGTTTCCTGTAAACTTCTACTTCCAGGCCACAGTTGGTTCTGGATTTTTAAACATTCTTTTGTAGAGTTTTGTTTTGTTTTTGTTTCACATAAACTAGTAAACAGTTCAGGAGATTGTTATTCCATTTGTTACTTACAATTACTATTAAATATTTAAAAAGTAAATTATGTTTGTAATAATTGCTGTTTGGATACACTATATTTTAATTTGCTGGTTGTGATAATTTTATGCCAAGTCAAATTATCCATAGTCATATTTTTTGTTCCTAGAGTAACACAATTACTTTCAAGCTATTTGGGGGGGGGGGAGTGCTAATGTAGCATTTTTTCAATTTTCCCCAAAACTTCAGTTTTCCCTAAATAAAAATGGGGGAAGGGAGAGAAACAGTTTTTTCCCCAAGCCTCAAAATTTCTGGAAATTTTACGTCTGTACTTGTGACACACTGAAAGACAATTCTTTCTGAGGGCAGGGGCACTTAGCCAACCACTGCCAAATAAAACTTATACTAGTACATGTTCACTGCTGGTGCAAAAACAGCCAAATTCAACAGGATACACAGTGTTCTGATACAGCACACATTGCTATCCTGCAAAATCATGAACACCAAAAACCAGTTTAGGACAGGAGTTCAGTAAGAAAACGAGAGTTGGGTATCTATATTGTACTGGTGGTAATGAATTCCCAAACACTGGCCATTCTCTCTGACTGGTTTCATATGAATATTAAATAGCATGCACTACTGTTTCGGGATCCATGATTCAAAATGCCAAGAAATGGTCTAACATTGCTTTGCAATATCATGTCCACATTATCAGGATGAAAAAGAATGTGAGTCTTTAGATATCAAAGATCAGCCTAAATATTGATAACACCAATGGCAGTCAGTAATCAAAACGACCTACACGACCTTATTTTGTTCACTGCCACTGAGGAACAGATATCAGTAGGGGAAAATCTCAGAACCACATCCTACCCAAACATGAAGCAGTTGTCATGGCCATCTCTTTTGGCTCTTCAATAGCATGAATAAAGTAATCCCCATTAGCTCAAGTAAGCAGATGATTAGGAAGCCATCAAACCAACAGAATCTTTTGAACTTCTAACACCAAATTGACATACATCAATTGCTGGACTAAACAGCTGACCAGGAAATCTAGAGAACAATACTTCACATATCTTTGACTGATCTCCGTGCAGAACAAAAGCCAGGACTGAACACTCTTGCTGGATTAAATCAGAAGTAACAGAACCTCTCCCATGAGCTGATGAGGCATACACATACAGCACCTTTCTAAGAGGGAACTCAGACAAAATGCCATGATGTGGAAGGGAAAGAGCCACAAATATCTAAAACACCTTTCCTTCAACCTTCATTTATGTGTCCCCCTACTATCTGGTTAGGTTGTCAAGTGTTTTTAACTTCTGTCTGTTGAGCAAATAATACAGGTTTTAACTAGCTGTCAAATGGCCAGGTCTTTTGCACTAAATGGTTAAATTGGTTTTTTTAATAATCAAGTTATCCTGCTTTCCTTCTACACCATCCAAAGCATTTATTTATTTACTTAAAATATGTTTACCGTGCCTTTCTCCTTGAAAAGAACCCGTGGTCTTAACCTTGAAGGACTACCTATTAAGGTGAAGACGAGCAGTATACAATTGTTAACAACATTCAAGGCAATATTTAAAGTTAAGAGCACCGAGTATAAGGAGCAATCTTGCATCACTGAAAAGGCAATAGTAAAGCTAAGAACAATAAGTAAACAAATATCAGAGAAAGGTCATTGCCTGCTTGTGGGAGGACAGCAAAGATGGGGCAAGTCTGGCCTCCAAGATAGGGAGCTCCAAAGTCTGGAGACAGCAACAGAGAAGGCCCTCTGTGTCCTCAGATGCATCTGTGAAGGTGGCAGGACTGAGACAAAGGCCTCATAATGGAATACATGATCTATAAGATAGTTTGGCTATTTAGAGCTTTATAGGTTAAAACCAACACGTTGAATTGGGCCCGGAAACTGATTGGCAGTCAGTGGAAGTGCTATAACAAGGGTGTTATGTGATCCCTGTAACCAGTCGGAGTCTGGATCCTGTATTTTGGATCTGCTGAAGTTTCCTGACACTTTCCACACCCTCAACTAATGTTAAGTAGAAAAGGAAATCAGCCTTGATGACATGACCTACTGCCCACAATGGACTACCTATTATGTGTCTTTTATATGAATCAATAGGATCACATAGACTTTGTGTTTATAACTACTTATAATCCTATGTGTTTACATAGACATTATGTTTTTGATGTTAGTTTCCATCACTCATAACATTTACATGGAATTTTAATCTCTTTTTAACTGCGCACATTTTCTTGTAGCTTTAATATAATGTTGTCTATTAATGCAAGATGTCCCTCAATTCCCTGTTCTCAATACCTGAACATGTCTTAATTGTACTGGACTTATTATTCCTCATTACTATAAGCCGCCTTGGGTGCTTTTCCAATGTGAAAGATTGGGTAAAAAAATACTGTAAAATAAATAAAAATGGTTGCACCAGAAACTGTACAACTCCTTCTGGACATTACCACATATATACCCACTGAAACTAATTTATTACAGCCAGAAAATGAGCACAACCCCTCTGCAAGGCCTTGCAGGAAGGGCATTTACAGTGTCTTCGCAAAACTAGAAGAAATAAGCTATCACTTCCACTTTCTAAATAGTGCCCCAAAACATCATGTAGGAAGGTTGTAGCTCATGATGGGAGTTGAAGAAACAAAACTGCCCACTGGACTTGACATGCTCTGATACAAGTAACCTCATTTTGGAGCATTTAGCCAAATGATCAACTCAGTTTTTAAAACTATCCACAGTTTAATATTAAGCCAGAGTATAATCCTTCTATTTCCTGATCCAGCGTCACACTAAACCAGAATCTCCTGTTGAATCTAATGTGTATCAGTCTTGAGCTAGCTATATGTTAATTCTATTTCAGTATGCAATTATTACTGGCATAACTTTGGTTTGTATATCGCTTATGAGATCATGTGCATGGTAAGTGACCAAAAAAAGTGTTAATACACAATAATGAAGCTGTGCTCCCATATTAAAAATCTGATAAAGGTTCCAGTCCACAGTCTTCCAAATCATAGGAATGCTTTCACTCAGAGCAATAACTATTCTATAACATTTACAGTCAGGTCCATGAATATTGGGACATCGACACAATTCTAACATTTCTGGGTCTATACACCACCACAATGCAAACTGTTGTAATTCCTACACCATTCAGCTGGTTTGGATGTAACTACCCTCAAATTAAAGCTGACACTCTGCAGTTAAAGCACATCTTGTTCGTTTCATCTCAAATCCATTGTGGTGCTATACAGAACAAAAAATGTTAGAATTGGGTCGATGTCCCAATAGTTATGGACCTAACTGTAAATCCACAAGGCCAAACTATTTAAAACACTGAAGAATATATACAGTGGACCCTCATATAACAAACGGTTTGTATAACATACAATCTGTACAACATAAAAAATTCCAGTGATAGGCAAAATTTGCTTAACAGAATTGCCTATGGGGCGAATCTGTACAACATAAAAATGGTTGTGATTAGGGATTACTCTGTTTTCAATGCATTCCTATGGGAAATTTGTATAAAGAAAAATTTGCTTAACATTATTTCATTTGGAACAAATTAATTCCTTTATACAAGGTACTACTGTACTTTAAATAAGGTGCAATAACATCAAGTACTTCATTATTCTCTGATATGGCTCTCTAACCTGTTCAGATAAGAATACTGGCAGAAAGTTTGGAAGACATCATTGGAAATACAAGGCAGGTGAATTCCTTCCCACTATAAAGTAATACCTCGGTTTATGAGTGCCTTGGTCTACGAATATTTCGCAAGATGAACAAAATTTTATGACAAATGCGGTGGCAGAGGAGGGGCTGATGTGGAGGAGGGGTGAAGGTGGTGGTGGAGGAGGAACAGGAGGGGATGATGGTGGCAGCAAGAGGCCCCAGAACGAATCAGGTAAGTTTCTATTATTTCTTATGGGCAAACTTGTTTTGATATAAAAAGTGTTTTGGTCTACAAGCATGTTTCTGGAACAAACTGTGCTCATAAACCAAGGCATTACTGTACTAGGCTACAGATTAGACACAAGAGCTGGTTTAGGAAAATTTCCTGTCTGCAAAGTATGATATCTGTATATAAATTTTATAACAAAAAGCTCTCATAACTTCACAGAAGAATCTGTAACTCAAAAGCAATCCATCAGATGTCTTTAGAAGTTGAATAATAACACTGTGCTTGTGTATTTAAAATATGCTTTAATCGTGCCATAAAATTCTGTCAAACATTTTATCAAAATGTCCCCTTGTTTGGTACAACCTCAATAATTTTTTTACAGCTTGGAGACACAGGTTTTATTTTTAGATAGCTTATACCATACCTTTAAAAAAAACAGTGATTTAATATGAAAAATTATCAGATTGGTTATGCAGTTCTATTATGAAATGAATGATTTATTTCAATTAGCAAGATTTATTTAAATAGATATTTATGAAAGCTCTGGAAGGTCAATAATCTCTAGTTCTGTTCTTTTTCTCCCCCAACCTTAATTTTCATCCACTCTGGGCAAAGTTCAACAATGGTGACTTGACAATTTCATAACTTCTGACAACATAGACACAAACATACACATACATCCATATCTATATAGAATCATGTTGTTGTGAATAAGTGAGGAAATGTCAAGTCACCACAGCTGAACTTTGTCCAGAGCAGATGAACTTTACAGGTTATTTATATACTGTGCAGTATTACAATGTTCCTTAAAGATACACATTAGCATTAATTTGAAACTTGAAATTCCCAAAAGAAATGTGAAAATTTGTATGATGCCAACAATCAGTCAGTCACAAGCAAATGTTTAAGGCCAACATTTTAAAATTGCAAAGTGGAACCACAAGGAGAAAAGAAAAAAACAGGCACTCTAGAAAGCAAGTTGTAGAGTGGTTGTTAATAATTTGTAATAAAGACCACTTCCACACTGCACTATTCTTTTACAAAGATAGGTGGGCAAATGCTCTGGGACAGAGGATAGTAGCCATGGCAGCGGCAAAGGCAGCATGTAGAATCCGAATGCACAAACCAGAAAAACAAACCATGAACAGGGTCATTTTCTGGTTGGTTTGTGGTTTGCCATAAACCATCACAAACCACCATTTTTCAGCTTTGTGCTCATCTCTAACAGTGATCCTTTTACAAGTTTTTCTAGGTAATATGAGTATTCAGAAGTGCTTTAGTATTCAATTCTGGCATCCTGGGAATGTACATCTTGCCCAAGGCCACACAACCTGGATCTTCTGAGATGCACAGCAAGGAACTGAACTCCCTACTTCTAAAATCTGCAGTCAGGTATCTAACTCACTCAGCTATCCAACCAGTTGTTCAGAATTAAACTTAATCCTCGTCCCCATTACATCAACTCTTCCCACCCATTAGTGCAGGGAGGGCATGCTACAGACCCTGTCAACAAGAGAATTTCTCCTGACGGGGTCTAGGAGATGAAGCTTTTCTGCAATGGTCCTAGCCCTCTGGAATAACATGCCCCCAGAGTTGAGACAGGCCTCCTCGCTCCTGGCCTTCTGGAAAAGCCTAAAGACATGGTTCTGCCAGCTTGCCTGGGTTGGAACAAACAACCATTACTCCTGGAGATGGCCAACATCATAGATTCTCTCTCGTTTAAAGCTTTATCACTTACTCTTAAGAATTATTTATATGTATTCTGTTAGTTTTTGATGGTTTAGATTTTTTTAAATATCCATGGTTTTATTGTTTTATATTGTAAATCGCCCAGAGTCTCCTCAGGGGAGATGGGCGGTGACAAATCTAAATAAAAATCAAATAAAAATAAATAAATTGCAAAACTTTCTATGTGGGGCTGCCCATGAGGCTGTCATGTAAACTTCAACAGGTCCAACACATGGCAGAGTGGAATGAATGAATATCAACACATCACCCCAATTTAGATTGCCTTCCACTGGCTACCAGTTTGTTTCCATGCCAGCTTCTAGAGCAGTGATGGCGAACCTTTTAGAGACCCGAGTGCCCAAACTGCAATTCAAAAGCCAGTAATTTTTTTTGCAAAGTGCCAATACAGTAATTTAACCTGTATACAGGTGGCTATGAAGGGGCGGTGTCGGGTGCCCACAGAAAGGGCTCCGAGTGCCACCTTTGGCACCCATGCCATAGGTTTGCCATCACTGTTCTAGAGAATGGTTTTAAAATTTGACCTATAAAACCCTAAACAGTTTGGGACCTCCATATCTGGCAAAATGCCTCTTCCAATTTTACACAAAGATCCCAAGCAGACCATCTAAGAGAGACCAGGAGGGAGAAGACAGGAAACAATTCCATGTGCAAAAATACTACAGGGAAAAATACCCATGAATAGTCATTTTATAATGCATCACTAAGTCAAATATTTCTTACTGTGAGCTACCTGACTTCCTGGAGATTGGCAAATCATAACAGGTACCAAACTATATTAGTAAAAGCTAACATGTCTAAGATTCTTAAATGTAAAAAAAAAAAAGGTAACTGGAGAGGAATTATGAAGTTGACATAGAGAACAGAACTTTTCTTCCCCTTCCAAAAGGCTAGAAATTGATATCACCTGATGAATTAAGGGCAATCAAGAAAGTATTTCACACACCCATTTACAGTACTCAGTACTACAAGATATACTAATAGACACTTTGTAAGATCATTTTAAAAGAGGTTAGATAAATCTATGAGGGACATTTATCTAAGGCGCCTGGAGTAGGAACTGGCAAGCCACTCTAGTATTCCTGCCAAGAAAACTCCATGGACGTGGAGTCATGAAGAGTCGGTCACGACTGAAACGACATAACACAGACACACATGAAGGACATTCCTACCAGCTGCTATTAGCCATTATGGAGTCTCTCTGTTCAAATACAGAGCCAGAATCTTTCTGGTGTTTGCTTAACATTTGCATAACTTGTAGCTAAGTGTGTGTGTTGTGTTGCGTTATTACAGTCGTGACCGACTCTCTGTGACCCCATGTCCATGGAGTTTTCTTGGCAGGAATACTGGAGTGGCTTGCCAGTTCCTACTCCAGGCACCTACAGCACCTGATATTCCCTGGTGGTCTCCCATCCAAGTACTAACCAGGGCCAACCCTGCAGAGCTTCCGAAATCAGATGAGATTGGATGTGGCCCGCGGCTGGCTGGCCCACCCCTCCTTCACCCCATGTTTTTTTAAAAGAAAGTGGGTGGGGCTTGCAGTGGGGTGGCAAGGTCGGGGAGCAACCGGCCCCTGACACATTCTCAGCCACCAAATCTGGCCCTCCTTACCAAAGGTTTGGGCACCCCTGGCTTAGGGCATCTAGGCAGCTCAATAAAGTGCTAGAATATATTTTGCTCATGTGCCAGGTTATGCTGAAGCACATCTCAGTTGCACCTTATGAAGAAGCCACAATTAATGAGAAGATGTCATAACAGTTTTACATCAATAAGATTTTGGCCTGTCGCTGAGTTGCTAGGAGCAACAGCAAAAATAGTATTGTTATTGCCCACCCCAAATATTCAGGAGTAATAGAGTTATGTTCTTATTTCTTTATTTGAGTTCTTTACTCTTAATTTTACACCCTGATTCTGGCTAGTGAATATTTATCTCTACTTACAATGTGTTATTAATTCATTCTCTACCTCCAGGGAAAAGTATCTGCTCTGTTCCAGTTAGCCTTTGCTTGTTCTGAACATCAACAACCACTTCACTGCACATTTGCTATGCTGTGAATACTCTGGAGGTAAATTTCCATGAATAACTAGGTATTCACAGAACTGTAGCCATGATTTTCAAATCAGTGATTTTGCTCAGAATCCTTTGTTGAATACAGGGGGAAAAAAACAGGACAAAAACAGATCTTTCTCTTAAAACACAATTCTTCAGATTTTGATTAATATAAAGATTTGCAATTAAACAGGCAAATTACATAAACACTGTTTCATCACAAAGTAATCTATTTTCATTGTTACAGCAGCTTAAACATATGCCTCCTTGTTTAGTGAATATTTACATTTCATATTGGGACTCTTAAGACTTTTCTTAGTGATTTAATCTTTTTCATAACTTTCTCTAGTCCCCCCCCCCCAAGGCAAAGGCACACAATAGTTCAATCTGCTTGAAACCCAGTGCAGCTCAAGGCCGTATTGTTCGCATTATCTTTACTGAACTTCCACAACTATCAGGATTTTTAAAAGGGTTAATTATATGGTCATTACTATATCCAATGAGACAGACTTAACATATTCAGAAGGATATGGTGGGGGAACATACTTATCTGTTAGCCACTTGAAAAGTGACCCAAGGTACACTGCATGAAGTAGGTCATCCATTTCCCTATATGTATGCATGCCCACATTATATAAATGAATAAAGCTTTTAAAAAATCCACTCTCAACAAAAGCCAAGCTCAATTTATTTTTTCTCAATACTACATAGCCCAATTCAAAAATCCATATTTAAAAAAACACGTAATACTACTGAGCTGTGCAATACACAAAATATCATGAGTTCATGCTTTCCTTGTAGAGTGATGCACAAAATATACAAGCCTCCAAGGGTGCTATCAAGACAGTAACATATCCATACAAAAGTGTATTTTTTTTAAAAAAAGTGTTCTCGTAATCCACCAATTACTGCACAAAAATTCACACTAGCTCTGTCTCTTTTCTATAGATGACTCACAATACAAACTGAACACAAGGGCTTTCAGAAAGAGGGAGAAAATACAGGACAATCAAAATGTAAATTCAATTGTATCCCAGAGAGGTACATTACATCACATTGCCACAATGGAGGGGGAAGGGTTTGCCCAAAGAAAGCACAATTTACAATGATTTCGTTGGCGTTCTGCTGTCTCTGGTTATATGTGTGAAACCCAGGGCTTAATTTTTAAAGGTAAAGCATTTGAAAGCTTTACCTTTAAAGCTTTCAAATGCTTTACCTTAAAGATACCATCTCCGTTTTGTTGTAGTTTTTTTTCTTTTTGCAATCACTTAGGTATTCAACATGTGTAGCACTTGCTTATTTCACACCTATTTTTTGAAGGCTTGTTGTATTGTTATATTTCAAATTTGTTAAGTCAGCCAGGGGGAGAGGCTGCTGAAGAAAATATTACAGCCACATATCATTTTTTACTAGGCACTAGTTACTAGCCTGCATCTTTTGAACTTTAAATGCCATGTTTACAAGAGCATGACGATTTGATTCCTACTGCAACCCAAAATATATACTGTATTGTTACAACGGGGTAGGTAAGTGAAAGGAGCGCACACATGGGGCCACGTTTATCCATATGCATTCTCCAGTGTGGATTCCGAACCAAAGGCATCTTTCAAAATGCCCAAGCGCTTCAATAACTGTTTCAGCTCAATGCTGCATTGTTTTAGTCTGTAAAACTCTACAAAACAATGGTGCATTATAAAAATATGCACCATCCCCTTCACCAGCCAATAATACCAGCAAGAAAGAATCCATTTAATATATGCTAATATTTACGGCAGATTTTAAAGCCTTACGGGTGTGTGCATACGTTCAGAGGAAAGCAGAACAGTAAAGAAACAGCATTATTAATAACTGCAAACGCTTTAAACTACGTTGCTTTCAAATACCTTTACATGATTTAAACCAACCCCAAACACGCGAGGTATTCTCGCTAGACTTCTACCAAAAGCTGGGCGCTTTATTCGATCAAAATGATTCAGAAACGCTCATGCGAGACGCAGTCTAGGGCGAAACGGTCAAAGGAAACGCACAACCCCCCCACCCCCCAAACCGATAAAAAGATCAAACATAAAACTACTAACCTCATAAAGTGCAATAGTGCTTAAATCCAGCAAGTTGAGGCATACAAGGTAAAAAATGGAAGTGAAGAGATCGCCAAACGATGTTGCTGTATTTTTATTTTCTCAATTTGAAATGCTCAAAAGCCAGCAGAGACTCCGTCGGCCATTTTGGCTTGAACTCGCTCTCTCCCTCTCGCTTCTCGCTCGCGCGCGCTCGCTCTCCCTCGCACACGCTCGCTCTCCCTCGCACACGCTCGCTTTCTTCCCCGACCACCATCTCCGGCGCGCGCACTAGCGCGCGCTCGCTCCCTCCGCCTCTATAAAGGAAGCTGCTTTTGGTGACCTTCAAACGGAGGCAACTCATGTGACGTGAACAAGCTGTCAATCACGAAGGGAGGTGGAAAGCTTTAACCTTAAAGGAAACGCAACTTAGAAGCAGAGAAACCTCCGCGCTTTATTCGTTCACTTGCGCGAGTTGCAACAGTGTATGCTCACAGCACTACTGTTACTCATTACACAAACACTATACAATTTAAAACGCAGAAGTCCAGAAAGAGGTCGAAATCCTTAATGGAAATTTCTAGGAAGTAGCGGTCTTGGGGGAAAAAAATCTGCAGCTTCAAGAGTTACCTTAAGAATAGAAGTTTTCATTTTTGCATTAAAAATGTCACCCGCTTAATTTTTTTCATTAGGTTCCTAATAATTCCCACTAACCCTACAAAAAGAAACTGAGAAGGAAGGGAAATACAGGATACATGAGCAAGGTGGAAGGGAAAGCACGATTAATATTTCCTTCCTCTTACCTGTAGTAAAAAACCTAATACTGTAGTTCTAAATCCAGAACCTAGAATCCTAGATCAACTAGCTAGTGTAACTAATATGTGACCCTAAGTAACCTTGCTGATATTCACATACACTTCTGCTAAATATTAAACCTCTGACAGTAGCAAACTATGTGCAAGTAAGAAAATTAGAATCTGCAGCTGAAATCCCTCTCCACAAACATTTCTGCAATTCACAATTGCAGATATTTTAGTTATTAGGCATTTAATAAAACCCTCTTCAGCATTCCAATTCCCACCTTTAAATTAAAGAAATCAAAATGTAACATAATGTAAATCACAGTGATTTCAACACAATTATGTGGAATATTCATTTTCCCTAACCAATCTGATTCAGTAGATATAGCAAATATCGTCTCTTAAGGCACACAACATAATGGAAGTAAATTATGTAGTGTTCGATATATATTCAAGAATTAAAGTATTCTCTTTACTATGAGGTTACTAGTGTATTTTATCCAGACCAATTTATCCAGATTAACAGTAACATTCTGCTTCCCCAATTAATCATTACATATTTTGTGGCAAATCATCAAAAGCATGAAACTTCTTCAATACTTCTGTGTCATCACAACTTTCCTGTGAAGTAACTGGCTGAAAAAGGAGTAACAAAGGAATAAAGAGAGGCAGAAGAGCTTGCCAAACCTTAAGCAAGGAGCTGGTTGGGAGCACATGTATAGTAGGTCTTATCCCCATTTGACTCCTAGTGTAGGGGAGAGAACACTAAACATAAACTGATAAAATCCTAGTTCAATTTCCTTCTTTGCCATAAATATAAGGAGAGAACTTCAAGTCCACTCCATCCCATTTGTCTTTTGTGGAAGAATGAAAAAAAGTTGTCTGCCATATCTCAACACTTTGAAATAAGTACTAAATGTTTTATGATCCAGACCTCGGTTCTCATAGTTGTTTTTACTTCTTGTGAATCTGAAGGGCAGTGCAATACAGTTAACATGCAGAAAACCATAACATCCAAATTAATAGTAGTGATAATAACAATATCCTAGTAATAGAGTAGAAAATACTCATGGCTCAATCTCTTATTAAGATGAATGCTCTATGTGCTTGGGCATTCCTAATTCAAAGCTCCTTTCCCATCCTACCGAGGCCACACAGCTACTCCCAAATACCTCTAACTTCTTGACATTTCAGTAATGGACAATTGCTGGGAAAACAGCAATACAGTACCTCTTAATATTCCAATTTCCTAAAAAGACTCCGATCTCTCCAGGAAGGCACAGTGGAGAAACAAACTTCCAACTTCTGGGTCTGCAGCTTGATTATCAAAAAACATTGAGCTGTCCAGCCATTTTTTTACAGTATGTACACCTTTAAAAGTCATGTTTCTGTTTCATCAGTTGCATGAAACACTATAGATAGCTTAAAAATTGTTTGTTTGTTTTTTTGGTGGGAGGTGGAAAATGATATTTGTTACTAAATGTGAAACACTAGAATTGAGATAGGATTTATTCTGGAGCAATAATTACAGCATAAGCTGTTTCCTTTCACAAAATATTTATAGTTTACGCCTTCACCACCAAGGCCATAGCTAATGACCCATAGTTTATGGGTTTCAATACTTTAGGCCGGTGGTCCCCAACCCCCGGGCCGCGGACCGGTGCCGGTCCGTGGACCAATCGGCACCGGGCCGCCTGAGGAAACCAGGGAAACTCCTCCTCCCTTCCGTCCCTGATCTCTTCAGCATGTGCCCCGGGAGGAGGAGGGAGGAGGAGGAGGCGGGGAGCCAATGAGCACTGCGCTTGTTGGGGGGCGGCCCGCTGCCCAATGGGCGGGCGGCTTGTTGTGTTGGGGGGCTGCTGCCGCGGTCGCTGGTGGTGCTGTCGCTCCTCCTCCTCCTGACAGGGGCCGGAGGTGGCGGCAGCGGCAGCACCAGCACCAGCACCAGCAGCAGAAGGAGGAACAACGAACAGTAGGGCTTGAAGAAGGCGGAGGCGGCGCGCGCCTGCCCGCCAGGCGGGAGCGACCCTTAGCAACCGCGGTGGTGGCGGCGGCCCACCCACCCACCGACCGGCCCGCCAGCCATGGGGGTGGCGGCGGAGGGAGGAGGAGGAGGAGGAGGCCGCTGAGGGGGGTTCTCTGTCACGGCGCGGATGAAGGCAGGACGCCGGTAAGCCAGCCTCTCCCCTCTCTCGCTCTCCTCCCTCTTGGTGTGTGTGTGTGTGTGTGTGGAGGGTGGAGAGGGAGGGCTGGGGGGGGGTCACGGGAAGGAGCCTCGCTGTGTCCGCCAAAGCGCCCGGCGTGACAGCTTGCCTCCCCTTTTCCTCCTCCTCCTCTTCTCTCCCCCCGGCAAGCAATGGAAGAAGAAGGCTGGAGGAGCGCAGGAGGAGCCGCCGCCTTTGCCTCCCTGCTCCGCCCGCCGGCGGCGGCGGCGCATCCTCCTCCTCCTCCGCCCTCTTCCTCCTCGCCCTCCAGCAGCAGCAGCAGCAGCAGCAGCAGCAGCAGCAGCCACGGCGGCGTCGGCGGCGGATCAGGC
>JAHTLZ010003526.1:26245096-26261824 GCA_023846285.1 Phrynocephalus versicolor | reverse complement strand
CAGGTTATGAAGAAAAATACAGAAAGATGAACACTAAAAATCATTAACAACCTGCTGCACTTTAAGAATCAGCTTCAGAGCATCTGTTTAAGTGTCATTATTACGAATCAATTTGAATGCTAATACAAGCAACACACTTTTTTGTATTATTGAACATGCAAAAGCAAAGTTTTCTGAGCTATAAAGTCTGTCTACACCAGGGGTGCCCAAACTTTTTGTAAGGAGGGCCAGATTTGGTGGCTGAGAATGTGTCAGGGGCCGGTTGCTCCCCAACCCTGCCACCCCACTGCAAGCCCCACCCACTTTCTTTAAAAAAACATGGGGTGAAGGAGGGGGAGGGAGGGGCGGGCCAGCCAGCCGCGGGCCGCTCGGAATGGCCTGGCAGGCCGGATTTGCCGTGCCCCCCCCCCGGGCCGGACTTTGGGCAGGCCTGGTCTACACTGATGAAATTATCAAGTACAGTAATCCCCTGCCTACCGCGGGGGTTAGGGACCCAACCTGACCCACAATAATGGAAAACCCATAATATGCGGATACTGGGTCAGGTTGGGACGGTTGGGGGGGTTCTATCTGGAGCCTCCTATATTTCCCTGTGGCCTGGTGCTGCCTTGAACGGGCCTCCAACAGGCTTCCCAGGCCTGTCAGAGGCCCCAGAAGTGGTTTATGGTGATCCGGAAGTCACTTCTGGTTTGCCGGAAACTACTTCTGGGACCTCAGACAGAACCAGGAGGCCCGTCGGAGGTCCACTCGGGGCAGTGCCAGGCCTGGGGTAAATGCAGGAGGCCTCAAAATGGGCCAAGCAGCTTGTCCCAGGAGCACTTTGTTTCATACACTGTACTGCAGTCCTGCAATATACCAGGACTGCTGTATATGAAATGCGAAATGGCGTGGATGACTGTATGATACAAATTAGACTACATGTTTTAAGTGCCCATATGCTTTATAAGTGATCATCTAAATTCATACTAAAGTTTATTGTAAAATACTAATCACATATTATACTGGAAGAGTACAACTCCTATTGAAATCAATGGCACTCATTCAAGAACATCTGTTCACGACTGAAATGTACATCTTACACTTCAGAAAGGATATACCTTGTCTGCACCAGTTAGCAGGAAGCCTTACTTTCATATTCCTGTCCTTCTCTACTCAAGAGACAGCTAGCTGTACATGCCACGGATAATATAGTTTATAGTCAACAAAATATTTTTATCCTCTTGTGCCCAATGTAAAGTACTAACTGTATATACAGTATAGTTACACTGCAGTCCTAGTCAGGCATACTCAGAAGTAAGACCTGCAACAGGTTTACTTTCTATTAAGTCTATTCAAAACTACACTGTTATTCTAGCAACTTAAGATATGAAATTAAAGTAATTAAATTGTAAAAATCTTAAAAGAAGCAATGCTTCAGTTTCATTTACTCAAAACTACTTTGAATCATTTAAGGTATTAAGGCCCTTTTTAAATAAACATAACTCACTGTTTGTTTTCTTCACCAGGAGGTGGAGTCTTGCCATGCCCTTCCATTACAAAATCCTCATGTTCCATCTGCGAAGGCAAGCATTGGAGGTCAGCATTGATGGAGCAAATGCATGCTGTCCTATGTGGCCCATTTCCCTAGCACATCCTATCAGCACTTTTCTTACTAGTCCTAACCAAAGGCTGTCACTTATAGTTCAACAAATGCATACTTCATAGTTCTAGTAGTATTATTCACTGATCTTCAATGGATGCTTATACCTTGGATTAAACTGAACACAACATAAACTGCTTTAAGAAATTAGAATATCAAAATGATTTATCCAATCAAAATAATATATCCAGCAACAGACTATTACTACAGAAGATTCATTTCAGTGAAGATTCTCAGTGGTTTAAACAGAAAAGCTGGACTGTTAACTTGCAACAACTGAAGGCAAGATATATTCAGCCTATGTATTCCCCACCTTTGTACTAAATGTAAAAACTTAGTTTAAGCTTTTAAGAACTTAAGAACAGCCATTCTACTTTAGACCAAAATGGATGCAATTCAAAATCTATTTATTCCAGCATTTGGATCACAGTGACTGAAGAACACAGAAAGGAGATGCATTTGTATTTTCATTGTGCAAAATATACTCTTTTCTATGTTCCTCAGCCACAAGCAAGACACAAGTGCATCTTCACCTCATGTTCCTCAGTACCCAATAAAAAGAGACATGCTATTTCTGATATGAGAGATGATTAATAGTTACTAATAGCCATTGGCAATCCTGTCCTACTAATCTCGTCCATTTTCAAATGTATTCAAGGTGGCAGACGCCACTACATCTTGTATCAATGAATCCCACAGTTTAACCATGTATATTTTACAAAGAAATGCTTCTTTTTATCTCTCTTGAATTACTGTACTTCAGTGAATGGCCATGGGTTCAAAATAATAAAAATCTTCTTGGTATCCATTTTCTATATACCATATCTCCTCTCAACAGTTTTTCTAAGCAAAGTAGACCCAAACAATGTAATCATAATACAGTATATTCATACTCCCAGACAGTTACCACTAGGGGAAATACAGTGGTTGTCACTAGAGAGCTAACTACTACTAATAAGCTTAGCAAGTACAGTAATGGCTCGGCAAACAAAGCTAAATCAAGGCATACTATCCTGGAATACTATACTATTTCCTTCTACAATAAACAAATGAAGAGGTGTAAGGGGTAACACAAGCTCTGATTTGGGGACAGAGGGAGAAAATGACTAATGGAACAAACATGGGGCAGGACGAAGGCCATAGGGCAGTGTTGGTGAAACTATGGCACGGGAGCCACAGGTGGCACTCGGAGTTCTTTCTGTGGGCACCTGACATCATCCCTTCACCACCACCTGTATTCAGGTTAAATTGCTGTATTGGCACTTTGCAAAAAATTACTGGGTTCTGAAGTGCAGTTTGAGCGCTCGGTCTCTAAAAGATTCGCCATCACTGCCACAGGGAAAATGGCTTGATTTCAGACAGAAAAAGCAATTGGCATTGACTAAGGTAAATAAAAAGTGGAATTTTAAAGCCGCACGGCCTGCCAGAACCCACCAACGCTATCGGAGGCAGATGCGGAGGCAGAGTCCGCATGGCCCTTGGCGGCATGGCTGAGGGATGTCTCCCATGGTGAAGGAGATTAAGGTGGGATGCGTTCAGGGCAGCAGCAAATGGGTGTGGTGCCATGGCAGGGTTTGCTGAGGCATCTCTGCTGTGTGGGAGCAAATGCTGGTTGTGGGCAGGGAGGCAGACCTCCCCTGCCAGGCGGAGGAGCACCTCAGGACCGCGACTTTGTCCTCTGCTGCCTCCTCCTGCTGGCTGGTCCACCTGTACCAGGCACAGCTTTCCCTCCAGACACAGCCCACCAGCCACCAGCAGGGCATTTATCCCGTGCCCTGGCGAGCATGATGAGGACGAGGAAGAAGAGGTGGTGTGAGGGGTGGCAGCATGGTGCCACTGTTTTTGCTCCTGGCACCCCACCACCCTAGTTTCTGCTGTTGCCACCGTTATCCCCACATAAGAGCAGTTGCTCATATCCGTGGATTTTACAATCCACAGGGCAGCCTGGAGCCAATCCCTCGCTGATACGGGGGTCCTACTATATGTCAAAAATGGGAATTCCTGCACAGAAATGCAGGAAAAGATATCTAGATCAAGGGATGTGATAGTACCACTCTATTCTGCTTTGATCAGACCCCACCTGGAGTACTGTGGGGTCTGATCAAAGCAGATCTGTGCCCTCAAGTTTAAAAGGATGTTGTCAACTTTGAATGGGTCCAGAGGACGGTGACCAAGATGATTGAGAGTCTGGAAGAAATGTCATATAAGGCGCAGCTTAGGGAGCTGGGAGTGTTTAGCCTTACAAAAAGAAGGCTGAGAGGGGATAGGATAGCTATGTTTAATTATTTGAAGGGATGTCACATTGAAGAGGGTACTGGTTTGTTTTCCATGACTTCAGAAACTAGGACACGAGGTAATGGTCTAGTCAAACTACAGGGAAAGAGATTCCATTTAAACATTAGGAAGAACTTCATGACAGTCAGAGCTGTTCAGCAGAGGAATATGCTGCCACGGAGGGTGGGGTAGTCTCCTTCTTTGAAGGTTTTTAAGCAGAGGCTGGATAAGTACTGTTATGGGCGTTCCTGCAAGGCAGGGGGTTGAACTAGATGGCCCTTGAGGTCTCTTCCAAATCTACGATTCTATGATTCAGATGTTTGGAGGAAGGATAATGTGGTTTCTATATCCAAAAAGTGCAAAAAAGAGGATCCTGGGCATTACAAGGTATGTCAGCCTGACATCAATCCCAGGAAAAATCCTAGAACAGATTATTAAGCAGTCACTATGCAAACACGCAGAAAACAATGCAGTAATAACTAGAAGCCAACAAGGATTCATCAAGACTAATCTCTCATTTTTTGATCAAGGAACCTCCCTGGCAGAGAGACGGAATGCTGTAAATGTAATATATCTACACTTCTGCAAAGTTTTGACAAGGTCCCCCATAATATCCTGATTAGGAACCTCATTAGGGGTGGGCTAGACACTATGATCAAGACACTATATTTCTGTTGATGCAACCAAAATTGTGTTGGCTTTCTTGGCCGTCGCATCACACTGCTGACTCATACTCAATTTGTGGTCCACCAAGACTCCCAGATCCCTTTCACATGTACTATTTTCCAGCCAGGTGTCTCCCATCCTATATCGGTGCAATTCATTCCTTTTACCTAGATGCATCACCCTAAATATAGCCATCCAGATCAAGTGTAAAGTGGATACACAATTGGCTGAAGAATCAAAGGAGGTGATGTTTAATGGGTCCTTCTCTAAGTGGGAGAGGTAACAAGTGGGGTACCCCAAGGCTCAGTCCTTAGTCTGGTGCTCTTCAACATTTTTATTAACAACCTGGACAAGAGAGCACAAGGAATGCTTGTCAAATATGTGGATTACACAAAATTGGATGGAATAGCTAATACCCTGGAAGACAGAAACAAAATTCAAAATGATATTGATAGGCTGGAGCACTGGGCTGAAACCAACAAAATGAAATTTTGTCACATCACCCCAGTCCTGGCTTGCCTGCATTGGCTGCCCGTGGTGCTCCGGATAAGGTTCAAGGTCCTGGTTTTGGTTTTCAAAACCCTCCACGGCTTAGGTCCTGAATACCTGGCGGAGCGTATTTTCCAGAGGTCAGCTGAGGCCAGGCCCACTCAAATGTCGCAGGCGCGCTCAGGGTGCCCACTCCTAGGGAGGTGTGGAGGTCGGCTACGTGCAACTGCGCCTTCTCTGTTGTGGGCCCCTCATTATGGAACCACCTCCTGAGTGAGCTGCGCCTTGCACAGTCCCTGCCCGCCTTCAGAAAGGCTTTGAAAACCTTGCTTTTCAGGGAGGCATATGGCGACCTTTAATTTAATTAATTTTTTTCTCTTTTCCCACCCACCGATCCATCTTGCTAAGGTTTCCCCCCTTTTTTCTGTATTGTGCTGCTTTTTAACTGTAAACCGCCCAGAGTTCCATTTTGGAAGATGGGCGGTATAAAAATAAACCAAATATAAATAAATAAATAAATAAATAAATAAATAAATAAATAAATAAATAAATTTAACAGGGATAAGTGCAAAGTACTCCACCCAGGAAAAAGAAACCAAATGCACAGTTACAAGATGGGGACACCTGGATCAGCGATACTACAAGTGAGAAGGATTTTAGAATTGTAATAGATCATAAGCTGAATATGAGCCAACAATGAGATGTGGCCACACAAAAAAAGCAATTACTATTTTCTGCTTCATTAACAGAAGCATAATTTCCAAATCTCATGAGGTGCTCGTCCCCCTCTATTCAGCATTGGTTAGGCATCACCTTGAGTATTGTGTCCATTTCTGGACACCACGCTTCAAGAAAGAGGGTGACAAACTGGAACAAGTTCAGAGGAGGGTGACAAGAATGACCAGGGGGCTGGAAACCAAGCCATATGGGAAAGACTGAAAGAACTGGACATGTATAGCCTGCAGGAAAGAAGTCTGAGGGGCAATAAGATAGTACTTTTCAAATATCTGAAGGGCTGTCATACAGAGGAGGGTTAGGATCTGTTCTCAATCATCCCAGAGGGCATGCACCAATGGACTCAAGTTACGAGAACTCAGCTTTCGGGTGAATATCAGGAAAAACCTCCTAACTGTTAGAGTAGTATGACAGTGGAATCAATTGCCTCAAGAAGTGGTGAGTGACTGGAGGCATTCAAGAGAAATTTGGACAGCCGCCTTTCAAAATATCCTTTGATTTGTATTCCTGTATCAAGTAGGGGCTGGACTTAATGGCCTTCCGGGCCCCTTCCAACTTTACTGTTCTATGATTCTATATACCAATAGTTCTCCAAATAAAACACATAAAGCTAACATGTCAGTGAAAATGAAAAGCTAGAAATCTTGCCTAACATTAAAGTGCTATACAAAACTGATTTCACATTGTCTTACAAACTATCAAATATCTAACCCTGATACCTCTAAAAACTGATGAAGAATGTCTGAAAGACAATGTAAGCAATGCCAAGTAGAAAGTACTTTTCTCATTAGGTGTTGCTTGCTCGTTTTCAATTGAACACTCGGTGAAATTTTGTAGCTATAAATTAACATGTAAGGCTGATATCAACAGATTTTTTTTTTTTTTTTAGAAATAGATCATCTCTTGTTTTCCTTCTAAAAGTTCTCAAGTATCCTGTAAGTTTCCTTCCATCACTGGGAAGCTGTTTGGATGGGGGCACAAAATAAACAGGGGAGAGAAATCTTTAATTTCCAGAAATTGCTGCTGGTTGGATGACTGTACAGGTGGCATTTTTTTAAAATTAAAGACCCGCCTGCCCTGTGGTCCCCTACAGCTCTCTGGAAATGAAATGAAACCCATGGGCACCTCAGAACCTTCAGGGTGGGTGGGGTTGAGAGAGGGTTTTTTTTTTAATTTCTGAAAAATTGCCAAGACTGATGGAAAGATCTGCCTTACACAGCATTAAGGAAAAGCAACAGGATTCCATCCAGGATCAAATTATCTCCTTGGAGGACCATTCTGGTGAGTCATAAGTTTTCTTTCTATCGCAGCTTTGGCATCTCCAATGTACATCATTAGTGCGATTATTTGCAATTCCCATTTTACTCACTGCTGAGATAGTATTTGGGAGGAAGAATAATGCTTTTGTCACTTATAGAAAGACAGCTACACTAGAAAGCAAATTACATGCTATCATATCTAGCCCCCACTAACTCAACCCTATTTTCTTACATCTTGCTGCCTTGATATTGATGCTTTACAGGCAGGCAAAAGCTGCCAATCTCCACCATGTTCCCTGGTACTACTTATTGGCTAGTATTACCGTAGGGTTTTAGGACATCATCTCCACTAGTTTGAGCACACGACAGTCAAGAATATTGCAGCCATTAAGCCAGTGACTTCAGAATGCTTGCAGAGCAACACAGGTAAACAATTCCTATGGTTTCCTCCCCATGTATAGTTGGCAGACAACAGAGAACAAGGCCAAGCTGGCTTAGTCTTTTCCTGTGGCTTGTGGGAGAAAACAAACGATAGATTCTGGTTTTCTGCCAAACCCACTCATACCATGTTCCAGAGGTAATCAAACTCCCCACTGTATATGTAACAGTCAGAATTGGTATTAAAGTTTGTACATTCTACTTTCCACTTAATAATGGTTAACATATTAACACTAATTACAAATAGTATTATATCGCAACAGGACCCACGGCCTACCTGTGTTTAAGTATTTGCCAAGATTAAGATTATATGTACGTGAGTGCCATCCAATGATTTCTAACCAAATATTGGTTGCACAGAACTAAGCAGAAAATTGTTTCAGAAGGAATAAGACTACATATGCAAGACACTCACTATGACTTTGAAAACTCTTTGTCAACTTATGTAAGCTACCCAAAGGCCTTTGGGTAGTGGGCGACATATACCGGTAAATTGTATAAATAAATAAATAATAAAATAAATAAAGTAAGGAGATCAGGCTTTGCTGTTCAGCAGTTGTAGTATTGACATTGTTAGCAGTTTGACGTTTCCTTGTCCAAACTGACACTCTCACACTCAACTCCAAGACTACAGAACATTCTACACCATAGTATTCTTTCATATAAGTTCATTTTCATTGCTTCTCTTCTTCTGAAGAAAGTTCTCAACTTTCAGGTACATCTTACTTTGCTTTTAAGATATACTATGCTAATATCCTTTATTTAACTCTATTTAATATTATTTTGCAGGATCCATACAAAAGAATTATTACTTGATTCAGAACTGTATAGAAAGCAGGACTGCCCAGAACTTCCAATTTAGTTCTACGTATTCTGTATTTATCTAGTCAGGAATCTACAATGCAATCTTCTGACAGAATGGCAAAGTCAAGTGGAACTGGAGACTTCTCTTCCCCGCTGGAAACACCCCATGGACCCAAAAAACCATACTCTGGAGGATAGGGGCATTCACTGGAATCCTCAAAACTTCATAATATCTAGAAGGAAGCCAAGTGTGTTCTCCTTAATAGAAAGCAATGCCTTGTGAAACATAAACCCCAAATAATGTACATACATTCATACGTAACTATTTGGCCAATTTTAAACTCCTCACACAAGCTTGTCTGGCCAAGTTGTCAACTTACAAAATAAAGGTGAACACTAAAAGAAACAATATACTATAATAATATAAAGAGTATGAAATATGTGACATAAAAAGAAAAATTAAGGCATGCACGCTAAAGGTGCCAAAGTAATTTTGCTTGTAGCAGAGTGTTTCATAAAAGGGCAAAGGTGAGAATTAATAGAAATAAGAATGAAATAACACTCAATAGCAATTATTTTTATTTATTTACCAATTACTTCTGTCTTCTATAAGTCATGGACAATTCAGAACATACTTCTTCCCTCTCAAAGCTGTTAAGTCAATTCTACAAATGGCTTACCTTCAAACTTGCACATATTGCATTCAGCTTCCATATACTGTACTACTCTAACCCTCCAAGTTGCTAAAACTCAGAATTCTCACAGGCACACAATTTGCTTGGTCCTAGCGATAACTTCTTATCATCTCCAACAGACACTGTTTGGTTATGCAACATGATATGGCCAATTTCAAGCTCTTGCCTTAACATAGTTCATAGGAAGCTTGTTTAATTTGCTTGAATTCACTTCAAAAATGCATCGGGATATTAATATGCCCAACAACTATTACTGCAACTGATTCTGCAACATACAATGCACTACACATAGTTCCACACATTTTAAAATTATAGTCCTGTCCTCTACAATCTAAGACAAGATGTGTTGGGGAAAAGAGAAAGAAAGAAAACAAACAAAAACAAAAGCAAAACAAATAAGCAGAAGGTACACATTTTGATGAGACAACGAGGGAACTATATCTTGGCCAAAATGTGGTTGCAAAATTACAAAAAAAAATTACACATAACTGCACACATACAATTCAAAATTCTGCTGCACACTTACGGAAAAAGTACACATAATTACATCCAAAAAGTGGCAAATTGTCATGTTAAGAAATCTTTGAGGGCATTATATGGTGCCCAGTATGCAACCAATAATACCTGAAGAGATTAAGTTAGGGCAGTGCATTGTTTTAAACTATGCCATTTGGGTAACTGCACAACAAGATTTCAGCCATCATGTGAAGGGACATTCCAGTGAGAGAAAGCTATCTCAGAAAAAGATGCAAAGTGAACAGCTTATTTGGACAATTAATATCTGGAGACTGAAGTACCCAAGGTGGAGCGCATCGAGGGAAGTTAATTATAGAAGATCAATGAAGGATTTTCTAAATCTTACAGTTATTAAAGAAGGGATAGGATACCAATCAAATTTAAAATTCATGCTGCAGTTAACATTCAAATTACTATACTTAGGAATAATGCACAATGATTAGCACAGCTCTTCAGATAATGACTTCATTTTTAAAAGTTTTTTTAAATAGCAGAAATGATATGATACTGATGTTCATATACATTTAAAATAAAAGTATTCCAATAAAAATAATCTCGAGGTCAGGCTTTGAACTTGAACTGTTAAGCCACACTAAAGGTTCTTCACTGATTTCTACAGCATGCAAGTAAAATGTGAATTTGATAACTGTGCTTAAGTATATACTAGCTGCTATGTCCTGCACTAAGGATAACTTCTAAACAAAGAAAGAAATGACCATGTATTACCAATTGAAATAAATAGTTGAAAAACCTGAGATATAGAATAAAAAACGTTGAGTGTTTTCAGCAGAGGAGAACTTAATGGGTCAAGTCCCACTGTGCAGTTTTGCAAAAGGCATGGATTTTAGGAGCAAATAGCTATAAGTTAAGGTATCTTGGTAGGCATTATCCTTTGCCTACTTGGTTGCTGGCTCAGCACACAACATATAATGCCAACTGAGATTTCGAATTTACAGCAATACACCATTTCTATAACTGCACAAGAGGGTTTTGGCCAATAAGATGTACTTTCACTGACAACAGCCAGGGAAAGCAACAGACAGAGGTCAGAAAGCAGATGTTTTAAGTCAGTAAAAGATATAGAAGACATAAAGACCAAATATAAATAAAATATTGAAATGAGAACAGTCTACAGAAGATATGCTAAATGTAAGATGAAGAAAAAGAACCACTGAAAGAAACCTGAACAAGACTGCAAGTATGGAATAACATTGGGAGAGGTTTATGGAGTACGTTAATATTTTCCAAAAAGAACTCTGCATAACAACAGCCCTCCTTCATAAATGCACACCAACCAGATACTATCAGTGGTAAGCCTTCTCTTACAATTGTCCTGTAGTAACTGGTAATTCTCAGAGGTTTGTCACTGTGGATGTAATACGTGTTTGTATTCATAATGCATACAGTAGTTCCCCGCCACATTGCGCTCCACATACTGCAGTCGTGCTATATCACAAGATCAGTGGAACCCCCTCCTCCTTGGCGATGGCGGCCCTCGCGGAGGCCTCCTGACCCAGGTTCAGAAATCTCCACTGCGGCTGCTGCTGGGGCTGGAGGTCTCTGCAGCCAGGACATCCACTGGGTCTGGAGGCCTCCGCTGGGAAGGACAAACTGACAGACGGAAGAGGAGAAGTGGCCACAGCCAGTCAGTCACCAGCAGCCAGCGTCTGCCTTCCCCCTCGCCCACCCGCTTGCTCGCTCGGTGGTTGGCCCTTCCCTTCCCTCATTTGCTGACTGACTCCTTCCCTCACACTTCCTATTTTTCCAGCTGTGCCCTGGTGCCAGAAAGCTGGCGAGCGAGTTTACAGGTGAAGGGAAAGGCAAGCAGGGGTGTTGTGGCTGAGAACGGACCCCCTTTGCGGCAGCGACTTCTCCTCCATTTTCCCTCCTTCCCTCGACCTTTCACCTCAGCCGGCTGAGGGAAAGGGGTGCGTTCTCAGCCATGCCACCCCTACCTACCTTCCCCTTCCCTTGCCCACTCACTCGATAGCTTTCTGGAGCAGATGGGAATGGACGCCCTTCCCTCAGCCAGCTGAGGCAAAAGAAGTAAGGGTGAGGGAAGGAGCCCCCCCCCCAGACCCTGCCACACAGGAGGCCTCTGGACCCAACCTTACCTTTTCAATAAAGGTATGAATAAAAATTGTACATGTTTTTCTTTTTCTTTTTTTTACAATTGTCCATGCTACAAAAGCCCTATCAAAGTGAGTAGCACTGTGGCAGCTGCCAAAAACACATTTGAAGTTAGTAAGTTTAGGAAAATTCAATATTAGGCAGGCAGGTGGTCTACAGAAAACAAACAAAACTGGCAAGTGGTCTACGGGGCAAAAAAGTTTGGGAACTTCTGCCCTAAGCCAGGGGTGCCCAAACTTTTTGTAAGGAGGGCCAGATTTGGTGGCTGAGAATGTGTCAGGGGCCGGTTGCTCCCCAACCCTGCCACCCCACTGCAAGCCCCACCCACTGACCCATAAACCCCACCCACTGACCGCTTGCAACCCCACTCGCAGGAAGGAAGGCGAGGACCAAGGGAGTTAGGGAGGGAGGTGGAAACCAAGAGAGGAAGGAAGGAAGGTGGGGACCAAAGGAAGCTCAGGGAGCCGTGGCCACAGGTCACTCCCTGGAAGAGGCGATCTGTGCGACCTTGCACCCCCCCCCCAAGCTCCCCAGCGGTGGCGATGGCTCAACCGCCAGCCCACCCCAAAGCTCCTTGGCGGTGGCAGAGGCCCGCTGGCCTGCCCATCCCACACTTTCCCCTGCGGTGCCGGTGGCAGCAGACCGCCCGTCCGCCCAAGCTTCCCAGCAGTGCCGGTGGTGGTGGCTCGCCCACCCACCCAGCCCCACAAGCATCTCTTCACCAGCCGGCCGGCCGGCCCAGCCCCTCAAGCTTCCCGGCGGTGTCAGTGTTGGCGGAAGATTTTTTTTTTTTAAGAAAAAACATGGGGTGAAGGAAGGGGAGGGAGGGGCGGGCCGGCCAGCCGCGGGCCACTCAGAAGGGCCCAACGGGCCGGATTTGGGGGGGGCAGACTTTGGGCAGGCCTGCCCTAAGCCATGGCTTGCTTTACCTGCCACTGCATTAAGCAAGGCTCCAAGGTTTGAAGTCTTGAAGGTCCATTTCATCAGTATAAGGGTTATGAATTTATGTAGCACTCTGTGGTTTTCCTGTCTAAGAAAATGGCTTGACTGCTTCTCAATTAATAGGCAAATCACTATGGATTTTTGCTGTCTTTTCGCACCTCTCCTTATTCCGCTTTGCCATATATTGAATCACAAAACCCCTAAAATAGGGTTTTGAAGCATCCCAGACAGTTTTGAGAGGCACCTCTTCTGTTGAATTCAATTTGAAGTACAGATTTAAGTCATTAGCTTCCCTTAAGAATGTTTCATCCGACCAGAGAGTAGGATTAATTTTCCAGTGTCGAAGTTTATTGGATTCTTTCAGTGTCCATAGAATAGCATTATGATCAGATATTGTTCTGGGCAGGGTCTCTATGTCTGTAGTATAAACCACCAGGTCCATAGACGCCCAACACATATAAATATGTGAAAACGAGGTGTGGGGTTTGAAAAGAAAGTAAACCCACTCTGTAGGGGATTTTTTCTTCTCCAAATGTCCTGCAGCTCCAAGATATCTGTTACTTCCAAAAAGGATTTTGGTAATGTATTGACAGCAGATTTAAGCTCTGCCTCCTTAACTGTTTTCTTATCTAGTTCTGGGACGTGGACTGCATTAAAATCCCCCAGCACAATCACTTGTTGATTGTCGAAATGCAAAAGTTTCTGTGCTAAGTCATTGGTGTTCCTGTCTAAGAAAAGGGTTTGACTGCTTCTCAATTAATAGGCAAATCAACCGGCAAGTAGGTGAAGTCACTTGTTTGACCACAATATTCAGTGAGGTTCTGCTCACTGCATATGGGATCTTTAAAAGCCCTGGAACATGTCTACCTTAAAATCTCTAAACAAAAGAGAACACAAGTATTGTCACACTTTGAATACTAGCTACAAATCTTCACTATTACTTTGCATGAATTACAGACATATTGCATATAATATTTAGGCCACAATATACATAGGCTGAAATCCTGTTGTGGCATTATGAAAAAGGGATTAACTTTAGAAGCAAATCATTAAAAGTGAATAAATTCACTATAGGTATTATCTGTTGCATACCAAGCCATGCAACATGATATATAACAAGTAATGACTACAAAGCAGTGGATAACAATGATTTTTTAAAAATAAAATTGTTTTAAACCATTATTTAAAAGAAATCAATTTTTATTAAAATAATTAAAAATTATTTTTAAATTATGGTTTAAATCCTGGTTTATTTTAATTTGATTTGAATCACATCTACTCTGCTACAAAGGATTCACTTCCAAAAGTTATGCCTTCTCCATAACTGTACAATAGGACTTTTTCCAGAGTATACATGGTTGTGCGATCTGATAAACTCTTCGAGATTCCATAAGCCATCTTATTCTGGTGATTGTACATGCCAAAACAGAACAAACACAAAAACTGCAGAATACATTAGGGTTTATAATATTTCACAAACTCATGAATAAACACTTCCATCATTTAGCTTTTACTTATCTTCCTGATTACACTATAGGCCTAAAAGTTTCTCAGAACCTCACCATGAAAACTTACATGAGAAGAGTGATAAAGAAAAAGTGTTCTTGTATTATAAGTGTTCTCTCCTAGCAATATGCAACTATGGAATGAGCAGTTGTGTTTAAGGTAAGGATATGTAACCGGCCTAAGATCATCCATTAAGTTTTATGTTCATGTGGGATACTCCCCAACTCCTAGTCTGTCACTTTGGCAATGACATCGTATTGACTATCCATTAGCAAACCTAGGACTAGGAATATGAATAACTATAAGGAAAAATGTGAATATATGACTATGTATGTACACATATACACATAATGGAAGGGATATTGGAGAAATGATGTACATTATTTTATGTGTATAAGACTATATTTTTGTCTAAAATTGTTAGACAAAAAATTAAAGGTTGACTTACATACAGAAGTAAGCCAAGGAGAGAACCAGATGGTTGCAAAACTGTAATTTGGGGTTGGAAAAGTGGGGATCGTCTTATACATGGGGCATCTTATAGATGGGAAAATACAGTACCTAGTGGTGTCCAAATTTTGGCCTCCCAGATATTTTGAACCACAACTCCCATAGTCCTTTGTCATTGGCAATACAAGCTTGGAATTCTGGGAGTTGTGGTCCAAAACACCTGGAGGCCCGAAGTTTGGACACCCCCAACCTACTGTGATACTCTTAAAGAATGTAGCCGTTCCATAGTGAAGGACTGCAAGAAGATCCTTAGGGAAGGAGATGATAGGCTACTACATTACACTTCTACATTACACATGATTATCTGCACACTAATCTAGCTGACACAGAATAATAAGGTTCAAATAGCACATTGTTAGAAAAATCATCATCTTCTGTCATCAAAAGGAAAAGTTTATCTTCATTTAGAAGTCTGATAACTCAGACACAGTTGTGCGATTCCATGTTTTCAACTTCAAACAACATAATTTCCATATTATGTACTTTAACCCCAAGACTCCCAATCTAACTGAGGAACATGTCATCTTCACAACAATGATATTAAATGTAATTTGAAATCTCAGGAATCATGCTGGCAATAAATTTCTGTCACAAGATGATTGTAGCAGATATCATCAAGTCCACTAGTTACCTTCCATAATCAGCTGATTTCCTGGATAATATAATTGTTACCAATTACTTTGGTAAAGCCTTACACAGTAAGAACTTAATTTATAAAAAGTATACTATTTTAATACAAAAATACTCTATTTGAAAACTTTATTTGCCCTTAATTCATATTTTAGAGGGGAAAATAACCTACTTTTTAAGCAAGAGAAATACAGAAATCAAGTTTTAAGATTTGATCCTTGATGAAGACACATTAGGATAAAAAAACCAAGCAAGTTCTGCAATACAATTTGATTGCAACATGTATTGCATTAAGTACAATATTTACCATAGCTCAGCAGTGAAAAACTACACTTTGTAGGTTGTAACACATATACTGAGTTTGTTAAAGCTGCCAACTGGCTTCAGTCGTAGCTTGTATCTGGCAAAGCTGAGTATTTAGTGGCCTTTCTCACAATACTAGTTATCCACCCATAAGGCTCTTCATGACCTCTCTGAAAGTCCTAGTTTAGATAAATTGCTAATTTAAACGGCTTAGCAGAATGTAATTAAATACTTCAACCAGAATGGAATGGGGTGCTTCTGTGGATAGAAATGTTTCTGTCTGTGGAAGCTGGAGAGATGCTCTTCTCTCCAACACCTATGCACACAGAAATGCACACTATGCACACTAGCCGCTTAGAGTTCGCGAAGAAGATAAGCGGGGTATAAATACAAAAATAAATAAATAAATAAATAAAATGTTTTTATATGGTTCAGATGCCTTCCACACTTGATTTATGAGTGGCACAGAAAGTGTAAGTTAAAGGGAAGGGATACATGTTCCATCACACAAGTAGACATCCATGAGCACAATCTTGGATGATCACCTTGGTATAACTCTTTGTTTGAAGGATGTTTTCAACTTAGCTGTAGCTGAATCTACAGACATTTTTGTAAAATGGCCTCTTGATCTATTTTACATATATTGTACATATCTGCATCTTTAAATAAATATTTCTCTGATTATGGCAAAGGCCTAGTTAAGTAATAGAGAACAAGCTTTGCAAGCATCAGATCCAGGTTAAAAGATCAGATTCAAATGCTAGAAATATCATTTTCAGGTTTACTTCTAATCAAAGTACTCAGTATAGGCTCCCAAGGATTAATGATCTGATTCAGTATAAAGTAGCTTCTAATGTTCAGTGCCAGTAAAATACCTGTAATATTAAATTCAGCCACAGAATTTGCCACTCACCTGTACCAAGCAGAAATTGATCTCAGCCAAGTAGTTGGATGCACACATAACACAGTTTGTTTTCTTACTTGTTCATGGAGAACAAGAATATCTATAAATATCATGACCAACTTGAATGTACTTGAACATTTACCATACATCTATGTTATCAGAGTGAGGAAACAACACTATGACAGCTGCACTAACCTAATACAGTGGTACCTTGTATAAAGGAATTAATTTGTTCCAAATGAAATTATGTTAAGCAAATTTTCCTTTATACAAATTCCCATAGGAATG
>JAHTLZ010003526.1:26227446-26245086 GCA_023846285.1 Phrynocephalus versicolor | reverse complement strand
ATAAGCATAATTAAGTATCAGAATGCTGTGCCAAGCAACTGGAGAAAATATTTCAGATTAGTCCACCAACACCATCTTAGCGCTAGCCTTAAACACTTCAAAGTTCAATCAGAAAACAAAAAGATACAGCTACATTCTGAAGGAAACAGGCTACGGATACTGCTTAACAAAGTAGCAGCAACACAAGAATGCATTACAGAAATGCCCAATAAGTGCGTATTTAATACTATATCAATTGTTTGATATATAGAACTCGTGAACCTCAGAGTAAAGCTTTCTGACCTGTTTAAGCCCCATCTAAAAGAAATCATGTTCAAATATAAGTCCATTATATTGAAATAGTAAAATCGAAAGAATGCTATTCTACAAGTTAAGTGCAGTGATCTCAAAATAGTCACGTGTTGTAGTTCTTCCTGTCAGCTGATTTTAAGCTACCCATGCTTAGTAATCCTCAGAGATTCCTAACTAAAAGCATTGTCTGGCCTGCACACTTCTACATCTTTTATAGCAAATCGAGTAAAGATTTATGTGGCATTTTAAAGACTAACAGACTTATCAGAACATGAGGCTTTATGAACTCTAGCCTACTTCACCACATACATCTGATTAATTGGGCTATGGTCCATGAAAGGTCACAGCACAAGCGGTTACATTTCTTTAGATTAAAAAGTTTATTTTTATTTTATTGTTTATTTTTGCTCTAGAAGGATAACGCGGCTACCTTTTGGCAATAATTTACAGCACAATCCTATACATGCCACCCAGAGACCATTTGGTAGTGGGGTGGCTAAAAAATTATGTAAAATAAATAAACAAATAACTAATAGTAGAACCTATCACATTCAATGACTGAAATTTGTTGTGTAGGTATTATAGTGTAATCCGAGATTCTGTGAGCCACTGCAAAATTTTCATTGTGGCAAGTGCAAAGAATCTTCTTTGGAAACACCTTCTACAAACGGCAGACTTACATATGAACAAAAATCAGCATGCTCATCAACATTCAACTAGCTTTAAGCTTCATTCACCAACTGACCTTGGAACTGGCTTCCTCCAAAATTTCTCCTTCATCAGTTTGCATGGGACCAGAATCTGTGCAAAACTCTGCTGAACTATGAAGTTCTGCTAAGGAAAAAACAGGACAGAAAAACATATTGGAAACATTAGCCTTGAAGTTGTGTTTTGAGTCATATCACACATTCTAAATCTTGAAACACTTTGCTCTCAAACACTCTTCCACCCTACATAAAATATTTCAGTTTGCAATCAGTAATAATCAGCAGACATCCTAAAGAGTTCAACTCCAAGCTACAGAATGGCCAATGAGAGAGGAAGAAACAAGAATAGTTCTGTGTAGAAATGTATACATACACTCAGATATTTGGACAACATGGAGTTGGCAGAACAGACTGCAGTGAAATTCATGCTTTAACAGACTGTTCAAGACAAAGAGTGGCTTAAGAAAATATCCCTATATTGAATTTCAAACTGTTTCTGAATGTGTTATAACAGGCATGACTTGTTCCATCATTCATTAGATAAGAACATAAGAAGAGCCATGCAGGATCAGGGCCCATCTAGTCCAGCTTCCTGTATCTCACAGTGGCCCCACCAGATGCCCCTGGGAGTGCACGAGACTAGATATCTGTCTCCTGATACCACTCCCTTGCATCTGGCCCTTGAAGTACCCCAGGTTTAAAACTGGAGATTATACATCTCCATCCATGGTTTGTAACCTGTGATGGACTTTTCCTCCAGGAATCTGTCCAATCCCCTTTTGAAGGCATCCAGGCCAGATGCCATCACCACATCCTGTGCCAGGGAGTTCCACAGACTAACAACACACGGTTAAAAAAAACAAAAACTTTTGTCTGTTCTCACTCTCCCAAAGAATTCTAAAGGGTTTGTCAGGCAAGGCTTACTCTTACAGAAGCCATGCTGATTTTCCCTCAGCAAAGTTTGTTCTTCTATGTGTTTTATGATTTTCTCTTGGAAGAGCCTTTCCACTACCTTCCCTAGGACAGGGAACCGGCCTGTAGTTTCGTGGGTCCGCCCTCCTTCCTTTTTTAAAAATTGGTGTGACATCCGCTATCCTCCAGCCCTGTGGCCGTTTTAAAAGACAAGTTGCATACTACCGTTAAGAGATCCGCCCTTTCATTTCTCAGTTCCTGAATAACCCTTGGGTGGATGCCATCTGGGCCCGGTGACTTGCTGATCTTCAATTTATCAATTAAACCTAAAACATCCTCTCTTTTAACCTGTATTTGATTAAATTCTTTAGTCAAGAGGGGCCGTTCGGGCAGCGGAATCTGCCCAAGGTGTTCTGTTGTGAAGACAGATGCAAGGAACTCATTTAATTTCTCTGCTATTTCCAAGTCCTCCTTTACCTCCCCTTTACCTCCCTCACCATCCAGAGGGACAACTAGTTCTCCCGCAGGTTTTCTACTTCTAACATATTTAAAGAAGCTTTTATTTCCCTTTATATTGCTAGCCATAAGTTCCTCAAAGCCTTTCTTTGCCTCTCTTATCATCTTCTTATATTTCTTTTGCCAGAGTTTATGTCCCTTTTTAATCTCCTCATTTGGGGAGGATATCCACTTACGGAAAGACCTCTCCATGCACTTTAGAGCCTCTCTAACTCCACATGTTAACCATGCTGGCGCGCTCTTGGACTTAGAGGAGCTCTTCTTTCTTTTTGTATGCACTTCTGTTGGGCCTCTACTACCATTGTTTCAAACAGGCTCCATGCACTCTGGAGAGATTGGATTCTTTTTACCTTCTCTTTCAATTTCTTTCTAACTAGTTTCCTCATCTGAGGGAAGTCTTCCCTTCAGAAATCAAGGGTTTTTGTGTCTGATTTGCTTGACACTCTTCCCCTGACATGCATGGCAAAGGAGACTGCAGCATGACCACTGTTCCCCAGAGGCTCAGTGACATTCACTTCCCTGACCAGGTCCTGAGTATCACACAGTATTAGATCCAGAGTTGCCTGTTCTTGGATGGGCTCCATGACAAGTTGCTCTAAGGCACAGTCATTCAGCATGTCGAGAAATCCAGTTTCTCCAGGAAATCCAGGCAATGTGGGGATAATTGAATTCCCTAATGATTACTATCCTGTCCCTCTTAGACACCTCCTTGATTTGTCTCCTGATTTCAAGGTTCCCCTCAAGTTTTTGATCTTGTGGACGATAGCACACCCCCACTATCACATCACTCCTTAGATCTGATAGTTTAACCCACAGTGATTCTATGGTGGAGTCGGACCCACCATCAATCTCCATTCTGCTGGATTTTACCCCTTCTTTGACATAGATGGCCACCAACTCCAACCCGCCCCTCCCTATCCCTTCTATAGAGTTTATAGCCTGGAATTGTGGTATCCCACTGGTTCTCCGCAATCCACCAGTTTTCTGTTGTGGCTATTATATCAATCTTATATCTAGGTATCAAATGTTCAAGTTCTCCCATCTTTGCTCGGAAGCTTCAAGCATTTGCATACAAGCACCTGTACAGTGGGTCCTCCAACAACAGTTGCTTCTTTGACCCACCCACCCACCCCCAGCAATTTCAGAAGTCTGTCCTAGTCTTCATACATGTTACCATGAAAGAAGCATGAACATATTTAAGTAGTAGGGTACTGCAATAATCAAGAAAAAACAAAAAACAAAATGTTACTTCTCCATTCCTAGTGTCCAAGCATAAGGATTCTAGAACTTGTTGGTATGAACTACTAAGAAGAATGAAAAAAATGTCATTGCATTTAGACAGCATGTCCAGAAATATTTACTAAATACATATGGTTTATACTATTGATTATTCATCTTTTGAGGGAAGTGATTTGTGTTCGAGCCAGCAATGGATGTGCTTCTGAGCTACAGTACCAGCACAGCTGCGTCTTTCCTCGGGTTCTCCACCCCGACCACCCCCACTGTTTTCTTTCATTTTTCGCTTCTAAACAGTCATCTTGGCTTTGGTGAGTTTGTTTTTTGCAGGATCAGGCTTGGTTGGGCTTGAGCAGCTCATTAAGAAATGTACTCCAGAAACAAAAGAAAAAAGCTATGCCTTTTTTTAGCGTGAAAAGGGTAGTACCTGCTTTCCCAAAGGGTAGCATGGGGGCCACAGCTGGAATGAAATTCAAAAACCTGCTCTTTGATCCTCACTTTCCCAAACAGTAGCACCCCATCCATCTTTTTGCCCTGGGAAGAGAGGTGGATGGGGTACTACACTGTCGGGAAAGCCAGGGGGAGGGAGTGGTGGCAGCTTCTGGGCTCATTCATAGCCCCAATTTACTCTCCACCCATGCTGCTTTTGGGATGCCCAGAGTGGTGTGGCTGGAGAGTAAACTGGAGCTATGAACAAGCCCACAAGCCGCTGCCTCCCCTTTGCATGGCTCTCTGCATGGAGCACAGTGGTGTGCTCTGAGCAGAGGGGGAAGTGCCATGGCTTGGAGGGGGGTGTCACGTGCCCACAGAAAGGGCTCCACGTGCCACCTTTGGCACCCATGCCATAGATTCACCAACACTGATATATATAATTCAGTTTAACTTAAAATGATTATCCGTATTCAATACTACTGCTAAATGTTGATTGCAAAAATGAATATTCATTACTTGTTCTGAATTAGAATATCAGTTACAATTTGAAAAGATTCTAATAAATAAACGAGGTTTAACTTCCTTAGCACCTCAAGCCTGATATTCCCTTTCCTTATACCAGCACAGTAGTATATTTGTATTTTAATAGAAGTTACCTCAACAGCTTCTCAGGGCTAGTGAAGCCCAAAAAGATCCGTCTGGTTACATTCAGTGCAAAAGCCAAGACACTGTGAAAGGAGAAAGGACAGCAGTTACTATTCAGAACTTGCAATCATGTAGTATAAAGCATAAATTATAAACAGACATATAAACATTGAAAAATTCAATTTTGAAGCCAGACATATCGAAGGAATAAGGCAGCACAAACAACATGCATTTTTTTTGATGCAGCTGTTTTTTTAAATGCAGTACTAGGCTAAGATTACAGGAAGCTTTCCCACAAACAATAACACAATTGCTTTAGAATTGAAATAACATGAGAAACACTGCATTATAACACTGGCTTACAGAATTCTAAATTAAGTGGCTAACACATTGTGGTTACAATCAGGCACTATTTGTACAGGATTCCTAAATCATATCATGAAGCACTTAAATTAGTACAAATGGCCAAAAGTGGGAAGCTGAACACAATGGACGCAACTAACTAATATGATTCAAATAATGGTCAGATTTTTTTTTAATGGGAAAGCCTCCCCAGAAAGCTCAGTCAGCACAACCACTGTGATCATCGTAAGAATACATTATGTCTCCATTCATACATACCTTCTAAATAGTATTTTGGCTTTCCCTCTGTGTGCAAAATTGTCTTCAAGTAAAGTAATAGTTCTTGTTTAATTTATTGTTTAATATATGGTACTTTTTAATGACTGAACATATAAATATTTGGAAATAGCTCAGGAAATTATAGGAAATTGCAAATAAGACTGCAACACAGTTTATTGTGATTTTAAAAGCTTTATTTATGTTTCCTCACCCCCCAAAACATGCACTGCATGCTGGGAACCCATGTGAAAAGCCTAATAATGTGTGGCAAGGAACCAACTGTTGAAATTCTTTATTAGATCTCTGACATTAACCAAAAGTAATACAGATGTAATTTTACAAAAACTACTGGGCAGTAGGAGGTAAAGGCTGCAAGCATCAGAGTGGACAAAAATCAATGATTTTTTAAAAAAATATCTATTAAAAATCACATTTTATTTAAATCAGATTTTTAAAAACTGAAATGCTTTTTGAGGAAAAATCTCTCTAAAGATCGTGTTCTAATTACAATCCAAAGGTTATTCATCATGAAATTAGTTTTTAATTATGTAGCATAAGGCTGTATTAATCCATTCACAATGTCATGCTCTCCCAGAGGTTTCTGGTTATTTGAGGCAATTTTTATATCTAGAAGATATTATCAAATATGCTTGGTTTTGCTATTTTCAAAACTGTGCATTTGGATCTGCAACAATAACATGCTTCCTTCATAGCAAAAAAATGTTATAAACATCAGAATTGAGAAAAATACCTTAATCCCATTATTCCTCTGCAAATCTACGTACACAGAATCAACCCCCTTACCTCTTAAGTGGTACGTTTCAAGAAGTTCAATGAATATAAGATTGTTTAGAATGGAATAGGTCTGCACAAGGAGCAAAGTCTGAACAGGGAGGGGCAAGCAGTAACATGAAAGGGAAACCTTTTGAGCACACTACTCCACACCTTGAGATCTTTATGTATATAGCAGGCCTGAGGGTTATCATATTTCTCCCTTGAGGAGAAAAACCTTTAATGGCAGCAGGCTGTAAAAGAAACCCAGTTTGGGAATACAGTGGTACCTCTGATAATGAATTTAATTTGTCTCAGAGGCAATCTGTTATCCAAAAAAAATTGTTATCCGAAACGTGGTTTCCCATTGAAATGAATAGGAAACTGATTAATCCATTCCGGAAGTCTGAAAGAAGGCAAAAAAAGCTGGGCGGGGGGTCCAGACCTCTTTATAAAATGCACTTTAAAGGCGTGCAATACTGGGACACCCTCCAGAACATCCCCTGCAGTGCATGGCAAACATAGACAAGAGAAACCAGCAAGACTACCCCAGCCTGTTCCCACCTAAAGTGCAATGGGGAAAAATGCAAACAAACAAACATAAGCAGGAAGAAAAATCCAGCCCATTTTTGCCTGCAGGGCAATGAAAAAAGACTGCAAACACGGAGAAATGAAACCAGCAAGACCACCCCAGCCTCTTCCACCCAAAATGCAAAGAAAATCAGTGCAACGATTAATAAAAGCTAGCTCCCTATCTTATCAAGTTCGAAAGGTCCAAATCCCTCAGCAAAACATGTCCAGAATGGCTCTAAAACACCATGGAAAAAAGCTCTCTAACTCCTCCCACCCCTCCACAAACTATGCATCCTGCAATGTATGCAGGGTACACATTTTTTTGCAAGGCATTATGAAACATTTGTTATCTGAGGCAGCCCATACGGACATTCGCTATCCGAGGCAGCCCTATACCTGGAAATTTCTATTTGTTATCCAAAAAATTTGTTATCCAAGGCATTCTTTATCCAAGCTATTACTGTATTTTAATGACGGTCCTCTACCTATGGGTAAGGCAGGCATGCGTGGAAAATGCAAACACTGCAACAAAGAACTGCAAGGCCTTGTGGCCCAAATGAAACAATGTCATGAGAAGTGCAGTTGTCCAAATATGAATGACTAAGCCATTAAACTGGATACAGATCACCTTGCAATAATTTCATAATTATCTATATATGTATTTCTAATGGTGTATATCTACCAAATAAGTAATTTTCTGATATAGCTGTAAAACTAATCTGAAAAGTTATTATTCTAAAAATGAAACCTTCATCTGGTTGTAAATATTAAGATTAAAACATCTCCAGCAAAAATGAGTCTTTATGTAGAAAATCGTGATTTAAATCGAGCCTTACTGACTAGTGATTTAAATCATGATTTAAATCAAATCCACCTGGCAAGCATTGATCCGAAGACAACATCTCAGATTTTATATACTGAAATTACAAAAATCCAAGGTCCTTGTTCTATGTAGGACAAATGTAGACACAGTACACATTTCCCTCTTAATTACAAAGAAGATATTAGTAATCAGCTATGGGAATGTACAGTCTTATAATGTGTCCACCAAAAAAATTGTTAGCTGATCCTTTCATTCCGGAGGTACCATTGGATAACTCACTATATATGACTGTGACAACAGCCCACAAGTGGCTGTCAATAGAAGAAATTTATCAGGACCAGAGTTAACTATAATCTTTAGTAATGCCAAGGGCTTGCCAACACCTAAAGAAAAGCTGCTGAATTAGTTCTGGTAGACACAATTGTGATATATTCTGTATTCAAGAAATGACAAGTTAGCCATCTGCAATGCCCTGAAGTATCCTGCATGAGACTTGCAGCTAAGATACTTCATATTGTGGAAGTACCATATTAGTTAAACCTGACCTCTAAGTATTGTCTACTGCTGTTCAAGAACAGGGTGATACAGACAGAAAAATGGTGAAGCCAAGTAGTTGCACAACATCCGGTTTAAGAACAGCTTCATAAGCTGTCTTCCTTCACATTTCTCGCAATTTTCATAAATGTAATATATTAAATTACTACTCAGAAACTTTAACAGAAGCAGAGCTAAAATGGGCAAAAAACTCCCAACAATAGCAAACTTGCCTCATCATCCTTCAGTAGCAGAGACAGTAATGTGACTATAACCCAGACTTGATATTTCCTCTTCAGGTTAAAGCCAACAGCATGTGAAGTCAGTCTCTACTCCAATTTTGAATAAGCAGCCCTAGCCCATAATGAGCCAACGTATGACAGCACTCAGAAAATCAATAGTATTACTTTATAGGACAGATAATTTTTGCAAAGCAATTGATAAAAGCTCAGCACAACTTTGAATAAAATCTATGAACAGTCTGTTGAGACAGTGAAAAGATCATACTACTTGTCTATACTCTGAGGATGCAGAACCATTTGCCTCAAACCATAATATGAGAAACAGATGGAAAAATGAATAATTATCTTTCACAATCTGAATGGAATCCTACCAAAGAAACCATTTTGGCTTGGTAGCAATTAATTTTCTTGGTCTCAGAAACTGAAATATATAATTGGATAAAACTCATGGAAAAATAAACATGTCAAGAAACAGTGAAAAGCTTTAGGGAATTATTAAAACAGCTTAACAAAAACCCAATGAAAGACCCTAGTTAATATGAACATTTCTGGACATCAAACAGGTCATCAACTCCTCAATAATCAGATCAGAACATCACTACAGGGAATTAGAAAAACTTGAAAGAAACAAGTAACTGGAGAATAATAATCTTTCAAGACCATTCAATTTAAGTAAATTGAAAAAAAAGGTGTTTGTAGCTGCAAAAATGGCAAGGCAGCAGGCCTGGGTGACATCCAGGTAGAAAAGACAAAACACTTTAACCAGGGCTGTGGAGTCAGAGTTGAGGAGTCGGAGGAAATTTTGGGTACCTGGAGTCGGAGTCGGAAGTACAAAAAACTTAGGAGTCGGAGTCGGAACATTTATCTACCAACTCCACAGCCCTGATTTTAACACAGCAACAACTCCTCCTCCTATTCGTCATGTGCTGTCAAATCAATACTGACTCATGGTGAGCCTTTTTAGAGTTTTTCAGGTAAATAGTACAGTACACAGAAGTTGTTTACTATTCCCTTCTCCTGGGGCACCCTGGGACTGTACAGCTTGCCCAGGGCCAAACAGACTGTCTGTACTCTTAGAACGCACAGTGAGGAATTTGATCCCAACCTCTGGTTCTGCAGCCAGCAGTAACAAAAGCATGGATACTTAATTTCTTTAATAACTGTCTTGATTCTCTCAGGATCCTGAAAATTTGTAGCAAATAATAAAATACTAGTAGTTTGAAATCTGGTAAAAATCTCGCAGATAAAAAAAAAGTCAGCATGATCTCACTATTCATCTTTAGAAATCCCTTGAAATACTGATTCTTCACTGTCTAATGCAAACAGTGGAAGGACTCCTCATCCCACAATATACTGGTTTTGCACCTGGGAAGAACTGTACAGCACAAATCCAACATTTAATGCAACATACTGAGAATGGCTTGAATGAAACTAGGAAAATCACTTGGGTAGCTTTTGTCAAGAACTTATGACACCATTCATCAAATATGATACAAAAAACCAGAAATAAATCTATAATTACACAGAATTATAAGCTAACTATAAAATAACTTTTCTTTTGCAAAAACACAGATTTTTCAATAACTTTCAAGTACGCAAAGACAATAGAGGACTCACACAAATGTTTTACCCCTGGACAGCATACTGGCTCCTATTCTGTGTAACACCTACAGCAATCAACCCTCAAAGCACCAAATTGTTACTTATGCTGATAATCTCACAATCATTCTGGTAGTCTTCTTATGATAGAACATTTCCTAACAGATGTCTTACATGAACTTGGTATATGATAATCATGATAATTTAAAAAATCTTAACCCCAACCCTGCCTTTCATCTTAGAAATAGGCAATTATTTCAGAAATCACAAGTCACCTGGCAGTACATTCAACGACATCATTGTTTAGACCCATACACTTACTTGTTACTTTGAAATGCAACTGACATATAAGAATCATTGTCAAAACACAAACAAAAGGTTTCTACAAAGAATAATATTATTCAAAAACTATTGGGAACCATCTGGTGTACATAACCAAAAACTACAGACTTAACCCTATGATACTTACTCTGCAATTGATACAACAACCCATGCAAAATACAGTGGACCCTTGTATAACAAATGGCTTGTATAACATAAAATCTGTACAACATAAAAAATTCTGGAGATAGGGGAAATTTGCTTAACAGAATTGCCTGTGGGGTGAATTCATACAACATAAAAATGGTCGCGATTAGGGATTACTCTGTTTTCAATGCATTCCTATGGGAAATTTGTATAAAGGAAAATTTGCTTAACATAATTTCATTTGGAATGAATTAATTCCTTTATACAAGGTACCACTGCATTTAGCTATATCAGTATGCAAGGATTCTCTCATCAATAGCCAATTAAGGGCACGATCATAAAAAGGGGGCAACATACTTTAAAATACATGAGAAAACCAATCTTCAAGAATTAGGTAAAAGGTAAAGGTTCCCCACACACATGCATGCTAGTCATGTCCAACTCTAGGGGTGGTACTCATCTCTGTTTTCAAGCCAAACAGCCAGTGTTGTGCAAGCCCGTGGCCATGGGGACGGCATGGCTGCATGGAACACTGTTTACCTTCCCACTTTTTACGGCAGTACCTATTTATCTACTTGCATTTACATGCTTTCGAGCTGCTAGGTTGGCAGGAGCTGGGGTTAACAGCGGGGAGCTCGCTACGCTGTGTGGCACCCGGGATTCCAACTGCTGAGCTGCCGACTTTGCAGCTGACCATCTCAGGACACTAATCCGCTAAGCCACCACGCCCACCTTTAAAGTATAGGATACAATAAATATTCAAGAAATATACGGTACTTAATAATGTACTCCATATTTCTCAGCCACAAAAATTCTGCCCATAGATGAAATGGAGAAAAAGAGTTCTCATGGACAAAGGGGGCCTGGGGCATGGAGACAGAGGGTTAAAAGCTAGTGAGAGAAACTACTAAGAACACCTTTGCATATCCTCGTGATCAACATCTCAACTCATTGGACACATTTGGCTGAACACCACATTCTGCAATGACAGAAAATCAATGATGCTGTCTATAATATTTATTTATTTACAAAAAAATTTAGCCACCTTACTACCAAGTCTCAAACAGCATCTTCAGCTGTGTATGAAACACAAAAGTACACCTTAATGTATATAAAGTTCTGGATTAGTAAGAACCAGAAGGTAGTCACAGTCAGCAAAAGGTGGAACCTTATTTAAAGTAAAAAATAAGCACATGCATGCTAGTCGTGTCTGACTCTAGGGGCGGTGCTCATCTCCGTATTCAAGCCGAAGAGCCACTGTTGTGCAAGTCCAAGGCTATGTGGCCGGCATGGCTGCAAGGAAACACTGTTTTACCTTCCCACTTTTTACAGCAGTACCTATTTATCTACTTGCATTTGCATGCTTTTGAACGGCTAAGTTGGCAGGAACTGGGGTTATCAGAGGGAGCTCGCTCCACTGCGTGGCACCCAGGATTCGAACCACCGAACTGCTGACTTTGCAGCCAACTGTTTTCGGAGCTTTAGTCCACTGAGCCACCACTCCTCCTAAGTCTTATTTAATGTACTATATATTACTGCCATGAAGTCCTGAAGTAAAAATATATATCAGGACAGCAACTAATCTAAAATTAGTCCTAGCCCTCATTTGTGGAAAATGCTCTTAATGATAGTAGTCAACAATGAATTTGCATCAACGTTCCTGTAGGAATGCCGAACTGTTTTTTAAAAATATGATTTTTCCTGATTTTTAGCATGTCAGAATTGTTTCTCTTTGGAAAAGGACCGAAGGCGGCTTACAATAATGGGGGACAATAAATAGCCCAGAACATTTAAGACATACAGTATTGACGATGTTATCATCTTTAGCAAAAATTGGGACAAACATCTATTACATCTTCGGGCAGTATTAAATGAGTTAAGAAAAGCTAATTTAAAAGTTAACCTAGCCAAATGTAAAATAGCTCAATTAAAAGTGAAATTTTTGGGATTCAAAGTTGGGCAAGGAAAAATTCATCCGATGAAAGATAAAACTGATAGGGTATCTAAAGGGATGAGACCACGTACAAAAAGAGAAGTCCAACAATTTTTGGGACTGGCGGGGTATTACAGGCAATTTATTCCCAATTTTGCCAAAATAGCTGCGCCATTAACTGATTTGACTCAGAAGAAATTACCAAGAGTAGTTAGATGGGGTGTAAAAGAACAAAAAGCATTTGATCTTCTTAAAGAAAATTTGTGTTCTTATCCGGTCAGGTCTTTCCCTGATTTCTCTGTGCCGTTTATATTGCAAACTGATGCATCAGAGAGAGGAATTGGAGCACTGCTAGCTCAAGAAAAGAATGATGAAGAACATCCCATTCTATACTTATGTTGGCAATTGAATAATCGGGAGCAGAAGTATTCAACAATTGAGAAAGAGGCGCTGGCAGTTAAATGGGGAATGCATGCGTTGAGATATTATCTTTTAGGAGCCCCATTCATTCTGATAACTGATCATGCACCATTGGTGTGGTTAAATAGAATGAAAGATGTAAGTCCTCGTCTAACCAGATGGTACCTTAGTTTACAACCCTTCTCGTTTGAGGTCAAATACCATAAGGGAAAAAATCATAGTAACGCGGACTATTTTTCTCGACAGGGCCCGTGGTCACAAGAAAATACTACCCAGACGGCGCACTTGAAGGGGTGTGTGTGTGTGAAGGAGATGTGAAAAGTGAGCCGTCTGAAACAAAACCACGCGATAAAGAAGAATGTAGTAAAGATGTGAATGTAGAACTGGTTGGAAAAGTAGAGGATTTAAAGGTGGGAGCTATGGGTGGCGAGGTTGCTGGACTGTCAGAGCAGAAACAGGGGATTATTCAAGAAGGTTTGTGGGCAGCTGATGAGGACGATGACGGGTGGGTTGAGCGCGAGGACCCAGGAGAGGAAAAGCAGGCACGGGAGTGGACCAGTGACAGTTGGAAAAGACCGGTAAAAGAGGTGGGGACTCAGACGGAAGAAAGGAAGCTGAGATGGGAGGACACTGTTCCCATACCTAGAATTCGGGAGACGGATGAATCTGAATGGTCGGTCCAAGTGAGACCTGTTAAGTGGCCAGGACAATCTGATAAGCCCAACTCAGAATGGAGAAGGGGCAGGAACGAGAATCCGGTAGCCCAATGGGCAAAACATTCATGCTGCGGCACTCAGTGTCTGGGGAGAGGCACGCAGTATCGTCCCCGTTTCTAGGTAACACATCTAAAGAAACCAGTCAGTTACCTTTCACCTTTGAAGAGCCTTTATTAGAGAATATTGATGTGTCCAAGTTGTTAAAGTTGTCACAAAGATCCGGAGACAATGTTTGTTCATGTTCTTATGTTAATTTAAATAAAACCCGTTTGAAGTTTATAATAAAATCGACTCTGAGCTCATATATGGATCAGAACCAACCTTGGAGAAGATAGAACCCTCACATGCCCCCAAGCCCCATTTCAGAGAGATGAGTCAGGAGGATGCTGTGGTCAAAAGAGCAGATAAAAGAGCCAGTAAAACCAAAAGGGACACATTTTAATAAATTAAACTTGCTTGTCTTTAAGGTACCAAAAGACACCCAAGTTAAACACCTTACCTAAGTTCTTTTTCTGTACCTAAGATCCCACAAAGAGCTTAAAACGGAGATACGGTACTCAGAGTTTTTTAAAAATTTAGTCCAATATGCTATGCTAGGATAGAGACTAATGCTTTAAACACTATGTTAATAGCATTAGAGTAGCTAACAAAGCTGCACTATGATCACCCAACAAAGCTTAAGACAAGTAACTACCATTATCTTGGGAGTAATTATCAAAGAATAAAACTAGTTTACCATTCTCAAATCCCATTCCACACATGCTCTTAAAAGATTAGATAACTTCATTGTTTGTACAGATTATGACCTGATTTAGCCACAAAATGCTAACAAAGTTCTATCCTTGATGTTATTCCATGGACAGTAAAGAAATGCCTACAGTAATCTGTCACAACTGGTAGGTGATAAGAACAAGCCATTCAGAATTTGCCAGTGGATATGCAGTAACTGTTTCTAAACTATTGCCCATTCAGGCCTCTATGAGTGTGGTGCAAGGAACAGAATGTTGGACTAGGGCTCAGAAAACCTTGGTTCAAACTCCTGCTTGGCCATAAAATGTGGTGGTGGTGGTGGGGAGCTGCTAAAAGTCATCCTCCAGTATGTCAGTATGTGATATATCTTGAAAATCCCTATTAAGGCTGCCATAAATTAAAGGCAACTTGACACACAGAGCTCACCCACTCACTTTGGGCTCTACAGTAATAAAATACAGGGAAATACTATGTATCAGAGATGAAACGACACCCAAAATTACTGTAGTATCTAAGATTCTAGTGCTGGCAGGCGTACCTTGTTCCACTCACAAAATTTAAAAAACCATAACACATGAAGCACTGCTCTAGACTTTGCTGCTCACTTCTCTTCATCCAATTACACATGTGGATCTTCTAACTATAATCTAAATAATCCCTTGTTTCTCTCAATCATAAATATCTCCAGCGCTGGAGATTTACCCCATAATGTCTCAGCAGTGCCAATTATTATGCAACGTGCAAAACAAGTAAACTGTAGTAGAAATGACAGGTTCACTAATGGGAGGACGAGGTGAAGAAAAACATAAAGAGGCAAGCAGCCAGTTATATTTATTTATATCCCTTAGGATCATTTTTCACGCCGCATCAAAAGTGCTAGGGATTGCTAGAACCAGTGCTACTATAAATACGACTTTACACCAACACTCGGGATCCTCGTCTTTCCTTAGCGGCTGTTCCTGGTCTTGACTGACTGAACGCTGCAAAATGCAAGGCTCGAAGAGGATTGGGAGAGGCAAAAGGGGAGCACAGGGAAGAAACTCCCAGGACACCCCCACCCTGGCATGGTGGAGATGCTTCTGTAGGCACTCTCCCCTCCCCACCTCGCCTCTCTTCTCAGGACTCCCTGGGCCTGAGCACCCAAAAGGGCACGCCAGGACAAGACGTAATGGAGAGGAAAGTATTCCAGGCAAAAATCAAAGAAAAATAAAACTAATCAAAAGATACAAAAGGCACAACACATGTGGCACCTTAAAGAATAACTTTCGTAGTTTATTGTAACGTTTTGTGGACACGTCTACTTCCTCAGACATATAGCAGACATAGAGCTGCTGCTATTATGACTGAAGAAATGGACATGGCCACAAAACGTTACATTAGAATATGAATGTTAGTCTTTAAGGTGCCACATATGTTGTGTCTTTTGTACCTTTTGATTTATTTTTTTCTTTGATCCCCCCCCCCCCCCGGAATTCTTGAAAAGACTAACAGGGCTACCTTCTCCGAAAGTGGAGAGGAAAGGAAAACGGCCGGCCATTCCCTCTAGTCCTTGCCCCCCCACCTCACCCCCCCCACACACACACCAGGGTGGCTCCTAGGGTCCCCATCACAGAAGGGTCGCTCACCTCCCTAGAAGCACCCCCCCACCCACTCCCAATGCCCTCAGACGAAAGCGCCACTGCGCAGGCGCGCGAAGCCACGGCACCCCCCTCTCTCTCTTCTTCCCCACCCCCACCCCCTCGCCCCCCAAGCCTTTGCAACAGGGAAGCAGCGCCCCCCCGCCCCCCTCTCAACTACCCGGCGCAGTTTTTGCAGGCAGGACCGCGGAGTTTAAGCGAAAGGGGGGGATTCCTCCTCGCGACCCCCTTGCTTTTTCGAGCCCCAACACAACCGTCCCGCGTTCGTCCCGCTTCCTCCGAGGCGGCGGTCTGTGGGGGCTCCGGCTCCCGTCAGAACGGGGCGAGGAGGCCGCGAAAACACCCCGGCCGTTCTCCAGCTCCAGCCAACACGGATCCTGGGAGGGGGGGTTAAAAAAAGGACAAAGCGGGCGCCCGAGGCCTGGCCCGACACTCACCGACACGAAGCCCCGGCCGTCGCCTTTCCTCGCTCGCTCGCCGCGGTGCACAGGCGGTGCCCGCCTCCCTTTCGCCTGGCGCTGCCGAGGGAGCGGCTTTCCCGGCCCCGCTCGCCAGGCGGAGAAAGTTCGCCACTAGACGCGGAGACCAAAACAAATGGCGGCGGGAGGGGGGGCAACCGCCACAAAATATATAGGTATAAACTTTCCTCGCCGCCGCCGCCGCCGCCGCCTCACTCCCTGGAGGAGCACGAACCCAAACACATCGAGGCCCGCCCTCCATCCCGCTGATTGGGCAGTGTTACAATAATCTCAAATGCCATTGGCTACTCTACCTGACAATCTGAAGCATGGCCCGCCCTTTTCCTCCCTTTCCTCGCTTCCCATTGGGCGACTCCTCAAGCATTTCGCGAGGCATTCGTTAGCACCCCTGCCGATCAAGCGAGGCTCCGCCTTACAAATTAATGATCGTAGTTGAGCTCACAGAAAACCTCCGACTGCATTGGTGGAACCCCTCAGATAGGCAGCTTTAAACTGGAAGTCGCCCGTGTGTGTCTCTAGTCGTAGCTTTTCTCTGATTGGCTGCAAGTTCACCCCGTTGGGACATAGCTCGTATCGGTCCAGCCCAAAGCGTTCCTTGGGCCAACCCGATTGGATGGGCGTTTCGTCATTGCTGCTAACCCCAAGTCCACCCACCGAATTAAACCCGCCATGGACTCGAGAGAGCTACTAAAGGCGAAGGGAGAAGAAGAAGAAAGCCGTGTGCACCCAAGGATTACACAGAAGATGCAAAATTGAGCGATGCATGCCATTCGACCAATAAAATAATCAAAGAGCTCTGCTCCTCCATGGACATGGATAGTGCAGGAAAGTTTTTTCAAAGCGCATGCGTCAGTGTGCTTTGTTAACGCTGGGCGTTTTAAACGTATGAATCCAGGTCTTTCTCCCCACCCCACCCCCGTTGGCTTCTGCCATAGATGACAAGCTCGTTTGTGTTTATACGTTTAATAATACCGACATGTGGATGCCGGGTTTTATTTATTTGCAGAATCCGATGCTTTCGGTGCTGCTGGATCACATGACCCTAGGGCAGTGTTGGGGAACCTATGGCACACGCATCGCCCCTTCACTGCCACCTGTATTCAGGTTAAATAGCTGTACTGACACTGCATAAAATTAGTGGGTTTTGAATCACGGTTTGGCCACTCGGTCTCTAAAAGGTTCACCACCATCACTGCCGGAGGGCTTTAAGGCTTATAACGCCATGGGGTCGCTTTGGTTCCCAGAGACCGTATTACATTCAGTACAAGGCAAATGTGATTAGATAACACGCTTTGACACCTCCCTTCCCTCCTTCCCGCCCCCCCCCCCCCCCCC
>JAHTLZ010003526.1:26208007-26227436 GCA_023846285.1 Phrynocephalus versicolor | reverse complement strand
GGGGGGGGGCAGGCAAAGGGGGAAGGTGGTGGTGGGGAACGGGGCGCCTTCCAGCCTTTCCCCGTGAAGGGGCAGACTCGGAGCGGGCGTGACATGAGCCGCGGTGAGCCTTTTGGCTGCCGCCCTGCTTCCTTCCCCGCCATGGCCGGGCGGAGGGGCCCGCCTGTCCCTTTTTAATGTGCGCTTAAAGGACATGGGCTTCTGAGGGCCCTCTCTGGGCTGCGGCCAGTCAGCCCTACGCAGCTGGTCGCCGCCGTGTAATAAAAAATAATGGATGGTCGGTTGTCCCGAGGAGAAAGAGAGAGGGGAGTCCAAGTGAAAAGAGCGGCCTCCCGCTTCTTGGGGAGCCTCTCGATGCCTCTGCGGTGACCCCTGTGGGCAGACCAAGCGGCCATCACCTGCAGGAGCAAAGCTCAAGTCTGGCTCGAGCACGTTTCGTAATGAACTCGGAGCCACGCAGAACATAGGAAAGCTTACATTGAATAGAGAACTCTATCCCAAGCATAAGTAGTCGTAGTTCAAGCTAACTAAAGGAGGCGACATCAAGAAATAGCCTTTCCTTCCTCTCTGAACTAGAGAACAGAGGAAAGAGACTTCCCCCTTTGATGGACTTGACGAGGCAGGAAACAACATCACCAACCCAGGAACAGCCGTCTTATGTTTGAAGGAAGGTCAATGCAGGTCAGAGCAGAAAAGGGACGGTCTAGGAAATCTGAGGAAGGCATCTCTAATCTTCCCTGTCTCAGAGACAGTCATCTCCAGGGTTGCACCTAGAGATGTGGCGGGGAGGGGGGAGATGAAAAAAAATAAAAATAAAAACCCCCAAAAACGGGTTTTTCCATTTTTTCCCTGAAGCCTTTTTGGATTTTTCCCCCCCAAAAAATGAAAAATTGAAAAAAGAAAAAAATGATTATGGAATGTTGTATTTTAAACTGAATAAAATGTTTTAAGACAGGATGTTCAAATATTTTCCAAATCGTTTCTTAAAATATGCATGTGTGTTTGTTGTGTCGTTACAGTCGTGACCAACTCCACATCCATGGAGTTTTCTGGGCAGGAATACTGGAGTGGTTTGCAAGTTCCTACTCCAGGTGTCTACAGCACCTGGTATTCCCTGGTGGTTTCCCATCCAAGTACTAACCAGGGCTGACCCTGCGTAGCTTCCAAAATCAGGCGAGATCGGATGTGTTTAGGGTAGTATCAGATTATTCTAATTTCAGTGCACTGAGGAAAAGCAAGTCCTAGGTTACAAACTGAACAATGCAAGAACAAGATGCATTTCTTCCTTTTTAGGAGGTGCTGCTATTGTCACAAGAAAAAAAGGTTTCACTTTTGTTTTTGCATGTGGGTGTGTTTGTTTGATTCTGTTCTGCCCTTTTCACAGGAAGAAAATACAAAGCAACAAAAATGATTCCGATTACCGTAAATTTCATGCCCGTTCATTGAAATTTAGTCCCACTTCCTTTTATACATATCTCCCCTCTACAATTCTTTTTACAAGAATGAGGTTTTTATTTTATTTTTATTTAATACTATGGAGAGGAAATATGAATTGTTAATTCTGGAGTTTTAAACATTGTTTTGTCGATGCTTTTTTGTTCCACATAAACCAGTAAAGAGTTAAGGAGATTTTTACTCCATTTATTACAAATGTCATTTAAGAACTAAATTCTGTTTATAATAATAATTGTTTGGATACACTATATTTTAATATGCTAGTTGTGATAATTTTATGCAAGTCAAATTGTCCATAGTCATATTTTATGTTCCTAAAGTAACAGAATGACTTTCAAGCTATATAAGGGGGGTGGGTGGGAGTGCTAATGTAGCATTTTCTTCAATTCTTCTGGAAATTTCCATTTTTCTTTAAATAAATGGGGAAATGTTTTTTTTTCTGAGTTTCAAAATTTCCAGAAATTTTGCATCTCTCGTTGCACTCAATCACTTCCACCGATGCCCATTATAGAGGCCTGCCACATAGTTGCCTTCCCCACCCTCTCCAGCCAAATATGAACCTTTGAGTTTCAGAAGACGGCAATTGGGGGAAACGCAAAGTGCTTCTTGATTCTTGGTTTGAATTGGTGGGAGATAAATTCCAAAATGCTGCTTGGGGAGGAGTTTCCAACCAACCACCAACTGAAAGCATGCTGGATTTTAGTAGTTCAGGGGGGAAATAAAAAAGGACGCAACAGAGTTGTTTAAAATTATTTGGTACAGATCAAGATATGTCTTTGTACCTCTCCTAGTACTAGAAACCTGGATTATCTAAGAGAAATAGTAAGAGGTGAAAATCAGAGGAAGTAAAAGGTGCAGCACTTTTATAGTTAAAATCCAGAATTTGTGTCCCCCAAAAAGTAATAATGACTGTCACTATGAAAGGCATTTCAGTATGATTTGACAAATTTCACACTGGGTTAGGGCCCACTGGCTGGCTGCTCATCATACTGGCTCAGTGTCTATTCTATGATGTCTCCAGTTATTCTACAAACAAGACAGGCATGCAAGAGCACCTTCCTCCTCGTGTCCCCCAGAAGTTCCTATGCAGGTATTATGCCACTAAATACCAGTTGCTGGGGGACGCCAGCAGGAAGGTTGTGTCCTGCTTGTAAGCTTGCCAGGGACATTTTGTTGGCAACTGTGGGAACAGGATGCTGGTTAGATAAGCCTTTGGTGTGAGCTATTTGGGTCATTCTTATGGTTTCCTCTGGGTAAAATTAATTAAGGCTGAGAGTGAAGGGACTTTTGTTTCAATTTCTGGACTGTGTTTTAATGGAAGACCATTTGCTAGTGCATATAGGATGTTGCTTAGAGGCAAGTATGCTCGGGAACCCTCCCTTTCAGTACTGCAGAATCATTAACCCAGTAATTGCATTGTTCTGAAAGAAAGAGAATGGAGAATATTTTAATTAGTATTACACTACTAGCTATGTTGCACTAAGTTTAAAAGTAATGAAGTCTCTGTGTGTATAGTGGGCAGGTTTTACAGATAATCTGATTTGGAAGAAATTGCCACAGAATTACCTAATTAGGTTAGAAAAATGATGTTTTTGGACCACAACCAGAACCTTTCTGCCAGCATACTTAATTACCATGTTCTTGGGCTCAAGTAAAAGTGGCTAAAGTGGTTGACACTACAGTTTTAAAACTAGAGAGTTATAAAATATTATCCTTCAAAAGTTTCATGTCTGTGCAATAAGCTTACAAGTAACTACCATTCTTATCTTCTCTCCTTTTAGGATGCACACAATCAAAAATATATCAGGGAAGCTGACAGTAATATTTTCAGAAGGCTAGACTTCACAGTGTACTTAGATTCCTCACATGGTCATTGAAGGTTGAATGGGCACAGTTGAGTCGGACACCAGACTACAATCGTTTTTGTCTCTTGGGAATTAATAGGCACCTAAGCAGAAGATAATTTATTGTTCTATTGATGATGAAGGTGGAGAAATTCTTGAAAGAAAGATAAGAGTACTGAGCACCACTAGGTGACACTGGCGGGGGACCTTCCATTTGAATACAGTATCCTAAAATGTGACCCTTTTCAAAGACAAAATATGGAGAAACATTACATTTTCCATAACAAATGGTGTCAGACAAGAGTTCAGTTTTTCCCCTCTTCATGTGTTCAGTTAGTCGGGTCAGGGAATCTGATGCCTAAAGCTCTAAGAGTCCTACAGAAATTTATAGACAAAGGAAGCCTGTGTTCATCACAGCTGGCATGTATCCCAAAAGATTTAAGTCCAGTATGATCCAGAGGAATATTTTGCACCTAGTACAACTCCCTTCTTCCGAATATCTTTAATTTCCTTGCCCCAAGCAAATATCTATTTTTCTTTTTATTTAACAGGCACATGCAAGCAGATACGTATGTGTTATAAAGGAGCCTCATGGTGTAGTGGTTAAACTGCAGTGCTGCACCCAAAACTCTGTCCACCACCCAGGTTCATTTCCAGGTAGCCAGCTCAAGGTTCACTCAGTCTTCCATCCTTCTGAGTCAGTAAACTGAGTAGCCAGATTGCTGGGTGTGGGCAACATGTAGCCTGTATACTGACATTGCAAACTGCTTTAAGCGCTATGAGGCTGCATTTAAGCAGCACACTTTTTAATTACAGTATTGTTGTCTATGTATTGAATATCCAAAAAATTAACTATAAAACTCAATACAATATTGTAGGAGTATGACAATTAAAATGAAATTAACTAAATGCAAAAGTTATCATGTATAGCCTATTATTGTGTTTGCATTTAGTAATGGTCACACAACTTCCTCCTTTTATTTCAATGAAAAATATAAGTTACCACTCTAATAAAACTTTTAAAAATAATATGGTGCTTAAGAATGAAATACTCTAAGCAGTGGTATAAATACTTAATAAAAGTGTTACAAGAGCATATTGTCTAGATTATAAAAAATATTGGTATCAATTAAGTCACATCTATTAAAACTTCTTAACAGATCAGCATATAGAAAAAACATCTTATCAGTACCCCAGCAAAGTTTTCTCCCCTCTAATGGTGCTTTTTTGTCATCCTTTGCTCCCTGCCACAGCTATCATTTCTGGCTGTGTGTCATACCTTTATTTTTCTTTCATTTATACTAAACAACCTTTTCTGCGGGGTTGGAGTCCCAGGAGCCTGGAGCACAACATTTTTTTTCCAGTAAGAAAGTCGGTTGTTGTTTCACATATTATTACTCCAAGGATCTGTAAATAAGACTCATGCAAGCTGCCATTTTGACAATAGTGCCATTGTTTTGGCTAAAGTTTTTTAGACCTTGGAGGACTAGGGCTCTGAAGCATACAGCATTTGAACAACTAGGATACTGTAATGCCTGGATATTGTAACCCAAAGGTCCTGGCATGTCAGAATGTTTTAACTGTAGGGCATACAAATTCAACCTTCATATTTACACAGTTCAACATAAGCATGTTCAACTGTCAAGACTGTTAGGATACAGTGACTTTGCTTGGCTGGAAAGCCAGCTAATTATTTTGCAATAATTATAGCAAATTATTTTTCAAATCTCAGTTTTCAAAGCACTTTCATTTTCAGTGCTACTTTTTCCATCCCATCTTAATTATTTTAAGAGTAAACATTTATTCAGACAAACACTAATGAAATATGACAAATAAATTAGACTGACAAATATTCCATCATGTTGTAAGCATATCATCAATGGTTCTCCGCCAGTGGGTCCCCAGATGTTCCTGGACTGCAGTTCCCAGAAGTCTTCATCACTAGCTGAGCTAGCTAGGATTTCAAGGACTGGTAGTCCAGGAACATCTGGGGACCCACAGGTTGAGAACCACATCCAGTATGCCATCAAGAAACATCTGGCTAGTAGCTCAGTCACAACAATTGTGACTACCAGCTTCTGGAATGTACACTTTTTAAACATAAGAACATAACATAAGAAGAGCCATGCTGGATCAGGCCAAAGGCCCATCTAGTCCAGCTTCCTGTATCTCACAGCGGCCCCACCAGGTGCGTTTGGGAGTGCATGAGACTAGATATCTGTCTCCTGATACCACTCCCCTGCATCTGGCCCTTGAAGTAACCCGGTTTAAAGCCTGGAGACTCCACATCTCCATCATGGTTTGTAACCTGTGATGGACTTTTCCTCCAGGAATCTGTCCAATCCCCTTTTGAAGGCATCCAGGCCAGATGCCATCACCACATCCTGTGGCAGGGAGTTCCATAGACTTACAACGCGCTGGGTGAAAAAATATTTTCTTTTGTCTGTTCTTTCTCTCCCAGCCCTCAATTTGAGTGTATGTCCCCTAGTTCTGGTATTTTGGGAGAGAGAGAAGAGCTTCCCTCTATCCACTTTACTCATACCCTGCATTATTTTGTACGTCTCAATCATATCCCCCCTCAAGCGCCTTTTTTCCAGACTAAAGAGGCCCAAATGTTTTAGCCTTTCTTCATAAGGGAGGTGCTCCAGCCCGGTAATCATTTTAGTCGCTCTCTTCTGCACCTTTTCCAGTTCCACTATGTCTTTCTTGAGATGCGGTGACCAGAATTGTACACAATACTCCAGGTGGGGCCTTACTATTGTTTTGTATAATGGCATTATAATGTTGGCTGTTTTATTTTCAATCCCCTTTTTGATAATCCCTAGCATGGAATTGGCCTTCTTCACGGCTGCCACACATTGGGGAGACACCTTCATGGAGCTGTCCACCAACACACCAAGATCTCTTTCCTGATCCGTCACGGATAACTCAGAGCCCATGAGTTGATAAACGAAGTTTGGGTTTTTTGCCCCAATATGCATTACTTTACATTTGGTTACATTAAAACGCATTTGCCATTTCTCAGCCCACTCCCCAAGTTTGGAGAGATCCTTCTGGAGCTCTTCACAATCTTCTCTGGTATTTACCACACGGAAAAGTTTTGTGTCATCTGCAAACTTGGCCACCTCACTGTTTATCCCTGTCTCCAGGTCATTTATGAACAGATTGAAAAGCACCGGTCCCAGGACCGAGCCCTGGGGCACACCGCTTTTCACTTCTCTCCATTGCGAAAATTTCCCATTGACACCTACTCTTTGTTTCCGGGATTTCAACCAGTTCTCAATCCATAAGAGGACCTGCCCTCTTATCCCCTGACTGTGCAATTTTCTCAGCAGCCTTTGGTGAGGGACTGTGTCAAAAGCTTTTTGAAAATCCAGATAGACTATATCAACCGGTTCACCCAAATCCACGTGCCTGTTGACCTTTTCAAAAAATTCTAAGAGGTTTGTCAGACAAGATTTACCCTTACAGAAGCCATGCTGATTTTCTCTCAGCAAGGTTTGTTCTTTTATGTGTTTTAAGATTTTCTCTTGGATGAGGCTTTCCACCATCTTCCCTGGGACAGATGTAAGGCTAACCGGCCTGTAGTTTCCCGGGTCCCCCCTCCTTCCTTTTTTAAAAATTGGTGTGACATCTGCTATCCTCCAGTCCCCCGGCACTGTGGCCGTTTTAAGAGACAAGTTGCATATAACCGTTAAGAGATCTGCAATTTCATTTCTCAGTTCCCTAATAACCCTTGGGTGGATGCCATCTGGGCCCGGTGACTTGTTAATCCTCAATTTATCAATTAGTCCTAAAACCTCCTCTCTTTTAACCTGTATTTGATTTAATTCTTTAGTCAAGAGGGGCGGCTGAGGCAGCGGAATCCGCTCAAGGTCCTCTGTCGTGAAGACAGACACAAAGAACTCATTCAATTTCTCTGCAATGTCCAAGTCTTCCTTAACCTCCCCTTTTCCTCCCTCACCATCCAGAGGGCCAACTGGTTCTCTGGCAGGTTTTCTACTTCTAACATATTTAAAGAAGCTTTTATTATTACCCTTTATATTGCTAGCCATTCGTTCCTCAAAGTCTTTCTTTGCCTCCCTTATCATCTTCTTACATTTCTTTTGCCAGAGTTTGTGTTCCTTTTTATTATCCTCATTTGGGGAGGATTTCCATTTACAGAAGGACCTCTCCTTGTGCTTTAGAGCCTCTCTAACTCCACTCGTTAACCATGCCGGTGCCCTCTTGGACTTAAATGAGCTCTTCTTTCTTTGTGGTATGCACTTGTGCTGGGCCTCTATTATTGTTGTTTTAAACAGGCTCCATGCACTCTGAAGAGATTGGATTCTTTTAACCTTCCCCTTCAGTTTCTCTCTAACTATTTTCCTCATCTGAGGGAAGTTTGCCCTTCGAAAATCAAGGGTTTTTATGTCTGATTTGGTTGAAACAGTGGCTGCCAAAATGTTTTCATTGAATCCTTCAGCCCCAAAGAAGACTCGAGAGTTAACTCAGGCATTTCAGGATCTTCACTTCTCTTGAAACCTAGATAGAGCACAATGAGGATGAAGCCCCAGCGGATGGTGAACTGGCCTCCCTTTGAAGAGGTGCTGTAGCCACTGCTTCGTCTCTTTGCTGAGCTTTGTTATGGTAACAACTGCCCGTTAATTATTTTTAATACTCTATAAATGCAAATTTTCACATACAAATTTATATGCAGAACATATAATATGGAAAGGAACCTAATAATGCATAGATGTGGCTTTAACCTTTAAAGCCATAAACAGCTTGGCGCTTGGCTGTCTCTGGGACAACTACCTTCTTATGATTCTGTCTGGACTTTAAAGTATCTGGGAGACCTTCTGAAGAATACCACCAACTGCACAGTTCAATGTTTCATGTACATAGGAGAGGGCTTTCTCCTATTGATGTGGCTTTTTTATGTTTGCATAAATTTGGCACCACCTGCGGATAGTCAATTAAATCTTAGTCATGTAGCTGGTCAAACACTTTTAGTGTGCAACTATGATGCACCATGGCAAGTTACACAAACCATACTGTACCAACGGGATTCCAGCCAGTATGATTCTATGAGCTTTCAAGATGGAAATGGAAGTTAAATTTTCAATAAGGCTTTCTAAATTTATTTATTTATTCCAGCAAATTGGAATTGTTGGAACAGAATTACTCTGAAATTATGAAATTGTGGATCATGCATATTATAGGGCAGCCAAATCTTAGGATTCAGAAGGAAAGCAGTTTTTTTGAACAGATGCTCTTGATGTTATATAAACTATTAAACTACTGTACTGTAGTATAATTGGTAAGCTGCTGTAAAACAAATTTTATGTTAGCAATGTTTAACATCTATATACAAATAGGAACACCAAAGCACTCGTACAAGGGAAGTCAGAAAAAACATTGGAGGGAAGGGCCTTAAACCACAGTATTAATATACAAGCTGATATCTTTGGTCCAAATTCAGCACTGCTGGACATAGGTTCAGATTCTTCTTACTTCAGAAAACTAAGAGATAGTGGTAGCTAAGTTAGTTGTGTACCATCAAGTTGCAGCTGACTTTTAGCAATTCTAATAGGGCATTTAAAGACATTTAAGAGTGGTTTTACAACTTCCACTCCCCCAGTGAGTTTCTATGGTCAATTGGGGATTCAGACCTTGGTCTCCAGAGTCCTAGTCCATCGTACATCAATGATCCATATAAGGTTTAAGAAAAAAATCAAATTGCAAACTGCAATAATGCCAAAAAGGTGTGCAAACATTTCTGACATTTTCAAAATACATTTAAAGCAGTAATATGTTCCTATTACTTGCTGTAATACAGTACGTCAAAAGTAGCCTATGGCATTACTCTGGACAGTGGTGTTCATTGTATGTCTCATAACATCTTAGGGGAGGGGGGTACCTTAGGATTTATAAGGGAGTGGCATAAAAAATGAAAAATTTCCAGGTAAATTTCTTGAAAATTTCCTTTAAAAAGTAATGCTGAAGGTAAATAGAAAACATAAGTCATTTTTGTCAAAGTGACATAATCCCCCATTTTAGTTACTTTTGAAATATAACTTCATTGCATCTTGGATAAGTTAACACTTGTTACTTCCAAGTATTATTCGCTTTTTCGGAACGTACTACGTCGTTCATATTCTTTCAGACAGAAAGATGCCTTGCAATCTAACCTAAGTTTATTGGCTAACCTGCTTTTCCTCCTCTAACAATAAGACTCCTGCCTCCCCCAACCAAGTCCCTTATATAAAGCCTTTTGACATATTCTTTTCTTTTAAATAAATATTGGCTGAAATCCAGTAGTAAGTGACAACTGGAGTCAGCCTATTGAATCAATGGAACCTACAGAAGTGTTGTCTCACCAAATCCCCACTGATTCAATGGACTTACTCTCATCACAACTTTCATTGCAACTTTCAGCTTCTACTGTCTTCGTACCCATTAGGTCACACAGTATTATTCTTGCCTGCTTTGCAAATCTATCCTTAAAGAGACCTGTGTATAAAAATCATCTATCTGTTTCTTTTTGTTTCATTGAATAATGAAGAAGTGCATTTGTAGTGTCCTTTTTGCCACTGGGTGTCACTATTACACTTGCTTATAAGTCGTTACAAACTAAAAGAAGGTTAGCAGATCAGTCCCCCACTCAAGTACCATAGGAAGAGAAAAAAAATTATAGCACAATATCAGCAAAGGCCAATCTGTTAGGCCAAATGGGACATGATCCCACCTCCGGCTTAGACTACTTTTATTCAGGACTCCTCTCCCGGAACACACTTAGATGCAGGGGAGTGGTATCAGGAGACAGATATCTGGTCTCATGCGCTCCCAAACGCATCTGGTGGAGCCGCTGTGGGATACAGGAAGCTGGACTAGATGGGCCCTTGGCCTGATCCAGCATGGCTCTTCTTATGTTCTTATATGTTCTATATTCTTTGTGAATGTGTTGTTGATACCTTTCCTTCTCAGGTTTCCTTTTTGATCCTTTACTATACAGAACAGAGGAAGTATCTTTCCTTTTGTTCTTCTAGAGAGGCAGCTATCGCAGAAGTCAGATTCCTATTATCCTTTCTGTCTAAATGTGTTTCTCTATAAAATAATAGCTTCCTTATTCTCCTAGAATATGAAGTGTTAATCTGATTTATTTTCAAAGGGAGAAATATGTCTCATCAAACTTTCTGATTTTCAAGGACTTAATTCACCCAGTGTGGTATAGTCTGTAGTAGACAGAGTGACGGCCTAAAACCGCCACTTGTAGTATACAAACGCTGAATAAAACATGCATGGACTAAAACAGCTTGCAAGGGCATGGAATTTAAAGCTGAGTCAGATGTTGATAACAAAAGGCTTTGAACAAGGGAAAGCCGCCCCATGGCTCCACCACAGATTCAGAAAGTTGGGTATGTACATTTTTTGACTTATGCAGATTATTTCATCTTGGCCTGTCAAAACTCAGATAACTACAAAGAACTAGTAAATCCCCTGAACAAAGGAATAGAGATGAAATGTCCTGGAAACATCACTTACTGCCGTGGCATTCAGAATAAATAAGAGGAAAATGAATCTTCCTTACTAAACCAAAAGACAGAAATCAAAGCCTAGGCCTAATAGATGCCTGCCCAGTAACTGCACCAATGTAGTAATTGTTCTTTCTTACTGTTCTCTGGGAAAGTACAGAAGAGTCCTGAGAGGAAAGGAGACATTTATGGTTCCTTATACTGTATATTCATTTTGGTTGGCATGAACTAGGATTCCTATTATTTTTCTTATCTCAATGTACATCACTAATAGATGCCAAGTTTCTTTTTTGCCATGAATAAGAAACATGGATGTGATTTCTTCAAAAGGGGGAAATGTGATTCACTAAGCCATTCTTATTTTTGGGGGCTGAATCCACAAGTTCAACTTGGCTGCTGCTGGTCCCCCCTCAAGAAGGTGGAGATGGAGGTGAAAGAAGATGCTGCTGTTACCTTTTGGATTTACCTTGTATATTTTCTCTGGCAAGAGGTCAGGAACAGACACAAACAGCTGAACCAAAGTCCAGTTTTATTGATAAATCAGCTAGGGTCTTCTTTTAATGGCAGAGAAAGACCCCAAACATGTTGTGGTATAAAATAGTTTTATACCACAACAAAGAGTCTTAAAATATACAACCTCATTGGATAATATTTACATACAGTACGGTTTGGATCCTAAATTTTCATTGGCTGAAAATGTGAAGAAGGCAAACTCATTGGCTCTCCTATAAAGATGGGGTTTCCTTTTCTTCCCTTAATCATTTCGCCTTCCAGAAGGCCAATAGTGTCTGGAATAAATTCCTTATTCTATTTATATGTATGTTACCAGGCTGAGCCTTCCTCCCAGAGACTATAGCTCCCTGCTGGGCTTCCTAAGAGGACCATTGGAAGGGTGAATCATGGGCACTTGAGTACTCTGACCAATTCTAAAGGCCAAGAGGAAATGGTACCAGAAAGCAGTATATGTAAAGAAAGAGTGATCAGGCCTTTGTTCTATGATCCGGCCAGAAAGAGGTTACTTTTGGGTCACATACAGGTGTCACTGCCCCCTCAGGTCTGGAGAACAAAAGCAAGATGCTTCCTTTTTTCTTCTCCAGAAGGAAATGTGTGAAGAAAGGAATTGGCATCAGTAATCCTTAGAATATCACTTTGGAGTGCAGGAAGGCATAAATTAGAGCAACTAAAAGACAATTTAGGAAATCTGCAGCTTACTCTCATCCCAAATACAAAGATATGTATCCTCTTCAGTTTAAGCGGAGTTGAACTCAGTCACCACAAACATATTACCAGCAGTTCAATAGATACAAGCATCATCTGTAGATACTTCAGTACTGTATCTTGGAAGAAAGAGATTAGGCCTGGTTTCTTTTAGCAGTTCCCTTGGTTTTTAAGCAGCCTCTCTCAAATTTTAGCCTAGGTGCCACACCACCACTGAATCGGAAGGGGCCCTGTGAGTCATCAAGTCTAGCCCCTCTCAAGGAGGTTCGGTGGGGAATTTAACTCCCAACCTCTTAGGCTAGAGACCTAAGCCCCTGAGCTATCTAGCAGTCATTAGTGGGTTTCTGTCGATTTTTTGTCATTAGTGCTACAGCCAGTCAGTTCTTCTGTCAGTATAAAAGGACAAAAGTACTGTAACTGATAATATTGTGGGGATAAGATATTCGTTTTCAAGTTCAATTTGAAAAAAAGGAGTAAAATGACACGAGAGGGCTGTGAATACTTAGAAAAGCATGAGGGAAGAGAACACAATATAAAAATAAGTCCAGTTATATAATCTTTGAATCAGTAAAATTCTGCTGAAATTGGGCGGTTGATAGATAATGTCTCCAGAGCCAATGTCGGTAATTCACATGAAGAAAGTTAAATTAGGTAATTCCTTGCTACAAGGAAATTTCTGTGGTATATGTTGTTTTCTACAGGAGGATAAGATGTCAGCATAAAATTATACTAGTAGCTGGTTCCTGATAATGCCATACTATTTCTATCTATCACCATTTTATGATTAGCTCAGGATCTGCAAGAGATTTTAGGAAATATGTTAATATCTAGGACCAAGGATAGTCTGTTATTTGACTAAAGTGGCCCCCTCAACCTTAAATGGTGGAGAGGGTGCTTAGAAAATGAGCCATGAATAAAGTGCTCCTAAAATAGATAGAGATTGGGAAGGGAAAAGAGAAATTAATCATCTCTTCATGCTGATCTGCTCTCCTTACCATTTCACTCTGGCCACCAATCCCCGTCTCAGGAGCATTAATTAAAGACTGATATCAACAAATATATTACAGTAGTACCTCATAAGATGAATGCCCCTTAATATGAAAAACTCATAAGACGAATGAAATTTCCGGGAATAGGAAAAGCTTGTAAAATGAATTTTTCCTATAGGATGCCTTGCAAGACGAATTCCATGCATTCCAATGGGAACCACGTTAAACCGCGTTTCATAGGATGAATTTTTTGTAAAACAAATTGACCCTTAGAACAAATTAAATTTGTGTTAAGAGGCACCACTGTAGTTTTAATTGGGGTTTGTCAAAGCAGGGCGCTCCACATGCTGTTGGATTCCCATCCACCCTAGTCTGCATGCCCAGTGATAAAAAACACAGTTGCCACCTGGTAACTAGAGATGGGCACGACTTAGCGGTATTCCCGTTTCCGTTTCCGTTACTCGGTTCCGTTACTCTACGGAAACGGTAACGGGAATTACTCCGCCAGACTTCGAGCTCGAACTGACGAACGAACAATTTTGGTCTGATTTGTTGTGCTCGTTACAATCGCGCGATGCCACGCGGCACAGAAAAAAAGTTTTTAAAAGTTAAAAAAAAACCGGTTCCCGGCCAAAAAGCAGGCGGAAAAATGCCTGCTGTGCCTCAGGGCACCTACCAGAGGGGTGGTTTCTGGAGGTCCCCGGCCTCCCCCCCATCCCCCGTCCTGGGCTGCTCTGGTGGGACTCGCCGCAGGCTCGCAGCCAGCAACAAGCCCAGTCTCGCCGCCGGCCGCCGCAATTAAAGTGCAAGCAAGCGGTACGGACGGCACAGGAAAAAAGTTTTAAACTCTCCCCCCACCCATTCCCGGGCCAAAAAGCAGGCGGAAAAATGCCTGCCTGACTAAGGGCGCAGGGCACCTACCGGAGGGGTGGTTTCTGGAGGGGGGGGTCCCGCCTCCCCCCGTCTCCTGTCCTGGGCAGCCGGACTCGAGTCGCCAATGCCATGCGGTGCGGGCGGGGGATCCAAAATGGGGCGGCGAACACAATATTGTTTTTGAAATCGTGGTCCAAAAACACACAAGCACAACAGAAACACGTGAAAATTTATGAACTGCCAGATTTTTTACAGTAGCAGTGGGTTTTTTCTTGCAACAAAATGTCTCTCCTCTCCTCCTCTGCCCTCCATTGATTTTATTTTATTTTATTTTATTTACACCTGCGCAATGATGGGCTGGCCGAGTGGCCATGTGGGAGTGGACCATGCAAATTTTTGGAGCCATCCCACCAATCGCATGGCCACTTGGCCACGGAGACTTCTGGGATGTGCCAAAAAGCCCCCTAAAACCTGCCCTAGCCCCCTAACTCTAACCCTAATCTTTGACTCCCTTACCCATACGTCACAGACTGTCTTCTTAGTGGGTCAGAGAGGCACCCAGAGGTGCAACCCACTAGCCCACCGTAACCTTACCCGTCACTAGCCTAACCCTAGCCCTTGCACTAACCCACCTTAACCCTAAGCCAGATCTACTTGCATTGCACTACACGCAAGTACGATTCCCTTCTTTGTGAGATATAGCGGGTGCGACTCAGTCTTGACTCAGGGTTCTCCTGGACGGACGGTCATGCACCAGTGCACTGGTCTCACTAGTCTGCAACTGGTATAAATATCCATATGGCTATGCATGCCATTTTGCAGCAGCAGGTGAGGAGGGGAGACCCCCATGTTGAGGGGTCTCTTGGAGCCTGCTTCCCTTCCTAGTGGGTGAGGATAGGAGGCACCCACGGGTGCCTCCAGGAGCCCGCTTTCCCTTCCTAGCGGGCCAGAGGAGGCACCCACCCCACAGAGGTGCCTCCAGGAGCCCGCTACCCCCCCAAAAAAACCAGTACTAACGACAACGAAAAAACGAAAAAACAAACCGACTAATTTTTGCGAATTTTCGCGAAAAACGGAAACGAGCTGAAACGGGCTGCCTCCGACACACGACAACTCGAAAACGTCATTTTCCCTAGTCGTGCCCATCTCTACTGGTAACATCTGGAAGGTTGCACTTTGCCTACTATTGCTTTAAATTAGAGAGAAAAGAACTTTAGCTTTCCTCTGCGTAATGACTGCCTGAGTCTCATCATGTTAATGACTGGAAAGTGGAGTCGCGGGAGGATAGGAATGTTTGTGACTTCTAGGTGGACTCCAGGTGGACTTAAGCAATGGTTGGCACAGCAACGGGAAAATCCATGCAGAAACTTTTAGAAGAATATTGCACACTAGAAGATAGTGTGGCCTACTGCAAGCATTTAATAAGAGAAATGCAGAAAACACATTGTCTTCCCTCTCAGGAAACCTGTGGTTTATTGAAAGGCCCCTTTCCTTACATCCTTCTTTCCTCTGCATTTAATTCTATATTGCTACCCTGAAAGTATAACAGCAGACACTTTGGTAAGCCAAAGGAAGTAAAGGTCATTTTGTTTCAATGTGCAGCTCTTAGAACTTCTACACACTTAGTGTTTCAGCAATTTATAGGTAATTTATAACTTTCTGACTAGGAGACAGACTGTTGAATAGACTCCTGTGAAATACAAAGGGCCAAATCATTTACAAATCACTAAAAAACGTACTGTAGAGAATAATGGCATTGGAAAAGAGCAACGGACAACATGACCTCATCTTTTTCCCCTTACACATCTCTAATTTCTATGATTGCTGCAGTTATTCATCAGCAGACTAAAATGGAGCCATTTGTGGTACTTTAAGAAGCAGTACAGTGCCACTAATGGTCATGCTAAATTAGAGCAACCAATCTTCCTATACAAATGTACCATACTCTTTAGAGCAGCAAAGAGTGACCACATTTTGTTTAGAATCTTTCTACTGACTTGAAACTGCAAACATTCATTGTATGTATTACTGGCAGATGCAGAAAATTTCTGGAAGAAAGTTAAAATGATGGAGCACTTCTTTCTTTTGAATGTGATGGAGTGTCATATATTTTAACAGAAAAGCCAATGGCTTTTAAAGTCTGAGTAATTTTCCTGTCAAAAGTGTAGGCACTATATATTGTCTCCCTCAGAAAAGAAATATTTTCATGCTTTAGTTTGAGACTTCTCAAATGACTCAGAAAAAGCAGTCATATATTTTACAATCATAGCTGTGGGTCACTTTCAGCCAGGTCTCAGTACCGGCACTCATTTGGTGCCATGACTCTGCTTCAAAACATTTACAGTATTTTCCCGTGTATAAGACTGACTTTTTGTCAAAAAATGTTAGACTAGAACTTGAGTGTTGTTTTATAAAGTACAGTGGTACCTTGTATAAAGGAAGTAATTCGGTCCAAATGAAATTTTGTTAAGCAAAATTTCCTTTGTACAAATTTCCCATAGGAATGCATTGAAAACAGAGTAATCCGTAATCGTGACCATTTTTATGTTGTATGGATTTGCCCCATAGGCGATTCTGTTAAGCAAATTTCCACTATCTCCAGAATTTTTTATGTTGTACAGATTTTATGTTATACAAACTGTTTGTTATACGAGGGTCCACTGTACATGGAAGTAAGCCGAGGAGAGAATGGGATGCAAAAGTGGGGGGCGTCTTATACATGGGTGCATCTTATAGACAGAACAACATGGTAACCATAAAGCTACTTTTAAACACATATAGTTTGGCCCCTGAAATGAGGGGCATTTGAAAACCTAAAACTTGTTCGTTGTTAAATTAATCCCAATAAATGTCTACCTTAGGGTATGACCACAGAGAGGTTTTTCCCAGGTTAATACAAACTTATTTATACCATATGCTGACATTTTAATCGCTGCCATGGTTGATGCAGAAATGTTTAATTATTCCATGAATGTATGTTCTGAGTGTCTAAACATCACACAGCCCCAAAACAACCCTCACCCTTCTCTGCCATTATCACCACCCTCTTATCCACTCCTTTATCGGGCATTAACATATCTACCTTTTAAAAAGGTTTAGCAAGCTTTGAACTGACAAGACAGGCCATACATTTGAATTAATGTAGCTTTCTAGTACTGAACTAGAGGTGTGTTTTTTCCTAATATGCCCCACTTTGTCCACCATTAGTGATGTCAGGATGACATCACTAATGGTGGACAAAGTGGGGCATATTAGAAAAAAAAAAAACCTCTAGTTTAGTAACAATAAAGACCAAAAAAGACAAGTAAAGATAATAATACATGGGCCTGGCTACAAAGGCCAAAGGCAAGACAAAATAATGAGTGGAAATGCTATAAAAGCACAAGACCTGCTGGCCAAACAAAATATAGCATATGTTCATGCCAAAAGATTAGCTCTACTTGTGAGTGATTACTGCCAACAGAATAATACTCTATTCAGTAGTGAGAAAGCCAGCACAAGTGGCCTAACAAATACCCATCTTCAATATTTGCTCCCTGAGGGCTACAGAATTCATGGAGCTTTAGTTTCCAGAAATGATTTTTGCAAGCTCTATTTAAAACCATTCAGTCAACGAAGAAAGACAAAATATAACATTTATTTTTAATTTATTGTTGACACAGTGATAATGAGTGCAGACTATTTCAATACTGCATAGCATTTATTTGTTGCATAAAAATGCATTTTTCATGACACTAAGGCACATATATACTTTGTATGAGAAACGTATTAATTCTTGACAAAAATGGGATAGTGTTAATGGAAAACACAGAATACCTGTGATGATGTATGACCTCCATTGGAAGAGAAAGAATAAGAGATTAACCTTTGTCACAAATTTATTGTTGCCAGCAACTATCAGTATCATCTACTCTCTACATCCATAAGGCACAGGCAGCTTAGGAACCATTAAGACCGAAATGGAAAAAATGGTGAACATGAAAGTGAACAGAGGTGCAACAGTTTTAGAGACGTAGCTGAAAGTTGTAAGATTTTTTTTCTCTGGTAGTTTGCTGGCAGGAGTGATTCCATATAGATGTATTTTAGAGACTGCTGACATGTAGTTCTGAAACATCATAAACACAAAATACATGGGCCTTGCCAAAATAAGTCTTAATTATCTCCTAGCCACCCTTCCATGTACATTCCTGATGTCATAAGAGCAATGACCAACTGGAAATCTCTAGGGAAGCCCAGAAGGAGGACAGGCAAATGAAGGCACCTTGCAGCTTGTGTTCCCTAGCAACTGTTACTTAGAGGCATGTACTGGGTACAATATATAGCACTATAATCAGTAACTACCGGTAGTCTTACTCTCCATGAAAGCAAAAGCAAAAGTGTTCTGCTTATATACCGCCCCATACCACTTCAAGTTGTCTCTGGGCGGTTTACAGTTTAATTATGCAGGCTACATATTGCACCTCCCCCCCCTCCAGCAAGCTGGATACTCATTTTACCGACCTCAGAAGGATGGAAGGCTGAGTCAACCATGAGCCTGCTACTTGGAATGGAACCCCAGGTCATGAGCACAGTTTTAGCTGCAGTACAGGCATTTAACAACTGCACCAAATTTGTCTTAACACCCTTTTAAAACCTTCCAAGCTAGTTAGTCATCGGTACATCAAGAAGCTGACAGTCAAATATTTGATCTGCCAATAAATCTCTACACACTGAACTCTTTTATTTGACCAGTGTAAGTAAAATCCAAGCTGTTAACAGGAGGGGAAACTGGTGGTGTTGTAGAAGAGGATTTGTATTAAAAACTACTGGGCTGTATGAAAGCAAGAACAGTGGAAGTTATAGGAAATCCAGAGAGCTGAAAGGAGTGTTAACAAGCAAACCACTGTGTAAAGAAACCTCAAGTTAGACACTGGCCTTTGGGCAAATAGAAACCAAATCTTATGATCCCTTAAGGAATCCATTTTCAAGAAAGTAAAAGAGAATGTGATATGTAGGGAAAGCTTTCAAGAATGAGAGGGAAAAACAGGGCAGCAAAAATGAATATTGATATTGAATTGGACATTTGAATTCAAAACATACATGTTGGGACTAGTTTAGGAAGTAGTCAGACTGACATTTTCTGCGTAGAGAATCAGTGTACTGTACAAAAAAGGAAAACTACAGTGTACTGCGTGTGTTTTATGTTACCAAGATTACATAGAATATCAGTGTGCAATGTGCACAGCAGACCCCTAAATCACATTTATATATTCATAACAGAAACCCCTGTATTGCAGAAGGGAACAATATCAATCTCCAGATGACCAGTCCAGTATCTCTTTTAATGGAGGTTTCTGGTTGAATTTAGGATCTTGCTTAACAATGAATGATGGACCCTCCGAAGGAGAGTATGCACTTTTGTTTTCCTAATACTGTAGTTTATTTGCATGATTTCAGTTCACCAACCAGTTATACTGAAATAGCAGATTTGAAAGTCTGTGTTCAGTTGTACACTTTAAGTTCAAACAACTTGAGTGGAACTCAGGCATATATT
>JAHTLZ010003526.1:26171634-26205252 GCA_023846285.1 Phrynocephalus versicolor | reverse complement strand
TGTGTGTGTGTGTGTGTGTGTGTGTGTGTGTGTGTGTGTGTGTGTGTTCTGTGCTGAATAGTTGGCGCTGACCCACAGCAACCTTAATAGGGCTTTCAAGATAAGTGAGATGCTTAAGGGATGGTTTTACCAGTTCTGCTTCCCCAGTGAGTTTCTATGGCCAAGTGGGGATTCAAACCCTGTTCTCTAGAGTCCTAATCTGTCACTCTATCCTCTGTATCATTGTTGGAATTCACATTTAGCATGCACCAAATAGGCAGGCTGTAATGTAACACATAGTCCAGCTGAACATGTCACAATGCTGTTTTTGAGAATTCCAGTAGTTGGAAGGGGCCATCGTTCATGTTTCTAGAACACCAATTTTGCAAATAAAAGATCCCACTTTTAGTCCCTAGTATATCCAGTTACAGTATAAGAATTCTTACCATCAGAGGTGGTGGGAGGAACTTCCCAACCAGAGCAGACAATAAAGAGTCTCAATAGGCAGATAGTAAGATACGATATGATGTAGAAGTATCTTACCTTCTTTTATAGAAACTATAAAAATGTAGTTCCACACTGTCCAATCAGCATTTTTAAAGGATGTCACCTTGCCTCTAAAATGGTTTTTTTCTGGGGATGAATGGATTTAATAATCAGATTCAACAATCATGAGAAAGAATCCTTTCTCAGTTGAAGAGGAATCCGAAGACGAAACACTTGATTATGCCACAATTTTTTGTAGGTATGGTATCAGGCGTGGTAGACTGTGTCCCACAACGCTCACACTGTAGTAATTGCATCAGGACAGAATCATGTTTGTTGTTTCTGCTTATGCAAAGGATTGTTGTATTGATTTTTTTAAAATTAAGAAGCATGTGCAAGGAGATATTCAGGACTTTCTCATGCATGTGAAAGCCCTGTTGACATCAATGGTCATTGGTCAATCTCTGCAACACAAATGGATTGGAGAAAGGTTAGTGGAATGTTAATTTCTATTGAATTCTGACCATGGCTTATGTTGCCACAAGGATCTCTGATGTAAATGATATATTGTAATCGATGTCCCAAGATTATGTTTTATGCATAGTCAAAAAGCTGCCTTCAGATGTTCTGGATAGCGAGGATTTGGATGAAAATGTCATGTTGAACTTTGGTGTCAACATGGTTACTAGGCATCTGTGATGAGCTGCTATTTTTAAGCTTTAATCACATAGAAGCATATATGAGAACAACCCTTTTCACTAAAGATAATGGCAAATTTCTACACTCTGAAAACTCTGCCAACCCTCACATTAGACTAGATACCTGTAAAGGGAGTTGCTTCAGAACAGAAAGTAGCAGCAATTAACTGTCATAAATCAAATGCAGGCTGTGTTTACAGTATTTTCTTCTTCAGAGAAGGTAAGACAGATAACATCTGCTATTTCCTTATTTTGTCACTAGAGGTTGCTGCACACCCTTTGGTCAATCAAAGAAAATGTTGCAAAAGATTGATATTTTATCTGTCTGCTGAGAAACAAAGGTATTGAAATGTCTGAGCGTGCACTTCCAGGTTTTAAAAACATATTCTAAGAAAATTTGCCTTTCTGGAATGTGTGAAAAGGGGATTCTCTAGTCAGCAAGTCAACCCCACTTGCCTCTGAAGGAGGGATTCAAGATGTCCAGTTCACCCACAGACACAGGTGAAGAATTGGCAGGAAATCCCTGAAATATCCTAACCCCTGAGAAACACCTGAATGCCTAGGAATAGGACAATGGCTGGAGGAGGAAGAGGATTCAGAGAAAGGGAGATATATAAAGAAGAAAGAGGAAGGGTTTTGGGTAGGGATAGAGGAACGGGAAGTAGAAAAGCTGTCAAGAGTAGCAGAGGGAGATGGCAGAGAAGTTAAGTAAATAGAGAAAGAAACTTGTATTGTATTGTGATGATGAAAATGATGATGAAAAGTAATCAGAGCTAACCAAAGGATGAGAATGGATGATTAAAGAAGAATCCTGGACACGAGTTTGCACAATTAAAAGTCCCTAAGGAGGAGGCTAAGTGGCAGCATTGCCATTTAGAAAAATACCTTTCTTGGGGGAACGTGATAGAATGGGATGCTGGCACCTCAAAAGACAGGGGGACCCTCCAGGAGCTGAGCCACACAAAACCTAAGTGAGAACTGAACCATTCTCAGGAGAGTGGCTCGGAGGGAAGAGAGGCAAACTGGAGAACCAATGAGGTCAGGAGGGAGAGGAGGAGAGATCATGGAGGCAGATGGGCTTGGCATCTATGCTGCGACTCCCTCTGTATGGCTTATTGGAGACTGTTTTTCATGCAAACTAGAGATAGATACCTCTGGTTTGGAAGACTCAAGATAAAGCACCAGACCTGAACCCTACCTCCAGATATAGAGCTCTTGCCATATGTACCACCAGCTACATTACAGCCTTTGGTCATTGCAGAAAAGATTCCTAAGACAGTTGTTGAGTTCAAACCTTAAACTGAGGGTTGGGAGAGTGAGAACAGACAAAAGAATTTTTTTTAACCCAGCGTGTTGTTAGTCTGTGGAACTCCCTGCCACAAGATGTGGTGATGGCATCTAGCCTGGATGCCTTCAAAAGAGGATTGGACAGATTCCTGGAGGAGAAGTCCATCCCAGGTTACAAACCATGATGGAGATGTGTAATCTTCAGGCTTAAAACGGGGTACTTCAAGGACCAGATGCAGGGGAGTGGTATCAGGAGACAGATATATAGTCTCATGCTCTCCCGGACACACTTGGTTGAGGCACTGTGAGATACAGGAAGCTGGACCGGATGGGCCTTTGGCCTGATCCTCTGTGTGTGTGTGTGTGTGTGTGTGTGTGTGTGTGTGTGTGTGTGTGTGTGTGTGTGTGTGTTAAGCCCACTCACAGAATTGGGGGGGGGGTGAGAGAAGGAAAATTACCTGAATTGCCTCCAGTACTACGTATACTGACAGAATGGAAGCTGGTCTGGGTCTCCTTGGGTACCTTTACAATCACAAAGTCTTCAGCCGTCTCACTGTTGACAGAGTTCGCATCAGCATTCAATGGCGACGGGCGCTTCGACCTCCTGAAAAGTCCACTGCCAAACCGCTTGACTTGTTTGGAACCTGCCTCCCCATTGACAATGTCATCCTTCCTGAGGTCACGGATGGACTCCCTGGATTTGGATTTAGCTCTCAGGTCCAGATGGAAGCGAGAAAATAACTTCTGGGGACTCCAGTTTGCTCTATTCAAGTCCTCAAGTGGAGGCTCAATATCTGGAAGCACCTGCTCCACAGTTATGAGTTCATTCAAAAACTTGTGCAATCGCCTGTTTGCCTCACTTTCTTCTTCTCTTCCTTCTTGCTTGCCTTGTGACTCTTGCCTCTGGCGGGAGGCCCAGCGCATCATTTCCCCTGGGGGAACCCCGACCACTAGTCCATATTTTGGGTTGATGGCCTTCCGGGCCACTGTGGAGGAAGAAAATCCTAGCTTCCCAATACCTTGGCGGAAAGGACATGGGATGTTCAGCTCCTTGTAAAGGCTGATCTCCTCTGAAATGGCATAGAGCTCTCGGAACTCAATATCAAACATTTCCACATGCTGCCCCGTCAAGTACAACATAATATTTCTGTCTATGTGGGAGGAGGTCCAGGTGAAACTGTAAAACAGGGAGCATGCCATCAGAGAACTGCTATTAGAAACAGCTACTTTCTCATGTACAAATATTTACTATTCAGGAAGACATACTATAACAGTCAAAGACTTCAAACAACCTCTCCAGCTATTCCACTGATGGCGAACCTTTTAGAGACCGAGTGCCCAAACTGCAAGGCAAAACCCAATAATATTTTTCACAATGTGCCAATATAGCAATTTAACCTGAATACAGGTGGCTGTGAAGGGGTGATGTCTGGTGCCCACAGAAAGGGCTCCCAGTGTCACCTTTGGCACCTGTGCCATAGGTTCGCCAACACTGACTATTCCAGTAAAGAGTGTATTCATTTTACATTTGCTATATAAATAGTAGAAAAAGACTGGTGAAGCTACAGTGTTGCTATCTAGGAATATACTACCAAACCTAAGGCACAATAATTGCCTAACAGAGGGCATGACTGTACTGGCTTGATTTGCAGCCTCTTTTGTAATTGCATTTGGTTTTGGTGACCATCCCGGGTTCTTTTGTTGCCAGTATCCACACTGGCCCATCAATCTGATGCAGCTCAATCTGTGCCCTCACCCTCCTTCCTATCCTGCCAGTCCCTGGCTCTCCTTTTATGGTCTGTCATCATGGCACTAAGACTATTTAAAGGGTTGCATGGTTAAAGGGGAATAGGGTCAGTGTTCCAAAGTTCTTTATATACATGCAAACGTATACATACATACCACGGAAATACGGTAGTCTCTGGAAGTTTGATTTTATATGGATTTTTATATTTCTTATGCAAAGGTGAACTGCTGATTAACTAATGTATCAATGCAATGCTAAGCTGATCTGGTACTAGATTCAATCATTTTTGGGGGAGAAAACAAAAATATAATGGGCCAACTAGGGAGAAAGAGAATGTATGTTCCCACTGTCCCAAAACATTATGCCCTGGTTTACTCCATCACCAGAAAACCACTCAAAACCACACATTCACTTCTTTTTTTGAATGAAACAAATGATTGCACAGGCAAAACAGCATTTAAATTGTTGCAGTTTAAAAAAGTAGAAACCCCCAGCAGCATGGGGGGAGTTCAGATTAGAGATGGGCATGAAGCAATATGGCCTGCGTTAGGAAAACATGTTGGTGCTGCACCCTCCCCCCACACCTCATCTGGCTTTCCCACTCCACCATGTTCACACACCAACCGCGTCATCCTCCAAGACTGACTGCCCAGTCCAGGTAGGACCCGGGCTTCCTTTCCCCACCTCTTTTGGCAGCTGGTCACTCAGACAGGGAGGCAGGATAGCGAGACAACCTCTGTGGCTGTTCAGTGGCTGCTTGCTGGATAAGGTGCAGAAGGGAAGCCCAGGCTCTTGTCTGGATGGGGCAGCCATCCCTGAAGAACTATCCCATTGGCAGGGGGTGAATAAGGAGGTGTCCAATTCTACATAGGAATATCTCAATGTCCTCTATAGGGCTCATGATCTATTCTACAGACTCCCTATGAGAGTCTTATAGACTTGTGTGTTTACACATCTGACCATGGAATTTAATTGTGGTCACAGAAAATGCTGTACTTTGCTTTATATACATTTAACTCTTCTTTCCAGGATACCTTTTCATATTCTGTCTTTGAAGCTCAAAAATGAATCATTTTCTTCTTTAAATATTTAACATGCAAGCAAATAATAGCTAAAAGAGGGCGATGAAGATATATACAGATCCCACACATCCTGGACATAATCTGTTTCAACTGTTACCCTCAGGATGACGTTTTAGGGCATTGCATACTAGGACAACTAGATAAGATAGCTTCTTTCCAAGTGCTATCATACTGTTGAATAATTAAGTTTTTCTTCTTTTCTTCTTTTTTTAAATAATAGGTTATATTGTGTTGTTGTACTGTGTTTTTATTGTTGAATATATGATTCTTATATTTCCTTCTTATATATGGAGAGCATTTTTTACCAAAACAAATTCCGGATGTGTTCAACCACACTTGGCCAATAAAAGGATTCCAATTCTGATTCTGAGTAAGAGCCATAAATGTAAATTGTAAATCAAAGTCTACATGAGTATTTATTACAAAAATCACAAAACTTTCTAGTTTACATATTTAGATATGTACTGTATATAAAATTTTGGTTCTTCTATACCTTTAAAGTACAAACTCCTGTTTATAAAGCATAAAAACTGAGTATAGTAATTCAAAAGGATAAAGGAATAATTACAGTATTTTGTTTTAGTAACAGACTATGTTCTTAGCAATAGCTATCAAATTAATAAATTTCTCATACAGTAATTAAAATATCTCTATTGAAATATATATTATTTATAAAAACAAACTGAGCACAGCATAAGCATAGTAAACAAGTCACATAGCATGAGATAATTCTCACCCATTTTCCAACAGAGTTTTCTCCCGTTTACAAAAACAGGTGTCTTTATCCCCTGGGAGATGTTTCGTAAACATGATAGGAATCTCTGTTTAAATATCTTTTGATGCTTGGCATTAATCAAGGCAGGTGATATAGAACTTTACCTTTCCCATAGACAAGCAGTGTCCGTGTGTACCAGAGAGAGAGGGTAAAGTCCTAGCAAAGGCTGCAGACAGGGACCCAACTTTATAATTCAAACTAGTGTGTCAGATGCACTGACTGTTACTATTTATGGGGCTTGGTAAAACCTTTTAATCTATACTATAAAGCTTTAAATACTTTCAATCCACACTATTTGAAGAACTGTCTACACCCACTGGAACCTATAAGCTGAGATCACTGACAAAAAAACTCTTTACAAGCTGAGATCACTGAGAAAGAACTCTTTTCTTTACCTCGTGAACTGCAAAATATGAGGATATGTGATCATCATTTCACGGGTGTTGCTCTGGCTGCTCAGCCTCTTACACTAAAAAGGTGACTTGATCCACCTCTTGGTATTTTTAAGCAGAAAGTGAAAAATTATCATACACAATATAATATTGGCTGACATTGCTTTGGTTCTGCTTTGAGCTGGTTTTCTACTTCTGTTGGCTTTTACAGTACTTTGATGAAAGTTTATTTTAATTCACTGCAAGTGGACTGCTATTTTTGTTTAACCGTTTTAAATTAATCCTTATGTTACAGTCTCACTCTGTGAGACCTCACAATCAGAGATTTGGAATGTTTTTATAGTAAAACATTTCCCGAGAACTGTGATGTTCTCTATGTTCACTCTAATACATTCAAAAAAGAAAAAAAAAGAAAAAAAAAAAAGAAAGCATTTTTAAACGAAGTAGCTCACTCTTCTGTTCTGCACAGTGCAGCAAAGGGCTCCCATTCTTAACATAGAGCACAGAAATGCATCATGCTGTCTGACGGCAGAAACCTATAGTAGAGTTTGTAATGTCAGGCCCTCAAGATAATGTTGGACTACCATTTATATTAGTTCTAGGCAGTATAGCACTTAAACAGCTGGACTACAACTTTGATCAGTCCTAGACATGATACTTCTACATAATCTGTAGAGCCACATGTTGTCTGGCCAGAAATGCAACATTCTGCTTGTACAGTGGATAACTGGATCCCTCTGGAAAACCATAAGTGTTGAGACCTATCGAGACCACTGTCTACCTAACGAGCCTATTCAGGCCATTGTTCATCTTATGGGCCGCTTTCAGACCAGGGTGACACGAGGTCAAAGTGAACTATAAAATGGAGAACTTGCAACTAGCTTTCCTCAGACTGACGAAGCAGTTTGGATGAGCAGCAAAACGTTTCAATCTCTCAAGAAAAGAAGTCCAGTAGCCATGACTCAACTTCCAAATAAACTCACCTGGATGACTGAGAATCTTCACAGACATAAGTGTAATAGTAACTTCATGCTCATCCTCCCCAGCAACTAATATTCAGAAGCATAATAACCCTAATATTAGAAGTAATAACCAGTTGCCACTGGTGCCTGTAATATCTTGACTAATAATATTTTGACTAGTAATCAATGTTATTCCTGTTCTTTCTGAAAAGTCTGAAATTCAGTTCCTGAAATTATCTCAGTCAGGAGGACTAAGAAGGCTAGGCAACCCGCAACCCTCCAGAAATGGCCAGTGGAAATGTTAGCGTAGCTGTGATCCATCAACAAACGAAGAGTGACTACCCCACCTTGGTTTTTCGTACTTTGAAGAGCCACCACCTGTCAGTCAGTATAGTATAGTTGTCAGGGGTGTGGTGGCTCAGTGGACTAAGGCTCTGAAAACTGTTGGCTGCAAAGTTGGCAGCTCAGTGGTTCGAATCCCGGGTGCCATGCAGCGGAGCGAGTTCCTGCCGATAACCTCAGCTCCTGCCATCCTAGCAGTTCGAAAGCATGTAAAATGCAAGTAGATAAATAGGTACCACTGTTAAAAGCGGGAAGGTAAAACAGTGTTTCCTTGCAGGCCATGTGGCCATGGACTTGTACAACACTGGCTCTTCGGCTTGAATACAGAGATGTGCACTGCCCCTAGAGTCGGAGATGATTATCACGCATGTGCGGGGGGAACCTTTACCTTTAAATAGATTAAGAGCAGAACTACAGATGAGAACTTCATATGTTAAACAAAGAACAAATGGCTTGAGTAGTATTTGGAAAAAGATTCTATTTTAGATACTAAGAGATAAGGCACAGCTATGGTTCACAGAACCTGTACATACAAACAAATGAAAAGAGCAACTGACCTGTAAGATCCAGTTATAACCTTATCACCATCTACCATCAAGAAACGGGACCCCAAATTGCCTTTGATCTTTCCTGATGACATGTAGAACCCAACTCCAGTCACAGAACGCACACGAATATTCTGACAAGAAGAAAAGAAAATAAGCAGGACACAAACTCAGTCTTATGGCCTCTAAGATGAAAGCAGCATTTCAATCACTTTGCTTTTCTATATTCCCACATGGGAAAGTCAGGGGTTTAAGGGCACTTTGACAATGTAGCCCCAGGGTGGCTCTCTCTATCAGGCAGCTCTGGCAGGCTGACCTGCCTGTGATGGAAATGTTCCAAAGAGTGCTGGGCAGTTATGACTGGTCCCACAAGGCCCAGGGCAACTCCGGGTCACATCAATTATTAGGATCGTTCCACCTGGCACTGGAGGCTCCTTGACTTTGGAACCAGCTCCCTCCTGAGATCTGCCTAACGGCCCTTTGTTGCTGGTCTTCAAGAAACATCTGAAGTCGTGGCTATATAGAAAGGCCTTCCCAAGTTATTAATTTCTCTGCTATAATTTGCTGGTACTCATCTTGTCTTGTTCCATCTTTAGCCTATCTTTGCCCTCTGTTTTGACTTTATGACTTTGATTTTGTTATGCTTATCTGTCTTATTATATTGTGCTTTTGATTTACTACATAGTGTCTATGTTTATGTTTTTTACTTCTCTCTCTCTCTCTCTCTCTCTCTCTCTCTCTCTCTCTCTCTCCCTCTCTGTGTTGTGTCATTACAGTTGTGACCGACTCTTCGTGACCCCATGTCCATGGAGTTTTCTTGGCAGGAATACTGGAGTGGATTGCCAGTTCCTACTCCAGGAGCCTACAGCAGCTGGTATTCCCTGGTCGTTGCCCATCCAAGTACTAACCAGGGCTGATCCTGCTTAGCTTCTGAAATCAGGCGAGATCAGAGGTGCTTTTGCATAATTTCTGTAAACTGCCCAGCGTGACCTCGTTGCTAGATGGCACAGTACATAAATATAATAAATAAATAAATAAATAAATAAATAAATAAATAAATCAGTCAGACCAGATGAGGAATTAAGTTGCTGCTGGTGGGGCAGCACCGAGAAAGGAATTAGCAGCAGGCTACAAGACCACACAAGGATGTTTTTGCATCTGCTTTTGCGTTGGTTTGTTTGAGATGATGAACATTGGAAAGAATGAGATGACAAGTTCTCTACAGGGCTCACCTTACAAACCACTTGACTCATTGTTTACAATAACAGAGGCAATTCTTCATGAAAAAGGTATCTAATTTTATTTTATTTTTCTGTTTAGTTCTTCATATTAATAGGTTGGTGAAGAACCAGATCTTATGTTTGACTCAATTGTGTCTAGTTGCACATCTGTTGAATGGCTCTTTAAGATGAAAGCAAACCAAGACAACAGGGAATCTGTAAGTAAGATAAACAGAAGACAGGAAGTGGTGAAGCCAGTATTATGCCAGGCTCAAGGAAGAGGTGGTAAGTAATTTGTCAGAGAACATACAGTTTTTGAGAATAAACATCTCACTAAAGTCATCTTGAGCTCACTGTGGGCTTTCAGTCTTACTCTGTTTTCTCTTCATTTTTGGACTTTGTTTTAATGAGGGTTCCAACATATATTTGTCTTTCCTCAGCCTTATTTGGATTTGGGTGTCCTATAACAAGGATTTTGGATAAGGAGGACAAACAGTCTTCTAGTTTCTGGCATTAAGATGGATCCAGAAGTAAAAACTCTTACTTATGGTACAAGAGTATGCAACGTGGCTATAATTATATGCTTCTACAAATGGTTTGATGTGGATGATCAATGAGAGATCATGCACACTCATATGAAATAATGCCTTTTTGCAGAGGCATCTTTTGGTTTTGAATGTGAAAAGAGCAGAAGCGAAAACAAAGTACAGCTTATTTGTGCAGCTGTCTGATGAAAGATAGGAATTTTCAGTATCAAATTCATGCTACTAAATGGAATGCCCTTCCAACTATTACTGATTATGTTAATATCTGTATCCCTTTCAAAAGGTGCTTTGATGTTCTCGTCTCATTCACATGTGCAACAGCTCTCTGTAAAGCCAATAGTTTAGATTCCACTTTAACAACCAGGGAGCGAAAGCTTAGCCCAGTGCATTACAGTAAAACTTATAGTGAGCAAAATGCTTCTTTCTCTACTAGTAGGAAGGTTTTTAAAAACTGCAACACTGAACATGGAATTCTTGCAATTTCTGGTTTAGTTTTTGCTTGCTTTTCCCAAGGCGGCGGCGGGGTATGAGTGTAACCACTATGCCAGAACCCAAGAGCAGGAAACTGGCCTCTAGGCAATGAGAGCTTGCCTAACTCCCTTTCTAGATGGTACTATTTATGGAAAGACATAGCAAAAGAGGTTCCACCAGATGGAAGGAGCAAGCAGGCATCTGCGGAATATGCTGAACCAGCAGGGAGTTAAAGGTGTTATTATAACTTTTAATTCAATTGTTATTTTACTTTTTCTTAATTTCTGTTGTGAACCAACTTGAATTCCAGACCTGGAGGAATATTTATCCTACTTTTCTCCCAGAACTGGACATAAGACATAAATTTACAAAATTAAAATTAATGCTCTCAAAAACAGATAAAAACCATTCAAAGTAAAAATGTAGAAATGTTACTATTGCATGTATGATTAATTGCAGGAAAAATCAAAGAAAAACAAAACAAAACAAAAAGACACAAAACATGTGGCACCTTAAAGACTAACTTTCATATTTTAATGTAAAATTTTGTGGACACATCCACTTCTTCAGACATATGGCAGCAGTATTTTAATGATATATAAATGATATATAAACAGTATTAAAATGATATATAAATTAATTATATCATTAAAATACAGTACTGTTAAATTGAAGAGCAATTTGAAAAGACATTGTTAAAACAAAATGCCTCAGTATCAATCCAGTGAAAGTCTTTTCTCCATCCAGCCAATTGCCAAAAGTTTGCCAGAGTGAAAACGGCCTTTTGCTTGCTTTCAGAACAGCAACAGGGGAAAAGTGGCACAGTTTTTCTTGGAAGAAAGTTGTATAGGCCTCCCTCAAATTCCCGCCAAACAGGCCTATGAAGGGGCAGAAGGATCACTCCAAAGACCCTGTTATCCAGGCAGGCTCATATGGAGAAACATGGCTCTCGTCTCTACATAGCTTGGATCAAGCCTGTGCAGAGCTTTACCAGTCTCAACCAACACTTTGAATTGTACAGTACAGTAGGACCCCCATATCCACTGATTCAGTTATCCACGGTTGGCAGGGGAAAATAAATAAATAATTCAGCAGCCGCAAAGCAAGCTACTGTCACAAAGAGCAGCTGTAAAGCACACTACTGTCATTAAAAAGCAGCTGTAAAGCAAACTACTGTTGCAAAACAGCAGCTGTACAGCAAGTTACTATCACAAAACAGCAGTTTGGGGGAACATTTTGGTGTTCTCTCTTATCCACGGTTTTCATTATCCATGGGAAGGCTTGGAACCAATCCCCAGCGGATACTGGGGTCCTACTGTACCTGGAAAATGAACAGTTGCAAGTAAAACTGTTGTATTAATGGGCTGATAGGCTCCTTGGAATTGGCCTTGGTCAATAAACTGGCTGAGTCTCTTTGAGCCAACTACCATTTCTGAACACCTTTTGGCTTCAGCCCCACAGAAAGCATATGATTATAAATAATTAAAAGTAAATTAAAATTAAAAATGGCAATGAAAGTGAAGAAATCTCACCTACTCATGCAAAAAGAATACAGGAATTCTAAACGAGCCGTTAACACTGAGCACAATTATGTAGATAAAACTGCACCAAGATTAATATAAATTAATTTTGCCTATATGGTGATGAAGATGGAGTTTGCAGTTCAAGAAAGAAGATGGAGTTTGCAGTTCAAGTAAGCAGACATTTAACAATCACAAACTGTTCAGCTACACATCAGTATGCAATACCACAACTTTTAGACATACAGCAAAAACTCTTTAATACAGTATTACACTGTGATCTTCTGTGTATTTACTTGAATGCTAAGTCCTATTAAATTTCACAAGGGATAAGTGTGGAATGGACTGCTAATGACTGAAATCCTATTGGTGGAACTGCACAATTATAAATTGTGACAATATCATCAGGTGCAGACATTGATCATTTATTTAAATTTCCCTGTAATCCTTCCCTATATAATTTCTATGTTTCAGAGTACCTGACAGTATAAGGTTTCTTTCTGTTGATTCATTCATTTTGTTCTGCCTCCCACAGCATTGCAAGGCAACAGCTTACAACAATAGCAACACAATTCCCAAAAAAGGCGGGTGAGAAATCCAGACAAGAACACCATGCACTTTTTAAAAGCTATGTATTGGCACTTAGCACCTCCAACTTATGTATCACTGAAAACCAGTTTGAAAAAAAAGTTTTTAATTATTTTCTCAACATCTCCACTGCAGATGAGCTGCTCTTACAAGGGAGTCTAAGTTCTGGGCTAGTACCAAGAAGGTCCTGCTATGTACCCCAATTGTGTAGCACTGTGATGAAATTTCAAGCATAATTTACCTGGCAAATATCTGAAAGTAAACTGGGAGGAGTGTGTTTTCAGGACTGACAATTTTAACCTACAAGTTTGGTCTTCCTGATTGCTACCTAGCGCAGTACTCATGAATTTCTTCCTGTGTTTCATTTTCTCACAGATGTTTCTTTCTGTCAATTCAACCTCTGGAGCTTTTTGCATGAAAACAAGAACTTGACCATTGAGCTATGGGTTTTGATTGCTTTCCTAGATATAGAAAGTGAAGCAGGAGGAGACAGTCTAAAGTCAGGACTTAGCAAAACTGGTTAAATGCAATGGTATATTTTCAAAGGCTTCTGTTGCCTCGTGGCGCATTGGTTAAATGCCTGTACTGCAGGTAAAACTGTGCTCACGACCTGGGTTCAATCCCCGGTAGCAGGCTCAAGGTTCACTCAGCCTTCCATCCTTCCGAGGTCGGTAAAATGAGTACCCAGCTTGCTGGGGGGGCAATGTGTAGCCTGCACACTGTAATTAAAATTGTAAACCGCCCAGAGACCACTTGTAGTGGTATGGGGCGGTATATAAGCAGAACACTTTGCTTTTGCTTTGCTTTTAATATATGATTGGATTTCCTTCCCACTAAAAATGTAGTACTGTAGAACTTAGTAGGGGGGGAAAGAGGTCTGAAGTCTCATGATCTCAGCAATTAAAATTACAAAAGTAGATATAAAGATTACGTCACATTTCTGGGTGTTTTGTTCCCAGCTGAACAGAAATGATATTTACTGAGATAAGTACTGTATATACTGTACTCAAATATAAGCCTAGTTTTTCAGCCCTAATTTTGGGCTGAAAAAAGGGGTCCTCGGCTTATATTCGGGTCAATACTTTTAGCCACTGAGGCAAGTTTAGGTTGGTGGCTAAAAGTCATTTTAAACATTGTGCGCCACTTCTCCTGACCCCCCCATGTTTAAAATGACTTTTAGCCACCAACTGAAGCACTTGCCTCGGTGGCTAAAAGTCATTTTAAACATCACACACACACACAGCTCACAAAGGAGCTGGCCCTGCTGCATTTCCCACCCTAGCTTATACTTGAGTCAATAAATTTTCCCAGTTTTGGGGGGTTTAAATTAGGGGCCCCGACTTATACGCGGGTCAACTTATACTTGAGTATATACGGTACATGGAAAAAATGCTAAATGACAGCCAGCTCTTTATTTATGGAGGCACATGCATCTACATTTGGGGGGGGGGTAGTGCATATTGTAACATCAATATGGCTAAAGTCCTTTAGTTACAAACAATAAAGTTGTTGTTGCTGACATCTACCTTGTCTAATTCAAAACTTGATGCCTTGAGCTGAATCTACAAGTTTGCAGCTCCCTTTCTGTCTCCTTGCTTTAATCTATCAGACTCTGCCTCCACCAATTGGCTAGGGTAATTTGGGGACTTTTCTATCCACTTGCCAAGTTTTGCAATGCTCTATGGGCCGATCTTGCCTGATTTTGGCAGCTATGCAGGGTTGGCCCTGGTTAGTACTAGGATAGGAGACCACTAGGGAATACCAGGTGCTGTAGGTGTCTAGAATAGGAACTGGCAAACCACTCCAGTATTCCTGCCAAGAAAACTCCATGGACTTGGGGTCATTAAGTGTCAGTCACTACTATGACAACACAACACACACCTATGGACTTTGAAATCTAGCCTGTTATATTTTAGTGGCCTAATGAAGGTATTACTTCACTTTGATTTGGGAGTTTTACACAAAGAACTCATGATTTTTCTTCTTTTAACTTTTTTTAAAAATTGTCAAAATATTAGAAATGAACTTGGTTGCACTCTGACCTATGGTAAAACACAGCAATAGAAGTAGCACCATTTTTATTTGTTAAAAGAAGGGGAAGGTAAAAAGCAAAGAGAGAGCGAGGAGAAGATAAAACTTGAAGTATGATGAGAAATTAGATGGGTACCAAAGTATAGATAACAATTAATGGGGAGTTTTGGTTCCACGTGGTTTGAAAACTATTATATTTATCCAAACAAAACAACTATTTAATATATTTAAATTAACCAAACATATTTTCAAGTGGTACTACCACAAGAATGGATGAAGTTCTCCATCAAGATAACAATTTTTAACTTCTCTCTAATTTACATCAAAATCTGCAGTTTGGTATCTTGTCGGTCCCACTATTAATAATCATTACGAAGCACACTGGATCTTACCCTGATATGAAAATCACTGAGCTCCATGCATTTGCACATCTCCAGGAAATACTTAGACCCTTCTTCGTCCAAGATTATATAGACAGGGATCCGACGTTTGTAGGCTGCATCTACAACATCCCGGAAGATATCTCTGTCAGTGAATTGGTCCATGACTATTGCAATGATCTGGCCATGGACAGAAAGAAGAGCACACATTTACTTGCAAAAAATGTACTGCATGCCTTTAAGCCACCAAGTCATAACATATAAACTCATGACATTCTATTGGTATGAAACATACTCTAAACGTCAAGCTATTAAAGACTCCATTATTTCATAATACTGTACTGTATAATTTTTACTATCTGCATAGACTAGAAAGATTGCTAATTCTTGTTGATAGTCATTCTAGTGCTTTTATTGAGTGTTTTCTATGGATATACTTAATACAGAATAGCTTAATCGTTGTTCATTTTTTGCCCTGGCTTCTCAGTTATTTAACCTATGCTATCTGGGAAGACACCCACTCCCACACTTGGCAAGCAAACAAGCCCAGCTTTCATCTACCCAGCAACAATTATTTGTTACAGTCAATTATTCTACAAGATGCAGTTGTTAATTTCCGTCTATAAAGCAATTACTCTTAAATTTGTTCCTCACTCTCTATAAAACAAAGAATGAGAATGCTAAATGCTGTGATTGACCAGTAACAGCTGATAATAATTAGCCTCAAAATTTTCAGCCACAGTACCGGTCCCAGTTTTGATCTGATTAACAGTAATACCTTGGATTAAGAGTGCCTTGGTTTAAGGGTATTTTGCAAGAAAAGCAAACATTTCTTCTAAAGTTTGCCTTGATCAGGAAGCAATGTCTTGATATACAAGCAATAGAGCAGGTCACATGATCACAAGTGAGCCAATGGTGGCTCTAACTCTCTCCCCATTCTGGAATGTGTGTGATTGCCTGGTATGGACAGACAGTCTGGAATACGTGGTGACTCAGCGGACTAAGGCTGCTGATTGCAAAGTCAGCAGCTCGGCGGTTCGAATCCCAGGTGCCACACAGTGGAGCGAGCTCCCGCTGATAACCCCAGTTTCTGCCAAACTAGCAGTTCGAAAGCATGTAAATGCAAGTAGATAAATAGGTACTGCTACTGCCATAAAAAGCGGGAAGGTAAAACAGTGTTTCCTTGCAGCCATGCTGGCCACGTGGCCATGGACTTGCACAACATTGGCTCTTCTGCTTGAATATGGAGATGAGCACTGCCCCTAGAGTCAGACATGAGTAGCATGCATGTGCGGGGGAACCTTTACCTTTACCTTTTTATTTCTAGACATTTAGCTCCTAGCATTACTGATCAAAAGATGCCATGCAGTTGTTTTCTCTTTCTTTTAACAGATGTTTTGTATAATGAAAAAAATGGACGTTATGATCAGAAAATAGCACAGAAACTTTCATATTTGAAACAAATATTTTGAAAAATTAATTTTTAAAATTATTTTTTGGACTGAATTATGTTGCAACAACCTAAAGACTAACATATACTGCAGCATGGACTCTTATGGATACGCTCACTTCAGCAATTGCTTTACGAGATTTAACATCCTAGGAGTGGCTTTCTGTGTTATTATCATTTTTGCCAGAGTAGCACATCCTGAATATCATGAAAATACAAAAAGAAACAGGTGAAGTATACTGTAGTGCCGGTCTTGCCACTATTAGTCTCCTGAATGAGGCACCTTTTCTGCTGGAAATTTCTTGGAAATCTTGCCTGTGCCATAATTATTATCCTGCAGAGTTGCCAAGCCTGAAAGAAGTCAGCAATATCTCAGAAAAGCTGGGACTTGTTAAATGCTCCCTTAATAGAAACAGGACCATACATGCACAATGGAGGGCCCGCAAGAACAAGTGAGAAACAGGGAGGTGCTCTTCAGAGCTGGAGGCAAATTTATGCTGCCCCACACATGCTGCTGGGTGAGGACATTTGTTTACCTGGAGCCTGTGAGAAATGCAGAAACCAGACACTACATAATTGAACACAGGATCCCACTTTGTTATGGTGATTTATACTCTGGAGGGTAATGGTCATACTCTGAAGGTTTATACAAACAGAAACCAATCTTTTTCTTGATTTAAGGACATAGTTCAAAATAAGGTATTAGTTCATCACTCACTGACCAGTTAGTTTCAGAGCTCAGAAAAGTTATATTTTTTGACTTCATTTCCCCAAATCCCTAATCTATCATGGTCAGATTCCATAGGAATCTGTATTTACAGGGTGCAATCAGACAGGGAAATAAAGGTCACACTGGATTGCGTTTGAAAGAGTTGCAATCTAAGAGTCCATTCAGTATGAATATTATGTCTGTTCCTGATCATACTAGCCTGCTTCAGAAAAAGAGCAATCTGGCTGCTGGATCAAAATGGTCCAGGTACGACACACAGAGCACAATCTGGTTGATTCACAACTTGCAATACTGTACTTCATTTGGTTTCTGGCAAATAGAGCAAACCAGACCATGGGCTCAGCACTCTAAAATGTGATCTAACTGATTGGACCCTTAATTAGTGTTTCTAGATCTGTCCCTTGTGTTTCTAAATGAAATGAGGAAATATCATGCTTTTTGTAAAGGTGATCCAGAGCCAAATAGCACATTACAGTACTAGGAACATGTCATGTGTAGCTATGTCTTTACATTTTCTTTTACTACAGTCACAGTAGTTTTAATAACATTATTTTTAATAACATTCACTTGACCTTCAACCATTATGGAAAAAACATATTATGGGGCCAGCAAACATGATTTATGGAAGATGTACAATAAATATACTGTACAGCAGGGCTGTCCAACTTTGAACGGGCCGAGGTCTACTTTTTCTGGATGAAAGTGCCTGAGGGGTACTACACTAAAACCTCTACTTATGAATTTTATCTGTTCTGAGCATCTGGCCAGTAGGGAGAGCATGGGGACTGTGCCATGGCCCTTGATCTGCCCCGCTTGGCTGAGACAGTGGGCTGGCAGACCCAGAGCTTTGCTGGGGCAGTGGTGGTTCTTGGGTTGGGGGAGATAGAGGTGGAGAACTTATCCCCTCACATTTTTTATTGATGGCTGGCGGGCTACTTTTGAACCCTTCACGGGCTACTGGTAGCCCCCGGTCTACCTGTTGGACAGGCCTGATGTACAGTATCTGCAAAGAGGGAGAAAAGGGAAGTTTTGAGAGATGAGCAGGCATAAGACTGAAAATATTCCACTTCCAGTTACCTTTCCTAGCAGACAACACTATCTTGAAATATTTTAGCACTGCACTGGAACTGTCACTTGTTAGTATAGACTGAGTTTTTTTTGGGGGGGGGGTACATACATGTAACCAACGCATGTTCCCAATCCTAAGGGAATTGAGAACTGTTGGTTGTAGAACCTGATTTGTATGTGTTCCCTGGGTTCCAAACGGAACGTGACAGTCAAATCCTGCTAATGAAATTTTACTTATCAGCTTAAAAGCAAAGCAAAGTGTTCTGCTTATATACCGCCCCATACCACTTTAAGTAGTCTCTGGGCGGTTTACAATTTTAATTACAGTGTGCAGGCTACACATTGCCCTCCCCCCCCCAGCAGACTGGGTACTCATTTTACCGACCTCGGAAGGATGGAAGGCTGAGTGAACCTTGAGCCTGCTACCTGGGATTGAACCCCAGGTCGTGAGCACAGTTTTACCTGCAGTACAGGCATTTAACCACTGCGCCACGAGGCAAATATCCTTACAAGAATTTAGCAAGTTTACAAAGTTAATTTAATTTTAAAATTATTTTAATTTATAATTTAAAACTAATTTACAAAAAAAATAACTTATTTTTTTCCTTTTAATTTTTGAACTGAATTTTGTTAGAAGAGGATTGGCTGATAGAAAGTTGAGGAGGTGTGCAGGTCACTCCAAAATAATAATAAAGAGGGCATGATATGGGCAAAATTTGGGAACTCTTGATTTTGAGGATAACAGTGTTTCAGTTTAATAGTGGCATATGATGAAGGCAGAGAAAGCAGGAGTGAAGGCTATTTGCTTTTTTTATTGGAACTTTGAGTTCCACAGATCAAAACTATCGTAAATGAATTTAGCTAGTTTAAGGCTTATGTTCCCTAAGGTCCAAGGTACAGAGCAATTATCATCATATTTTATCTTCACACTTTTGGTGATGCAACACTTGTGCCTGGAATAAACATGTCACATAGACATCACCAGATAATAAAGAAGAACCTCAGGGTTCCATTACATGTGCAGCTTGCTAAGAAACTTGATGACTCTTAAGTTTTAAGTGCCTTAAGACTGCTGGGTGGATATTTCTGTCCTTTTTCTAAATCAGCAAAAAAATGACATTTATAAAATAAACTTATAGTGAGCTAAATCTCATTTACTTTTGTAAACAGAGTAACAACAACGACAACGACAACGACAATGATGACGACGATGGCAACGACAACGACAACAACAACAACAATGTGCTGTTAGGTCAATTCTGACTGATGGAAATCTTTTCTAAAGTTTAGAGGTATAGAATATAGGTACTGAGAAGTTGTTTAACATTCTATTGTTCACAGAAAGAGGGTTATGTGGTGATTAATATGCATGCAGCTCAAAATATAATAAAGATACCGTATTCCCATCTCTACTGCAGCGGTTTTGTATGGGATGGAAGAGCCAAAGATAAGGCAGGGCTATGGAAGGAAATGCATTGTTTTCAGATATAAAACTTTACTAGAAAGAATAACATTGCTGCGTCTTACAAGATTGGGTCTTTTGGTATGTTCAGCACAAGATGTTAAACCTTTTTTCATTTACAAAGCATATTGAGAAGAGTTTGGAAAATTACCAAATTGGAGGAAGGGTGCATATGAGGCCAGGTGTTGCAAGCTGTGGCAGAATCAAAAGTTGAACCTAGGCAATTTCACAGTACCTTCCACTGCCTTGGAACAGACAGAAGATTGTAAGCCACAAACCATGTATTTATTATCTGAATTGTGATTTACAAGCCATGCAGCAATGTAAAACTGAGCTATATCTGACATACAAGTATCCCCCAAATTGTAAGCACTGGTTTGTTTTCCTAGCAGTCCCGTGTTGTCAAAAGATCGTGCATAAAACATCAGGCTAGCAAACCAAAGACTGAACCAGTATTTTTATTTTATTTTATTTTATTTATTATTGTATTTATATCCTGCCCATCTGACCTAAAAGCTCACTTGGAGTGGCTTACAACACATCAAAACGCAGAGGCAGGTGATACCTTTATGAGATCACTGAAAAAAATTGAGCAAAGACCAGACAGCTAGCCTTTGATGTTGTTTGCTTGATGTTTTTAGTGCCCTAATAAAGGTATCACCTGCTCCTGTGTCTGTTTTGTTTTGGAGACCACATGGCCCTTTTCTGAACTTTGCAGGCAGAACATTCTTTGTTGAAATCCTGTCATCACCCACCAGTCTCCTACCTAAACTTTCAGAGAGCTACTGTCAGTAAATGAAAGCCATGGCCATCCAGATGTTTGTTTATTTATTTATTTATTTATTTATTTATTTATTTATTTATTTATTTATTTATTTATATACTACCCCATCTTCCGAAACGGAACTCTGGGCGGTGTACACTAAAAAAGAACAAACAGCAGCAACAAGCATTAAAATCAGGGCCAAACTATTAATAAAAATAGGGGGTGGGGTACAATACCCTCCGCAAAAGATGGCATGGGCGGCAACAACCATAAATAAATAATAAATAAATAAATAAAGGAAAATTAAATAAAAATTAACATACAACTCCCAGCCATCCTAGCCAGCATAGTCAGTGGTGAAGGATTATGAGAGCTCTTGTCCAGAATCATGCAGAACAACCATAATTGATAATGTCTGGTTTAGATAATGCAGAACTAGATAGACAAATGTTCTAACTTGATATGGGGAGCTTCTTGGATTTCTAATCCTACTGTCAATGTACGACACTGCCCAAGACGAAAAAATCTTGCCTATGTCATTTTGACAAAAGAAATCTGTTTTGTTTACTAATGAAACGACGGGACATAGAGGCTTCACTGAACACCAGTTTAGAGACCTACAATGTAATATGTAGAGAGTTAATAGGAAAGGATTCCTATCACCCGTGTAACTTTGCATTCACAGGTTTTACAGCTTTCTTTGCACACCTTGTATTTTTGAATTAGAAAAAATTGGGATCTGTGAATTTTTACTTAGAACTATGATGCCATTATACACAGTTGATCTCAACCAAAAGAACTCAGTGACCTAAAGGAGAAAAATAGCTACCTTTACACCAGTGTTTTCCAATCTAGGGGTTGTGACACCTCCCCCAAGGGGATCCCAAAGTGTTTTTTTTGGGGGGGGGGAGAGGGTTGTCCACGCATCACCTTGCATGTCACCCTTGGGAAATAATTTCTTTCTTGACCTTTCAGAGCAGGATATTAAGCTCTGTGTGCCTGTGCATGTAACAGACCTTCTTGGGGAGAAAGAAACCTCCACTATCTGAGAAGGAACTGCTGTACTCCTTAAAATGCCTTTTGATGCAAATATGAGAGGGGTGGTTGCAGGTTATTTTGCAATTCTCAAAGGGGGCTGCAACTCAAAAAAGTTTGGGAACCATTGTATTCCATTAAGAGCAAGTCCCATGAATGATACGGCCTATTTTGGTCACTGTCAAGTGTGCAGATTGAGGAGGAAACAACAAGAATAAAAGAATCCCAGCCACACCAGGAAGTCAGAATTACAAATCCTGAAAAATGTGCTCACAGTTCTAAAGATCCAAAGCCACCAAGACATGCCCAAAGTCTATGGAGATTCTGCAGATAAATGACTATTGAGTCAAACATAGCCGCACCATCGACAGGGAGGCACATCTATCCTATTCTAACCTTGTCCAGCAAGACAGTTCAGGGAGTCTGGACTGCACTCCTAGACTTGTTTTCAATATGGACTTGTTTTAAAATACAGTGGTACCTTGTATAAAGGAATTAATTCGTTCCTAATGAAATTATGTTAAGCAAATTTTCCTTTATACAAATTCCCATAGGAATGCATTGAAAATGGAGTAATCCCATTTTTATGTTGTACAGATTTTCCCCATAGGCGATTATGTTAAGCAAATTTCCCCTATCTCTGGAATTTTTTTATGTTGTGCAGATTTTATGTTATACAAACTGTTTGTTATACAAGGGTCCACTGTATATTGAACAACCTCAAAAAAAGACTACAAAACATTAAGTACACCACAAGACAGATGAGCTCCACTGCCTTTACTATACATACAACTTGATAATTCAATCATTTTCCACTTAAGACTGTTTGAAAAACACTCTACAATGCCCCACTTCTATTCTCTAAACTAGCACTATTAATTTTGAATCTATCAACATAGCTTATATTTGGTTTGGGTGATATGTGTCTTTATAAACATTTATAGATGTTTTTCATTTTAGGAAACTGAAACATTTTTAGTACTTTCAGTTATCACCTGTTTGGACATTACACACAGACCATGCCTCTATTTGTAAATACAACAATGGTGTGATTATAAACACAAAGTATTTGAAGTATCACTATTTCAACACAACTGATTTCCATGTAAATACTGTATATATAATGAGATCTGTGTATATACTGAAATTCTACCAGAATTTATGGTATTTTGCATATGCAAATGCACAAAATGCACACTTTTGAAAAAAGGATAAAGCAGAACTGTACATCTAAGTCAGGCACGTCGAAACTTCGGCCCTCCTGATGTTTTAGACCACAGCTCCCAGAATTCCAAGCCTGTACTGCCAATGACAAAGGGCTGTGGGACTTGTGGTCCAAAACATCTGGACGGCTGAAGTTTGGACATGCCTGATCTAAGTGAATATAAGATTAGAGATGGAAATGAAACAGAAGAATTCCATTTTGTTTCATTTTTTGTTTCATTTGGAGGGGAAAAGGTGCGGGTTTTTAAAATGTCTTGGAGCCACTGAGGCAGCCAAGGTGGCTCCAAGACATTTTAAAAACCCTGCGCTTTTTCACCCCGATTGAGCACATGGGGGAGGAGTGGGGGGGTTTAAAACTAGTTTTTAGCCACTGGAGCAAGCGGTGGCTGTGGCCATTAGTGCTTGATTCGTTGGTGGAAAAAAAGGTTTAAAAGCCTACACTTCCCCCCCAATTGGGCACATTGGAAGAGAAGCACAGGCCTTTTAACATTTTTTTTTTTTTGCCACTGAACCAAGCGCTGATGACTGGCAGCGATGACAGTGAACTGGCATCCCAACCATTTTCAGAGGGATTCGCCAAGCTGTCATCAGCTGGACCCCTTTAAAAATGCCTGCATGGGTGGGTACCCAGGTGGTGACTGGCTGCCCCGCAAGCACCGATCAGAGCGGGGTCCTGCCAGCTGCTCCCCAGTGCTCATCAGCTGGCACACAGGGCAAACGCCAACCAGCTGCCATGCCGATCAGCTGGCGTGTGGGGCAAGCGCTGATCAGCTGGCGTGCAGTGCCCTGCCGGCTGCCCCCTCTAGCTGATCAGCACTGGGGGGGGGGGGACAGCCAGCATGTGCTGCTTGTCAAAAAATAAAAAAGGAAAAAGGAAACAAAATGGAACGAAAATTCCCAGTTTGTTTTGTTTCATTTTTTAAAAAAGTACTTCATTTTTTGTTTCGTTAGGAAGCGAAATGAAAAATGAAAATAAATTTTAAAAAAAATGTTTCATGCCCATCCCTATATATGATTAGTAATGTCTTGGGATTCAATGATACTTGGATGCTGAACAAATTGAATTAAGTCAAAATAGTAATCACACCAGACCTCAGGAAAATAACTACTAATAATCTTGTAAATAAATTAAAATCACCTCTCTATACGCTCCTATACGCTCTCCCTTTCTATTAGCATTCTTTAATAATACTGACTGTGTCTAGGAACAATTGATTAAACCATTATAAGCCTATGCTTATAAAGTAGCAGCCCAAAAGACAAAAGCAGCAATGTATTAATACTTTAAATTAATATAATTTATTTAAAACTACATGGACTAGCACAACTGTCACGTTGGAAAAGGGTCAAGAAAGCCATAGATCAAATCTGGCTTAATCATGAAATCCCCTAAGTAAACCTGATGTAGTTATTTACTTTGCATTCTGATTCATGCTCACTGGGAAATTGGTATCCCATTATCTTCAGCTTACAGTTAGATCAGTATGTGAGGGTTTGGGGTCTTACTCTGTCTGCCTAGTAGTAGGGTACACAATTGCTGTGAGGACAACAAGGGATTATGGGACAGGGGTCAGCTATGATGCTCTGAGCAACTTGTAGAAAGAGTACATTTAAGATTTAGTAATAATTGCATGAAGTTTATGGAATAATGGATTAATTCCTAGGTCTGGTTGTTGTAATATGTCGTTGGTATTTTAATGCCATACCAATCAAAACATCAGGTGGGGTCATGAGGAGTATTAAAATACTGAATGCTGTAATCTTTAGGAATTAGTTTTACATTGTCATTTATTATATGATTTGAATATTCTGAAATGGCGTGCTATAAACCAATTGTCTATAACAGGTATTTTCAAAAAAAAAATCTATGAGGCCTGGTTACTGTAGTTTGTAGGGGGCTCCAACAGTTATTACATACAGTACTTCTTGTCCTTGAGAATCTGCCTACCTCTCACAAAGCAAGTCGGCACTTTTACCTTTCGCATTTCCACAATGATGCAGTCTTCAAACCCCTTAGGTCTCTATTTTTTTTAAATTTTGTATTTCTAACTACTGACTGGCAATCTCATTTTGATGAAATCTTTTTACTCTTTAATAAACTCCACCAAACAAAGAATTAAACTGTATCTAAGGCCAAAATAAACATTAAAAACTAAAACACATACAGAGTGACAATAGCGAAACCTAACAAAAGCTGTTAAGACAGAGTACAGATTCTTATTTTTAAAATGGAGGACGAGCCTTTATTTTTTCTTTGTCCCAGCAGCCCTTGCTGTAATTGAGAATCTGCAGATTTTTACTATATCCTAACCCAAGTACATCTGCAATCTTGAGAAGTCCATACCATAACTAAATGGAGACTCTGAATTCATCGTCAAGCTACCCTTTTCTCTCACCTACTGTTTCTACTTCATGAATGGATGACTATTTCTAGAGAATTGAAAAGTTTACTCCTTTTTTCGGGAAGTATTTGGCTTCCTAATAAAATTATAATCAAAATCTGGATTTCACACCCCTAAAATCAAATGTATGGTGTTGTGGTTGGACTATCACATGAAATGTAAAGACAACCAGTTTCAAATCCCTATGTAGCCAAGTGATCTTGGGCTGCTCACCATTTATGCATCTTATGGCAGTTGAGAGACAAAGGTCAAGGAAAACCCATGCATGTTACTTTTAGCCATATATATTATCTTGAGTCCCTACAGGAAGTTCATTGCATAATCTCTGACCTTTCTTTAAAGGATCGAAGTTTACAATTAAATACATTCAGCATGCCAGGCATAATCCACAGACATATTCTTGTTTACTTAATACACATTTCCAAAGGGCTTGAACAAATGGACACAACCAATTCTGTATTTATTTTATTACCATTAGTTTCCTATTCTGCTACTTTTAGTGTTACGGCTTATCTTTAGTGACCCTGTGTTTATGTCCAGGGTTTATCTTCAGAAAACGTACAAGAGGAAGCATTCTCAAATGAAAGCGTGTCAGAGTTCAGGATACATTTCCGCACTAAAACACTGTACACGTAGCGTCTTGCTCTCCTTTTCAAGAGTTGGTCACTGCGTGTCTTATTTTCTAAAATAAGATGTCTCTCTTTCCGCGGAACTGCAAGTAACGAGATAACCTCCAAGATGCGATTCCAGAAGAGCCGCTACAAGCCCTTAACACTACTCGGGCGAAGACCTTTGATGTATTTGCAGCAGGAGTTCCAGCGGCCAACGACGGCGAGGGGCATTCAACTGGGCAGAAGCGCAGCGGTATCCTAAACAGACGTTCCCTTTGGAGCCACGGGACTTTGTGTCTTTTACAAAGGGGGAAGAACGCAAGAGGAAATGATCTCCTAAAATACAGAAGCCACCTAGTTGACACACCCTTTCTCCTCTTCCTCTTCCTCCTCCCCCCTCCCCCGCCCTAACGCACGCAGGGGGACCCCAGGAGATGCCCGGGAGGCGCCGGCGCGCAAGGGAACCAACCTTCTGCGCCTGCTGGATCATCTCGCGCGCCACTTGCTTGACGTGGGGCGCGCTGTCTTCCTTGCGCGGCTGGGTGAAGAGAGCCAAGCGCGTCACCCCCCGGTAGAAGGTGTTATGGGTCCAGCCCATGTCCAGCGGCGGGATCTCGGTATCGGAGCACTCGGGCCAATAGGCCAGCGAGAGCTGCTTCCCGGAGGGCCCCGTGAGCGTCTTGCCGCCCTCGAGGTGGGCATCGTAAGCGCTCCAGCCGGCCTTCAAGGCCTGCAACTCCCGGCTGGAGAGGAAGTCGCGCTGCTGCCCTTTCTTCAGCCGCTCCCGATAGGCTTTCTCGCCTCTCGCGGCCAGGACCTCGAGGGCTTGGCGCTGCTCCTCGCTGTAGTAGAAGCGCGGGTGGTGCTCGCTGACCCTCTCGCTCACGTACGTGTCGTCCAGGCAGAGCAGCTGCGACTCCGCCATGCCGCTTGCTTGGCTTGGCTTCCTCCTTCCCTCCCGCTCCCCAGCGCCACGACTTTCTCTCAACTGTCGAAGTGGAGCTCCCAGCAACACCTGGAGCCCAGGTAAGGGGGGAGGAGGAGGAGGAGTCGCAGTCGCCGCCTTGCCTCACCTAGCCTTGTAAAGGTGTGCATGTGGGGCGGACTCCACATGCGAAGGAAGGGTTAGGAGGCTTGCCCCCGATTCAGGCTCACGCCTCCATCTTCAACACGCGAAGGCTGACGGTGCTCAGACGGATTCCAAGTTCCTTCTTCCTCCTTTGTGGGCAAATTCCAACCAGAGCTCAACCAGGAAACTGAAAAAGAACCCGCAGTCTGTGTCATCCTCCACACCTGGTTGGGAGGCCACCAGATTGCTTACCTTGCCACAGCTGAGATGTTCACCCTTCAAAAGAGTCTTTTTTTCTCCCGTGTGAATCAGTTTTCCGTGTGGGCTGAGCACATTAAAGCATAATTAGCCAAGTGATGGTGGCAAATAAGGATTTATTGATGTACACCTGAGAATTAGGTTTGGGTCAACTCAGATTATACATTCACCTATTCAGGAAGGTATCCTCCAGGATAGTGATGGCGAACCTTTTAGAGACTGAGTGCCCAAAATGCAATTCAGAACCCACTAATTTTCCACAAAGGGCCAATTCAGCAATTTAACCGGAATACAGGTGGCTGTGAAGGGGCAATGTCAGGTGCCCACAGCACCCGGGCCATAGGTTCGCCAACACTGCTCTAGGAGTCTTCCTTGAGAGTCCTATGTGTCCCATTTTGGTGGTCTCTCAAACACATAAGAACAGAAGAATGGCCTTGCTGGAACAGGCCACAGCCCATCCAGTCCAGCATTCTGACTCATACAATTTACCATGATTACTAAAGGTAATGCTGCTGGTGGTGGGGAGTGCCTAGAACTGTGCCCCTACAAGTTTTGCAAACCTATCTTATACTCACATGTTCAGAAAAGTTTTCTTGATGGGGTGTTGTCAAATCACACCCAGTCCAAATTTCAGTCCTGTATGTACAGGTTATTGCCAGGTTTGGCATCCCATCTCACACAAACAAGGAGAAAATAGCAAGTTCTGGGACACACTCAATCATCCACCTATGGATTCATTAGAATTTATAGGATTGAGTCTCATGAAACTGCAGAGTTATAATAATATTACCTTTGGGCTGGACATGACTCAGTGCCTCCCAACGCTTTCATGCTTATTTTTAGCTCCTTTAGAGTGTCTCCAGACATTCAGAGTGTGAACAATGACTTCAAGACAACTATTGTAGTAGTTATAGGTAATATGGAATGGTGCAGGTTACTGCACAGAGGAAGAATGCATAAGAAACGAAGAAAATAATATTTTCTTAGTTTTTAAGTACAACTTTTTTTTAAAAAAATGTAGAACTTGGGTTTTATTTAAACAAAGCTGAAACAGAGTGAGTGACCCTTGTTGTGTTATATAGTACAATACGTGCTCTTAATGGACCTGCATTCTTTATGACACACTTGCTTTTTCTGAACTTTCTAAAGGTGTGTGTAATGGCACAGAGCATTAACTGAAATCTAGGCAGATATACCTCCATGTTCCAACTCTTTGAAATTCAGCAGTAGTCTTGGAAAGACATTGTGTTTCTTGTTTTTCTGTGGGTTGGTTCTATGATTTTTATTTTTGCAAGAACCATTGTGTTGCCAAAAGAAAACAACTTGCTCGTGTCAGTGGTAGTCTGTTGAGTACAGCAGTGCAGTACAGGAGTTACTACGTGGAGAAGATCAGTTTAAACCAGTGCTCTGTGGTTTAAATTGCATTGCAGTTTGCTGTAGATAGGAAAAATTGCTTCTCTGGCTGGAATGTATGGTTGTAATTTTTTTCTTCTATCATGAAATGCTCTGATGACTTAGTATGGTGTTGGACTCTTTCTTGCCCAGAACTGTTCATTGCATTTGTTAAATAATATTTCTTGGGGGGAAATGATGAAAAATGAAAGACAGAAATAGCAAACATTCTGTCATGCCGGATATATTTATTTTTTTGCAGCCTAGATGGCTATTTGATGGGCTGCTCAATAGAGAAATGTAGGAATAGATAGACAAGGAGGCACATGATTGGTGAGGCTGTAAACATGCTTGATGAATGCAATTTATAATTCAGATACAGTATGTAGTCTGTCAAGCACGTTGTTATATCTGTCAAGCACATTGTTATATCAGTGGTGCACCAGTGTATTTTTATTTTGACTGTGCATTCAGTGTATATTTAGTCTTTCTTCCAGTTGCCCCTTTTTGTAGAAAGGCTCCTGTGAAGAATTTGTTCCTTCTGAAAGGATACTTTTAAGTGCAGATGATTAGTATAACCATGCAGAATTGTGGATATTAGACTGGGCACCCGACTATTGCAAATGGAGTAAATGAGATAGCCGATTTCTTGAAAGTAACTCACAATGCCAACACACCCCGGGCAGAAATTGCACAATCGGCCGAAGAAAAGGGCCTGTCTATCAACTCCCTTGATGAAGGACATCTTAATGTTAACCCTAACAGAAGTGCTGACCCTGCATTTGAGCAGGGGGATCTCCCTCCTAATGATTCCCCTTCTCTCAGTCCATCTCAACAAAAGACAACCTGATGCCAATCTGCAGCAGAATAGTGGTAGAAATTGCCACAGGTCAAATCCAAGGGAAGGAACTGCGGATACCTTTGCGTCTGGGAACTGACTAGCCTGCCCCTCAAATTTCAACGTGCAAACAAATAATCTTCAAAATATCCAAGCTCCCTGCACATGTTGGTTGGTTGGTTGATTGATTGATTGCATTTTTAAATGGCCCCTCTAGACAGCTAACAACAAATTTCAAAATAATATAATCCTACATTTTAAATATGTTTTATTAAAAATGAAAAAATTTAAACACAGATCAGAAACATAACGATATATAATCATAAAGTAAAATACAAGGTCTGAATAAATAAATTAAATTGAATTAAACATATAATTACAATTAAGATTGTGGAGGTGTATCTTTGGGTATCTTCATAAGCCTTAGCTTCATAAGCCTAAGCTTATGAAGAAAGCCAGTTACCACACTGGGCCTCTTCTGTGGCCTCCACATCTATGACAAAAGTGGCTCATTTTCACAACCCTATCTGAGTTTTAGTCCTAGTCAAACTGATAGTTTTTCCTTCCTTCACGGAATCTGGACAGATTTATTATCTGAGAATTTAAAATATTAACATTCCATTACACACTGCACTACCTCAGTGAATCCACATAAGAGGCTTTACTGTCATTTGCACAATATAATTCATCTATAGATTAAATAGTAACTTGTTTCAGAATTGCAGTGGAGACTCATCTGTTTCTGTCATAAAACATGTCAGTCTTATTTTAGCATAGTTTTCTGAACTGTTAGCTATATTTGTAAATAAGAATTTATCAATTAATTTTTTGTTGTGTCTGCAGTCATGTTGTTTTCCATTTCCATTTCATTATTTTGCACCACAATGTATTGTTTTGTATCTAGCTCATAATTAGCATTTATTGCTTGTATTATTTTATACCTGTATTTCTGAATTCTCCATGTTTAGATATAGCCCCCACATGAAGTCAGCAACATATTTATGATTTGACGTCTCTCTTAATTTGGTTTGTTCTGCGTTTGGATAAGCAAATTAATATTTTTGTTAGAAATGGTTGTGATTGTGTATATTTGGCATATATGTTCTTTGACATCAACTCTTGTGTAATTTTAGTTCCTAAATTGCCTTTCTCATGATACAAGTTTATATATACACACTAGTGGTGTGTTTGTTTCCTTCCTTGTAGCAATTTCTGTCACAGATCTTTGGTGTAAAACCTCAGATGCCTTGCATCTCTATGAGCAAAAGGCAGTAAAGGCACATTTACTGCCTTTTTATTTCTACCGCTAGTTTACTTTGCCATTCCCCTTCAAATGGCTCAGTAAACAGTTTCTGTCAAGGAAACTATACTTAGTCCCAATGTCAGTTTTTTAAAAAAGGACACAGTGCAGATTTGGCTGTGCAGTGTCAGCAATGGACTTTTAAGACAAATTTGCTGCCCCTTCCCATCACCTCTTTCCAGGAGGAAGTTTTCCATTTTAAAAAAGTGATGTGGTGTTGTCTTAATACATTTTAATTTTGACTATTTATTAATTTTACTTTTTCTGCCCCTCCACAAAGGAGCAGAGGAGTTGTTTACTTTAAATTAAATGCTTCTGGTGCCCAATACATGTTACACTGATACAGGGCTGTGCAACAGAAAGTTTTCCCAGTGATTTTCCTGTGTGCTTCATTGTCAGCAGAAAGACAGAAAAGGCAAAATCCCCCCACTCCTGGACCACTCTGTCATGTCTGGCCGAGATACTTTCTGGAAGGTATATACTGTAAACTAGAGATGAACACAAAGTGATTTTATACCTGTATTTTGTCAAAATGTGTACATATGGCACCACAGGTGCCACACATTCCTCCTTCCGACCCATCCCAGCCAGCTGCTTTACAGCCTTTGAGCGGGCAGCTGCCAGAAGAGGCGGGGAAGGGAAGCCTGTGCTCCATCTTGGACTGGAAAGTCGCTCTAGGAGGACCTGAGCAGCACGTGCTGGCTCGTGAGTGGGGCAGCCAGATTTGGGGGGGGGTGGAACACACAGCACCACAGGATGAATTTTGACACAGTGGGCCAAATCATGTTGTGCCCATCTCTAAAATAAGGCACAATATTCTAGGTCACTCATACTTCTTGTGGCAAATATGGAAACAGTAGTGCAGCAGTCTATAAAGTCTTCAGTCTACATGCTTCCAAACTGTGTTTCTCTTATGTTGTGTGTTACTGTGAACACCAGATTGGGTTAGGAGGAGCCATGTCTCTTGGTGCATACCCTGAAACTGCCCAAGGAAGCTTGTACGTTCAATGTTCAGAGGCAATCATACTACCTTAAGGGGGAAAAATTCAAAGTTAGACAATTAAGTCTAAGAACAGTCAAAACGCATCCAACTTGTGCAGGTTTTCAGGTTTTCCAGAACTCTTCCTCACGCTATGGTATAAAGAATTATGGGATGGTAAGGACACAGGAAAATTCAAAATCCCTGAACAGATGATGGGACTGTGGGTGAGGCTCAGTCCTAGAATGGAGATTGTGGACTGAATGCATCACTGTATCTTATACAAGAGGAGATTAAGCATTAGGTTACATCTAATAATGCATACTAGGGCAGAGAAGCATATCTGAACACATAAAATGCTGGCTGCAGCTCAAATATGTTTCCATGGCCTTGAATATATTGGTGTGTTGGCACAGAGCAGAAATACAAATGAGCATGACTAATTCCAGCACATCCATCATTGCAGAACTGGTGCAATAGAGTTGCCAGAGAAAAGGCTTTGAACATATCTATCCCCCCCCCCCCCCGGTTTTGAATTCACTGGGAGACTGTCTCAGCCTCAATCCTTTCCATCCATTTGCAATATGAATAGCATAACGTATATTATCCGCATGGCTCAAGGTGTGACGGCCCATAGGATTATCTTTCAATTTGGGGGGAAATTCTCTTGCATTTCCATTTAGAAGAAATGTTATGCAGTTTTCAGCCAATACATCATGGGCCAAGACCTACTCTGTTCCTGTAAGCTCGTATTTATTTGGAAATTAAATAGGTCATGGCCTTTACCTCACTTCTAATAGTTATTCTGAATTGTTATTCATGTATTTATGTAATAGGGGCATTGACCAAAACAAAGAGCAAAGTTGTTTGGGAGAGCTATCAGTAACTGGATGAGTCAGCGTGTTATGAAGCAGTATATAATGCAGAACAAATACAGAATGAACAAGAGCACATCATGTGGCATTTTGAGAGATTTCTTCATCAGAATTAAGGAGCACTATTTCAGGCATCTAGGCTATAAGGCATTGAAAAGATTAATATAGTTTAGAGCAGCCTTTTTCAGCAAGAGTCATATGGGCCCCTGGGAACCCCTGGCACATTTGAAGGGGGCTATAGATTGGAAACTATTATCCACACCCCAGCTTACAAGGTTTGTTATTCAATTTATACAATTTTGTTTTGGTCTGTTTTTCTCTAATATTGTGTTTATGGCTATGGCCAATGTCCTCTGTAATTTTCAGCCCTGCTGGGCAGGGCTCTGGCCGTCTTGCATGTGCCTCTTCTCCCCCCCCCCATGCATGCAAATCCCCTCACAAGGGTTCTGCTGTGACCAGAACAAAAAGAGTCACTGTGTGTTTGGTGTGTGTGTGGAAAAGCCCAGGGGGGGGCAGAGGCGTGTGCGCATGCACGCCTTAGTGGAAATGTTGGCTATGGCCAAAAACAACAACAACAACAACTTGAGAATGGCTGGTAAATAAACGAGCTGCGAAGCAAAGAAAACATCATTTGTTCAGCAGCAAAAGAACACTGATATTTGAAAAGTAATACATTTACAACAGTAGGCCTCCACAATGAAAGACTTGTGTATTCCGCATAGCAAATAAGTGGAGTACATATATTGCTCTGCTTATACAGTATATTGCAGGGCCAAGCCATTCCTGTGATGGAAACTGTCAACTCTGTCTATCACCTAATTGGGATTAGGTTTGGGTGGGGTTGCAAGTTTTCAGTTCAGGGATTAAAAGGGATCCATTCATTGCCTCCCCCCGCCCCCCTGGTCTCTTCTTCTCTCCCCAGCTTTAAAATAACCAGTGGTGACTTTGCCTTGGTTTCCCCTCTAGAGCTGTGCTCTATTGTTTCATGCTTCCCATCACTAAATGTTTTAGTACCATACCATATGATGTTGCTATTGTCACTTCTGCTAGGGTTTATTTATGTAGTCATCTTCTGATGTGCTATTAAGCCATCATGGAATATGTTACTT
>JAHTLZ010003526.1:26121308-26162561 GCA_023846285.1 Phrynocephalus versicolor | reverse complement strand
TTTAAGGTGCCACATGTTTTGTGTCTTTTGTTTTGTTTTTTTGATTTTTGTCTGCAACTCTGGAAAGAACTAACACGGCTACTCTCTCTGAAACTTGTATACCTTTCCCATCAACATGGGGTGATAAAGTGTGGATATGACTGTAGGAGCCTTGTGGTGGAGTGGCTGAGTGTCTGTACTGCAGTTAAAACTGTGCTCACGACTTGGGATTCAATCCCAGGTAGCAGACTCATGGTTGACTCAGCCTTCCATCCTTCCAAGGTCAGTAAAATGAGTACCCACCTTGCTGGGGAAGGCAATGTGTAGCCTGCATACTGTAACTCAACTAACTGCATACTGTAACTAACTAAATCGTCCAGAGACTACTTGAATTGTTGTGGGGCTGTATATAAGCAGAACACTTCTAATAATATGACTTTATGTAGAAATGATTGACTGAATTTCTAATTTAGTGTGAGATTACTTAATATTCATGGTTTTCAGAAATTAATTGTATTCATAACCAAGTCAGTTTCTTTTTCTCTTATACAGTATTGTATTTTCTTCTTTGTTTCTATTGTGCTAAATATATTCCCTGTGTCAGAAGAATAGAGGCACATATTTTTTCAATGTGCATAGCTTTATACATTCTCAGGAGTACAGAGTATGCATTTGTGAAACGTCATATACAGGTAAAACAACATAATAGTAGTATCCTTCAAGGTCAGAAGCACATGATTTGTCTTCACAACAGAAGTCAGAATTATCGAGGCTGAGGGCCAGATGGATTATCATCTCCTAGCAGCAAAAACTAAAAACAATGAGAGAGCAAGTGAAGCATGATTTGGAAACCTGGAAAATTAAACAATGCAATGTTTGCATCATTTTTATGCATTAGCAGTCTAAGAGAACATATGCATACCTACAGTACAACAGTAAAACACTTGGCAACTTGTTGCAAATTCAATGCCTATTTTAATTTGGTACCTCATTTTCTGGTTCTAGAATAGCTTGGCAGAAGAATGTGGACCCAACAAACTTATGTAGTCTTTGTAAGTCATTTTTCTCTCTAGGGAGCCTTGAAAATTCTTGAATTCTCAGCATGCCACTGTACAGTTTCCAGGATTCTTGGCAAGGGGATGATTTCCAATATTATTAAACAAGTATTTGTGTTACATTCCTTGTATTTATGTTCATCCATGTTGTTACTGACAGTAGGCGTAACATTTGTGGCTTGAAATGTGAAACTTCTTTTTTCATGCTATATGTAGTCCTGAAGAAACCCAATCCAAATCTCAATTAAAAATGATACGCAACAGAAGATCAGAACTCCAGTACAACAGACAAAATGTCTTTGTTTCCTCCTGATGAGTATTGCTTGTTCAATGACTTAAACATGCAAATGGACCTTTCCAACTTTCATCTGGAAGAGGAAAATACTGCAAAGTTTTCTTACCAGAGAAGACTGAAATCTTATTATGATCAGGAAATTGTTGTAATCAAAACATATGAAGACATATGAGAACAGGGATTGAACTGCATTTTTCTTTGAAAGGGTGTGCCTAGCTTTTGCAGTGAAAATGAAGTGTGTTCTAATCTGAATATAGAACACTGATTCTGTAAGTTTTCTGTCTTCCCTTGTGGCTCTAGAGAACTAAATGATCTTTAAAAACAAAATACGAATTAAAGAAGCATGTATTAATTTACAAAATTAAACATATCTTTTAGTTGTTATGACTTTTTTGGGCTGTTTGGCCACGTTCTGGAAGTTTTTCTTCTTGCTGTTTTGCCAGACTCTGTGGCTGGCATCTTCAGAGGGCAAGTAGCTCAGGGAACTAGGAGTTCTCTCTGTGCTCTAGGTTATAAAGTGAGTGAGACTGGGGTTTTTAATCCCCTCATCACAATACAATGATTAACACCTATTTTCCTGCATAGGATAAGTTTCCTTAACTTTAAAACCCCACAGTCTCACTCACTCAATACCCCAGAGCACAGAGAGAACTCCTAGTTCCCTGAGCTCCTCGCCCTCTGAAGATGCCAACCACAGAGTCTGGCGAAACGTCAGAAAGAAAAACTTCCAGAACATGGCCAAACAGCCCAAAAAACTCACAACAACTATCAGATCCCAGCCGTGAAAGCCTTTGAGAATATATTAAACATATCTTTGTTCACATTTTTAAAAAATCAGTAACCAGAATCCTGCTGGATATTTATGTGGAAGTTGTTGGAGCAAATTGATGAGGTATCAGTCACATGTTGAGCCTGAGTCTGTTGACTTTTCTGGTTTTTGCACCCCTAGTGCAGCACATGCTGTCATATGGAAAAATAAAACCTCCAAAGTGTGTTTCCATATCTGCATTGGTTTATGGCAGGGGTGGGAAACCTTCACTCCTCCAGATATTTTGAACCAGAACCAGCGCAGTCCTTTATTGTTGGCAGGATAGGCTCAGAATTCTGGGAATTGCAGTCCAAAACATCTGGAGGGCCGAAGATTTCCCACTCCTGGTTTATGCCAGTAGGAGCTGTACACAGCTCTTTTTGCTGTGAAACATGTGAAATGGATTTCCTTTGTGTTTGACCTAAGGAAGATAGTATACTGAAGAAAACTACTGGACAACTTGTGTTAAGAAAACTTCCTGAAGCAGTAAAGATTTCTTCTTCTGCTACTGAGCAGATGGAATGCCCTCATTCACAGGTACAGTTACAAACTAGATGAGTTCACCAGGTTACAGGTCCTACATAGTTAGCAGGAAAGAGACCAAGTTCTCCACGTAAAGAGCCTTTCCACCAAAAGGCATCAGAGCTGTCCAGGACTTCTATGACATCTCCAATGCAGAACCCAAGCTCATCGCCCTCCATTGCCTTGAAGTCATATAAAGCACGGACCCATCGTGTTCTCTAGTGGGAAAAAAAAGAGGTGGAGATATTTCTGTAGCTGTTCATTATACTGTTCTCATGCAGTGCAATACACTCCTGCCAAACCAATGATGGCCTTTTCGCATAATATTAGCCTCTCAACAGATGTTTTTCATTTGTTGCATAAGTGATCATACCAGGGTCATGTCCACACTTTTGTTTAAAACTTCACTTATCTTCTTTTAAGAAATCAGCCTATTTTAAAAGAATAGTTCAAAATTAATTTGAAAATCCTGAAGAAATGCTTTGGAAAGGATATACTCTGCTGGGTTTTTATGTATTTTTTGAAAAAGTAGGTTAATATCATTCTAACTGGAGTACTCCTCGGTGGACGCATCCCCTTCCCAATATTCTTTGACAATCAGCTGTCTTTTACAATAGCTCTTTCAAAAACTGAGAAAACGGTTTGAACCCTTTAAAGGATTATCTGTGCTAGATTTTTGTTTTTGTATGCATGTTTGTAAAAAGACTGGTGCCAGCATTAAGTTTTTAGTCCAACAATCCCTTGCTGCTTGAAAGATGCCCTGAACCAAAGCAGGATTTTTTAAAAAGGGTTTATAAAAGCCAGGAATTTATCACTCTTCATCATTTTACGTAGGGATTTAGGTAGGGTATCACCTGGATGGCAGAGAAAATACCAGTGTTTTCAGTGCACAGCTGGATGCATTTAAAACAACAAATTATGCATCTGGATGAGAGATCAGTAGGACAGGGAGTTTTTACTTCCCAGTATAGTAATTTGGCAGGAACCTCCTAGGCGGCATTATGAGACTGCGAGCTGTTGAAACAGCATGAGCTATAGCAGCCCACTTAACTCCATGCCGTTCCCATATTGCTTCTTCACACCCTCTGAAAAGCAGCTGGACACCTTCATGATTTGCCCAATTCAGTCTAGACTCAGTGTTGCTACCAACTTAAGGGAATGGGAGTTCTCTCCCCCCCCCAAAAAAAGTCCCATCCCTAAATATCAGTCTCTTCCCTTAATTTCTGTCAGCTATAAGGTTGTCAGATCTTCAGCATAGCGATTTAAATGAATTTAAGTCATTGTCATATATAAAAAGAAGGTTGAATATTTGGGATATCCCTATTTCTTTTGCACTAGAGGTCTTAAAAGAGACCTGTACTCAAGTGACCCATGCAGCGAAATGTTTGACATGGCTGTTTGAAAGGAAACTTTCCTCGTATCTCCCTGGCTGACTTTCAAAAACAATAAAGGGATCCACTCGCAGAGTACCTGTGGTTGTTGTGCTGGATCAGTATGTCTTCGTATCATAGATGGTGTACTTGCATCTCCATGGTCTCTTTTGCTTCTAGGCCCATCTTGAATATCCAGACTCCTGCCACGCCTGTCCTAGAAAGTAATGTGTATAAGAGAGCCATGGATATACTCCAGATTAAATTTGAGATATACATAATTGGTTTTGTTGGATCGTTAGTTTTATAAACTACCTGGAAACATGCCTAATTGATGTCTGTGGTGAAATCATGCAGTGGACCCTTCCTGTCATTATGTTCTTATCTGTGTACCATTAATGTAAAATGCTTCAACCATCCTTTATTTTTTTATACTTATTGTTTTATCTCTTGCAGTTCACTGCAAGTAATGTTTGCTAAATCCAAAATTAGCCCCAACTACAGAAAATCCATTGAAATAAATGAAAATTGTGACTAGTGAGTACCATTCATTTAGATAGCTTTACTCTAATTGAGAGTAATTTTGGATCTAACAGTCCATCCATTTTTCAACCATCTTTGATAGCACTAGTTGCTTTCCAAAAGAGTATGATTTGAAATATGCAATATGCTTGGTCTCACAGTTCATTTGATAGCTTGTCCTATTTCCTGTCTTTCAGTTCGAGCAACTACAGTACAGTGGTACCTTGTATAAAGGAATTAATTCATTCCAAATGAAATTATGTTAAGCAAATTTTCCTTTATACAAATTTCCCATAGGAATGCATTGAAAACGGAGTAATCCCATTTTTATGTTGTACGGATTCTCCCCATAGGCGATTATGTTAAGCAAATTTCCCCTATCTCTGGAATTTTTATGTTGTACAAATTTATGTTATACAAGCTGTTTGTTATACAAGGGTCCACTGTATTTATTCTGAACTTGGCAGAAAAAGCATCCGAATAGATTGTCATGTGAGTACAGTACATGGGGTGTTCAAGTTCAGAAAGGTTCAGCTGTGGTTTACCATTGCCTTCTGTGCAGTAATAACAAAATGTAGCCTGAGCGTCACTGCCACTGTCTGTGAAAGATCCTCTGCCAAGTGTTAACCTTCATCTATCTCAGTTTCCTTCTGTTAATGTGGCCATTACTCCTGAAGTGAATGAATCATATTAATCCCGTGAATCATATTAATCCCGTGCCTCAGCTGTTAACATTCTTCCTTGGCTGACCCTGAAAGGAATGGAATCATAATGGAATCGAGCCTCCTGACGGCATTGCTCTCAACTTTTCTGACATAGTCACCACATTAAGGTTTGCATCCAAGAAGGAGATGTTAAATCAGTGAGAGACAAAAATGAGTTACAAAGTAGGATGGGGAGAAAGTGGACCTACATTTGTTCCAACTTGATCTTCTTCCCCATGACTTTCACTATGAAATTTGTACAGTAATTGTAAACTTGTATGAGAGATGGAATCTACCAGTCTTAGAGTTTTTAATTGTCATCTAGATGAGAGAATGATGATAAGTACAACTACTAGAATCCCTGTAGTACAGTTCCATGGTAAGGTCACCCTGAAATTCTCCCACCTTGAGAACTGAGCAAACCTGGAGGTTTGATATTGAATGTTTGATATCTAACCTTTCTTCTACCCTGGGTCCTTTTCCAAGGAGAAAGGCAGGGTAAAAATACTCTAAAATAAATAAATAAATAAATAAATAAATAAATACCTTTCAATGATATGAGTCACTGATGTGTACCTTGGTCTGTTTATACGTAGAGCAGAGATGAGGAACACGCAATGCATCAGGTGGTGTTGAATTGGACTTCACATCGTCCATCACCACTATTGATCGTTAGGGCAAGTGAAAGTTGCAGACTCTTGCCCCTTCCTAGTATTACAGAAATGAATTTCTAAAGACCTCATTCCCTTCTCCTTTCTCAAAAATTCATGCAATCTTTTATCTTCTTTTCCAAAAGCTACTTCTTTTATGTGCATACGATTAGAGTTTTATGCAAGGGAACAATTTATGTATGTAAAATGTGCAGGCTTCTCCACGGTATAGTTTTTATCAGTAAGGTTTGTTTTCTGCATCTTTTATCAATAAGGTTTGTTTCTTACATACTGTATGTCCTCTACAGGAAGACTGTACTATATAATAGCCCCCGTTCCTCAAGAAATAACTGTTGCCCTCTAGATCTTCTAATGTCTTGTTTGTAGCTCTGGAAGCATTTTCCAATTTCCTTGTACAAAACATAACATTTGAAACTGCCCCTCAGGGTCTGTTCCCTGGACTTCAGCTGGCACAAAAGGTCAGTGTAACTCTGTACAGACGTGTATGTCAATTGTTTCTTGAGAGGTCTGAGAGATGTTAAGAGGAGTTAAACTTAGTTTCACTTTAAAGCAACAGGTTGGGAATACATGTTTGTTCTGTTCATTTTTCTGCTTGATGTCAGATATAAAACTCAAACAGCTGCACTGTTTGATGTAATTCAGAGTCTGTCTATATTTCTGAAAAAACAAAACAAGCCACAATATGCAGCATTTTAATTTTAGCTGACTCACGTTGCATGGATTTTGAGTCATTTCCTGCACTCCTACTGAGTAACTGAAATGCTGTTTTTTAAAACTGGTGCTTTATTTTAACCCACTTCCTAAGAAAATAATCCAATTTAGAGGAAAATTAATATGCACTTTGGGATTAATTGTGTGAATATGAAACTCATCATGGTTTTTAACACAGGTCAAATCCAAGGTTTTGGGGCTGTGCGACCAGGCCGTCAGCATACATCCTTTTCTTGAGAGAGGGTGCTCTTGGTCTACAGATTCTTTGGCCCAGATAATCTTTAGACCTGTGTACAAATACCCCTTTCCTTGGCTTTTGTATCCCCTCCATCACTAAGGAAAAGAGACGTCCTTTATATGATGTCTCCCATCCAAAACAGCCAGGATTCTTCAAATAATTTAAAAATACACATCCTTATCAATTACATCTTGTAGACAAGCTGGAGAGGACTTGGAGAGGGAACCGAATTTTGTTTTATTCTGAAATTATAGAAAGTATTGTGCCCATTCTTGGGCAAGGTACTGGAGCAAGTTGTGGCTTCTCAACTCCAGCGTTTGCAGGATGAAACAGATAATCTAAATCCATTTCAGCCTGGCTTCAAGCCTGGTTATGGGACAGAGACTGCTTTGGTCACCTTGGTGGATGAACTACACCAGGAACTGGACTAGAGGGGCATATCCCTGTCCGTTCTGCTGGATCTTTCAGTGGCTTTCAATATCATCACCCATGGTATCTTCTGGCCTGTCTCTCAGCGATGGGACTTGAAAGCACAGTTTTCCAGTGGCTCTGGTCCTTTTTGGAAGGGAAAGCTCGGAAGGTGTTTCTGGGGAATTCCTGCTCAAAACCCTGGCCATTGGCTTGTGGAGTCCCTTATGGTATTTAACATCTAGAGATTTTGCATGTTTTACTGAGTGTAGATCCGAAAATACAAATGCAGAGGTATCTGTCATTATTTCACTAAGCTGGATGGTATGGCAGCTCCTCGATAAGCAGAGTCCTCAATAACCTACCCCAGACAAGGATGTCTCAATGGCACCAATTTAGAGAAGGCTAGTCTAGTACAAGTTGGACCTCAAACTCAACTCTGCCCTTAAAGTTACCTGCTTTTGCTGCCAAGATGTAAAATGATCAACATCCTTCTTGTGCCCTGATGTTCCTCCTCCTTCTTTGGTGGGTGGGTGAACTACTTCCTTTTCCCTCTTGGCCTGGGAACCTACTTCCTGGAAAAAAAGTTCTTGATGTTATGTTTTGAAGATCCAAGTGTCATAAAGGTGGTTTCTGAGAATCTTAGGTTTATTTCTTTCTTCTCTTAGAAGGTTTTCCTGAGAAGTAGCTGTGTCCTATCAAAAATAATAAAGAGTTTTGTGACAAAGCCTTTACAAATTCAGTACTGTATAGCTGGAGCTTTTCTGAAATAGAGTCTACTCTAGCAGGGGTTCCCCTGGCCCTCCTGTCCTGCTTGGGGACTACCCAGATGCCCCTGCCACCATCATAAGTGTGTTTTGGTAGCTGCTCTTAGGCTATGGACCCCTGCTCCACATTGTTCTGCTGTAAGGCAAAAACCTTCCTGTTTAACTGTATGTCTTTGGAAACAGAATTCCCTTGCAGGAAATTAGTTTCGGTAGAAGCTATATGCATCTGGATGGCCTCTGTGGGAATGGAATGCTAGAATGGATGGGCTTTTTATTCAGCATTGCTCTTATGTGTTGCTTGCATAATTAAATAGTAAACCACCCAGAGAGTGCTTTAAGCAGTATGGGGTGGTATATAAGCAGCACACACTGCTTTGGCTTTCTTCTTATTTTTATAAGATGCCGCAAGACTCTATGTTGTTTTCTCTTGTGTTTCACATGACACTTAAGTTATAAGAATGCTTCGGCTCATTTGCAATGCAAAACTACATTGGACAGAATGTTTATTTGCAATACAAATGCCTCTTTGCCAGTGTTTTTTTGGGGGGCGGGGGCTGTAACTCCTACAACCTTTGCCCACATGGCTTATTTGAAATTCTGGGACTTGTTGTTCCAAAAAGCCATTTTTCCAAGTGCTGCTCTCTCTCAAGGAAGCAATTATCAGGACATTGATAACAACAGTACAAGATGGGTGTAAAGACAAATTAAGTTTTGCCAAAGGCTCAGCAGATAGTTGCAATTCAACTGTGAACATGTACTGAGAATTATTGCATGTCCAACCTCTTTATCATTATTTAATATCACTGTTAGCCATTAAATCATCCAATTCTGTTCCAACATCCCTCTGTGTCATTGTACCCAGGGCCCGAGTATTTTCTGCAGCAGCCAATTCCATTGCCAGATCAATATCTGAATTTTCCTGCCCGGTTTCAAATGTCACCCCTCTATGATGTATTGACCAGTCTAAATTGGGGACCTGGGATGATGGGCACGTGGGTTCGGATCTATTTGTTCTATCCTCTTTGGGGGGAAACAAGCTGGTAATTTTCTCTTGTCTCCTTTTCTTACTCCCTAGTGAATTACTATATATAGGAGAGATACCAAGTTTCTTATCTCCCTGTCTAGTATGAACCACTGTGCATGATTTAAGGTTCAGATAGAAATGAAAGCAGGATTGGGTAATTATGCACTCCTTACATCAGTGGAGAATATTCTCTAAAGCATGTAAAACATGTAGAACCATACAATTAAGACAGGCTATGAGATATCAGGTGAATTACAAGTAAATTACAAGTGTCAAAACACAGTAAGAGATTGGAAAATATTGGCACTTCAGATGCCAGGTCATAAAGTGCTCTTGTAGACACTTATCAATTTGATGAGAGGTTTCTTTAAATTCCTTTGGCTTTAGAGAGATCCAAGTTGAGATCAGTAGTACTTCTTACTTCCTACCACTGGCTTCACATTCAGGGCATGGAAAAGTTGTTTTTCTCTTTCTTTCTCTCCTTCTTTCTTTCCTCCAGCATTCTGTCTCTCACACAGTGGCTCACCATTTGCTTCAAGGTATTCCCAAGCAGATGTCTTCACCTGCTTACGATTCCCTGCAAATGGCATTGAGAGATATCCTGCCTGTCTATCCAACCTGGAGGTTGTCCTAAGTCATCCGTAATGATAGCCATTGATACCCTTGTTCTCCATGAACTTGTCCAATCCTTTCTTAAAGCTGTCAAGGCTGACAGCTGTCACCACTTCTTCTGGCAGGGAGTTCCATAGACCTGCAATCCTCTGGGTGAAAAAGTTCTTTCTCTTATTTGTTTGAGATCTAGCACCCAAACTTTTCATGCACTGCCCCCTTCTGGAGGTATGGTGACCAGAACGGGACACAATACTCCAGACAGGGCCTCACCATAATACTCTTTTTTTAAAACCAACTCTGAGCTGTTAAGGATCTGATTTGCAAACACACTATAATAATAACATCCTATAATGAGGGTGAAGAAGCAGAAGAAGAAATGACTATGATGATGATCCCCTAACCTGGTGGGTGTAATTTTGCCCCTTTCTATCTTGTGTTAATTAATTCGTTTCAAACCCTGCAGCCCATAAATGTGTGTGTTGTGTTGCGTCATTACAGTCGTGACTGACTCTCTGTGACCCCATGTCCATGGAGTTTTCTTGGCAGGAATACTGGAGTGGCTTGCCAGTTCCTACTCTAGGCGCCTACAGCACCTGATATTCCCTGGTGGTCTCCCATCCAAGTACTAACCAGGGCCGACCCTGCTTAGCTTCCGAAATCGGGCGAGATCAGATGTGCTTAGGCCATCTAGGCAGTCCAAAAATAGGGATTGGCTATTAGGAAAGTTGGAAACAACCAAGCATGATCTTTCTGACTCAGGAAAGATGTTTAGATAAGGGGAGTATATTTTTCCCTGCCCCAGCTTCTGCAATTTTCTTTCAAATCTGCCTCTGCCATCCTCATGTGTGTTTTGTGAGGATTTGAGAGCCCCCTCCCATTTTATGGCTGCTCCAATGCATGGAAGGGATGTGGTAGCTCAGCAGGCAAGAGCACTGAAAACTGTAAGCCGGCTGCTCAGAGGTTTGAATCCCGGGTGCCATACAGCGGAGTGAGCCCCTGCTGCTAACCCTAGCTCCTGCCAGCCTAGCAGTTTGAAAGCAAGTCGAGTCAAGTCAACTTGTGGCAACTTCCAAAATGTCCTGACATCAGCAGCCCTGCTCAGCACTTGTAGACTCAAGGCTGTGGCTTCCTTATGGGGAAACTCCATTTTATTTTATATTTTTCTCTTTTCCTACTGGTTTCAACTTTTCTAGCATTATTACTTTTTCTAGAGAGTTTTGTCTTCTAGTGATGTGCCCAAAGTATAGCAGATTTTGTTTCATTGTTTTTGCTTCTAGAGAAAATTCAGGCTTGTTTTGCTTGAGGAACTAATTGGTCATAATTCTCTTATGGCAGGATATTTACAAAGTTATCCTCCAGCACCATATTTCAGATGCATCGGTTATTTTTCCTGTCAGCTTTCTTCACTGTTCAGGTTTCACATTTCATTTAGTGGAATGCAGAATACATTGGTGTTGATAATTCTGACCACTGGTTTCCAGTGGTAAGTCCTCATATTTGATTATCTCTTCTAGTTCCTTCATTGCTATCTTTTCAAATCTCAGTTTTCTTTTGATTTTAGGGTGAAATCACCATTGATGAATGAACCAAGGTATACAGATCTTTAACAATTTTGATTTCTTCACTGTCAGTGTTAAGGTTGTATTGTTCTCTGCTTATGAATGTGTCTTCTTAATGTTCAACTACAGTTCTGCTTTTGCACTTTCTTCTTTCACATTCATCAGTAGTCATTGCAAGTCACTGCTTTCTACCAGCGATACAGTATCATCTGTATGTCTTAAATTATTGCTGTTTCTTCCACAAGTTTTCATTACTTATCCACCTGAATCTAAGCCAGTTTTTCAAATATATTCTTTGAACAGAATTTAAGCATGTCCATAACTACCACAGTTCTTTGCTACTGGAAATACAGACTTGGAATTCTGGGAGTTGTGGTCCAAAACATCAGGAGGGCCGAAGTTTGGACATGCAGATAGAAAGATAAAATACATCCTTGTCTGAAAGTTTCCATATAGAAAACCATTACGTTTCTCCATATTCTGACCGAATTGGAGCTTCTTGTTCAGAATGAAGCTTTTTCTTCAGGACAAGTGTTGAGGCACACTTTTTACAGCAATCCATACCTTCTTATAATCCACACAGTCATACCCTTTGCTGCAATCTTTAAAACAAAAATAGATCTTCTTTTGAAGTTCTTTGGTACACTCCAGTGCCCAGTTTATATTTACACTATGATTTCTGGTGCTTGTTTTTTATTTTTGGAATCCAGCTTGGACATGAAGTGTTTCTCATTCCATATAAGGTAAAAGTCTTTGTTGCAACATTTTGCTTGCATGGGGGTGCAGTATACTTTCTTGTTTTTATTGAGTTAACATTCAACTATTTTAATGAGTGGTTTTAAATACTGGTTTGTTTAATAACAGTATATTCTGTTTTTAATTATGTTTTTATGTATTTCTATGAACTGTAATTTTTTTTTTTACTGGAAGCCAAATTATGTCCATTTACTGAACTAAAGATCTGAAAGGAACATTCGTATTGCTAATTGCACTGTGTTGCATTTTTGATAATGAATTTTGACACCCCACTAACCTCCAGCTAGCAGTCTTGACAATTTAAGCCCTATGGAAAACTCAAGCAGTTTTATTAGTGTTTAATCATGAGGAACGTTTGTAAATGTTTAATCCCAGTCAATGATGCTTTTAATGTTATGCCAAATTTAAGAGTTTAAAGCTTAATTTTTCTTAGCAACTGGGTCTGCCAGTATTCTTACAGTTCCATTAAACCTAGCAATGTTGTGCAGCAATGCAGTCAGAGTTCTCTTCTCTGTCCTTCCATTACTACATAAAACTTGATGTGGTTTCCAGCTTCCCTTTCTGGGGTGCAGGCTTAAATCACATTTGAACCTCTCTTGCACTGTTTATGTTAACATGTGGACCATGTAGTCATTATTAATGTGGAAGATAAAAAGTACAAAGATATGTTTTAATGGAAACGAGCAATTCAAAGCTGTGGAGACTTGATATTCACAGTACAAAATGATTAGGGTGACTTATTTCTCATGACTGAAAACACTGTCATTAGCTACACCTAGCCTTAAACTCTGTTTTATAGATGCTTCTCCCTATCATATTTTCTCCTAATGCAATAACTTGTCTTTTACTGGAGACATTAATATTGCATGCCATGACCTGTCCTTTCACACAACTGCACTTCTCCAATCCTAGGATGGAATTTTGAACATAGATGAGGAACGGTGAGTACATTACCACTATGACCTTGATAAGAAGGCACCTCCTCAGAAAAATGAAAGTTACAAAACTGCATCGCTGTGGTCTGCATGTACTACCGTAATTTCTGCCTTGCCTCAGCATTCACATCCTGGTAATTTAATATCAGGATCCGTTTCCTGGTTAAACAGGGCTGGAATTACCATAGTTACTATGCTTTCTCTTATCCAGTACTGTGCTGTGCATAATGGTTTTCAATCTCTGAGCTGCCATTCCTTCATTTTCTGGCTCAGATTGAAATAGGTTGCCTGTGGTCTGGGATATTTTCCAAATATTTTTGTTATTCCCCCTCCTTCCTTCAGTGCTGCATTCTCTCTGATCATTTCGGTATCCCTTGTGCATTTTATGCAATTTGCAAAGAATAGACTCCACAGAGAAATAAAACTTTCATTTAACAAAATGTGTGTTCCGTGACCTTTCAATAAAACAGCATAAATGCCTAACCCCTATCTTTTCTTCCATCTTCTCTCTGTACTATTGTGATTTTACTGTTGAATTGTTGTACAGTATTATTATTCTTCCTTCCTTCCTTCTTTGGCAAATGTTAGCTCCTTAACTCCTGGCACAGTCTTGAGGTACTATTTGTTCTGTTTTTGTCAGCATTTCTCCGTTTTGATTCTTCGTACTCAGCAACAATGAGTGACTACAGTACAGTATACAAGATAAAATCAGTCTTCTACTTAGGAATCAAGGCTGTGTCTTATTGCTCTTATTCCAGTGTTCTGATCTGCAATGATTATTACACTTCTAGTAGTATGTACAATTCCTCACATCTTGTCTGTTATGGCATATTATCTTTCAGCCTCTCTCCAGTATAATTGTACTGAATGATGACCTATCTGACCTGATGCTTGCATGGTATATTGTGATTATATAATATGCATATGCCTCTACAAATTCTAAAGCATTGGTTCTCAACCTGTGGTTCCCCAGATGTTCCTGACTGAAACTCCCAGAAGCCTCCACCACACGCTGTGCTGGAAGGGATTCCTGGGAGTTGCGGTCCAGGAACATCTGGGGGCCCACAGGTTGAGAACTACTGTTCTAAAGCATAGTGAATGCTAAGTTTTGTTATGCATCACATTCCCATCTGAAGGTAGCAGACTACTGCTGCAGTCTGAAAAGCATAAGTAATTAGAACATAAGAACATAAGAAGAGCCATGCTGGATCAGGCCAAACGCCCATCTAGTCCAACTTCCTGTATCTCACAGTGGCCCCAGCAAATGTGTCTGGGAGTGCACGAGACTAGATATCTGTCTCATGATACCACTCCCCTGAATCTGGCCCTTGAAGTACCCCGGTTTTAACCCTGGAGATTACACATCTCCATCATGGTTTGTAACCTGTGATGGACTTCTCCTGCAGGAATCTGTCCAGTCCCCTTTTGAAGGCATCCAAGCCAGATGCCATCACCACATCCTGTGGCAATTAGGTTGCTTGATGCTTTAGAAGTGCTGACACAGGAGTCTTTGTGGCAACATGTTTGAAGGCAGAAAGAGATTCTTGACCTATGAGTCTACGTGACAATCTCAAGATGGCCAGGATCCCACTGGTCAGTTGTATGACAGTGAGGAAAACACTGTTCCAGCACTGATGCTTGAAATCTCACTGTAGATTCAGGTGAAAAATATAAGCCTCTCCCAAACCTCAGCATCCATGCTTCTGAGGTTGAATAAATTATACCTTGAAGGCAAGTGTATAATTTATTCAAAAGGAATAGGCTCAGTGGAAAAGGAGGGGTAGCATCATATATAAAGAATGTGTGCACCTCTGGGGATATCTGTGACTTGGAGCATGGGAGTCTGGTTGAGAGTATTTGAGTGAAAATCAGAGCAGAGGGCAATCATAGTGCTATGCTGGCAGGGATCTGTAATGGACCATCACACAAGAGTGAAGGTGTGGATAATGCCCTCCTGGATAGGGCTACCAAATCTTCAAAGGTGACAGATACAGTAGTAATGGCAGATGTCAACCACCCTGATATCTTTGGAGGTTTTCAGAACAGAGAGTCAATGCTAAGGAGCCTCATGGCGCAGTGGTTAACTGCCTGCACTGCAGGTAAAACTGGGCTCATGACCTGGGGTTCAATTCCAGGTAGCCGGCTCATGGTTGCCTCAGCCTTCCATTCTTCTGAGGTCGGTAAAATGAGTACCCAGCTTGCTTGGAGGGGGGGGGCAATGTGTAGCCTGCACACTGTAATTAAAAACTGTAAACCGCCCAGAGATTACTTGAAGTGGTATGGGACAGTATATAAGCAGACCACTTTGCTTTTGCTTTTTTGGACGTGAGTGTAGCAACAGATTAGATTACCCATGGCCTTCCTTCCACTTAATAATTCTATTACCTTACTTGTTTTTGAATACTAATAGTGGAGATCATTGGGAAATAAGACATTTACTTCACAGACACTCTCCTATATTTGGATTGTAGGAGAATGTGCATATGCACATATATATTGATATGCATGTACACATGTCTTGTCTTGTTCTCCCCTGTGATTTGTTGTTTTCCCCCATATCATATGTTTTATGCCTCTTGCCGGGTTTTTTCTTTTATTGTATTATTGTTTTTTAAATCTCTTTTTTCATGTTGATTTTAACTTTGCATATGTGCTGATCTTTATGTAAACCGCCCAGAGTTCCCTTGGGAAAATAAGTGTGGTATAGAAATAAATAAATAAATAAATAAATAAATAAATAAATAATCTATGCAATCCTTGTCCAATGTCAGATATGGCCCAAGGGCTAAAATATTGTGCATACCTTTCCTAAATATAAAAGCAGGAAAATGGGCGCATAGGATTAAAAATAAAGAAGTTAGTCCCACTTTGCAGTTGCACTGTGAGGATTTAAGACAGTTGAGATCAAGCATACAAATGGATTAATTTTCTAGGTTTTGTACTAATAAATGTATACATGGACCTCAAGAGTAGCATTTGACATTGGTAAATGGAAACATACTTTGTGCTTTATAGATACAGTCCAAGTGTGAGGGTTCTTCAAAATTTATTAACGGATCGGATGAAGGAAGGACGTGGCAATGTTTATTTGCAGATAAATCCAATAAACTTTTATTAAATACTTCACTTAACGGGTTACCATTTTTCTTGTCATTGAGCTTAGGAATATTAGGCGTTAACAATGGTAAACTTGTATAAGGAGAACTATTTTGAGATTGAACTGTTTCTTCTCTTGTAAAAGGGTTATTGTTTCTTCTCACATTTTCTGAAGGCGATTTCTCCCTAGACCACCAAACGGTTTCTCAAATCGGGGAGAAGGAGCTTGCAGATGGTGTTCCCAACCCCACCCAGGAATCCATCCTGGTGGGTTATTTCGTCTGGGAACCCTTGGGTTTTCACACGGCCACTTACTAATCCTTCAATGCGTTATATTTTGACCTCTCGGATAAGGCAAAGGGAGGATTGCATTCCCTCCTATCCAGCGGGAACTCCTCCGTCTGACTCCCTTTCTCTCTAAAAATCGTTATCCCCCCAACGGTTCCTCCCTCCCCTCTGGTCCTCTCCTGGCCCCTCCCTCTAGGTTCTTTCAATTCTCTCCCTTCAGCTTGGACCCCCATCTCCCTAACTATAACCTTTCTGATTCCTTCTTCCGCTTGAATTCCTATACTCGTCATCTTCTTCATGTCATCTAGATTTACCTGTAACCCGATATGCCACGATTGGCCAACAATATATTTGTCCTTTACTTGCCCTACTTGTACAGATTGGGTTTTGATATCCTTTTTAATAATGATGTTAGTCTGTATATCAACGGATCTCCCCATTCTTCTCCCTTCCTCGGTTTGAATCCCAATATCTTTTCCTTTCTTTATGTCACTCCCTCCATATTCTGTTTGTATTCCCTTATTTCTTACTTCCAGACTTGCCTCTTCTAGATCCCTTTTTATCATTTCCCAAATTTCTACTTCTTTTATCATAGCCAAATAACCCTCCACTAATTTCCCAGCCTGTGCCTGTTTATCCTCTTCCTTGTCACCTCATACTATATTTAGTCTCTCTCCCTCAAGGACCACCCGGACGGGTTGTTCATCCATTTCTATTCCTTTCATTTCTTCCTTTTTAACTTGACTCTGCTCTTGGCATTCTTTCGCGGACGGATCAACGTCTGATTTGTAAATCTCTTGTCTTTCTGTTTCACACCAAGGTAAAAGCCCTTAGGCTGGACAACCTGATAGCAAAAGTGCCTTGGTAAGATTTCTACCCATCTGCTTTGAAAGGAGCACTTGGATTCCTAAGGTTTACCTGCTTTTCTTTAATGGGTTCCTCTCGCAGGAAGATCTGTGTGTGTTTGGAAATGGAAGAAGTCTTGTAGTATTCCACAAGCTTATTTAATGATTGGAACATCTCACTCCACAAAAAGTAGTTTCCGCTGGTGTCCTTCATCACTTTGAAGTGCTGAACATCCTCTTCATGTCTGACCGAAAAGGAGAGAAAACCAAAACAAATAAACAAAAATTGCAATCACACTGGATTTCTGTCCATCTCGTGTGTATCCTGCACTAACAATATTCATAAAATGATATATTTTATACAGTAAGGAATGTTTTGATTATATGTGAAAATGCCCTCGGTGTGGGCTGACACAAACCACAACAGGCTGAATTATCAAAACAATCCTTTAAATCCCTGACATTTGGGGCTGTGGCATTTTTCACATAATTTGTCACTGAATTGCTGCTTTTGTTTGTTTGTTTGTAAAGCTTATATGCCACCCACTACCCTAAGGTCTCTGGGCGGCTTACAATTCAAAATTAAAATGAACAATTAAAAGCAATTAAAACATTAAAATACAACCCATACAATACAATTAAAATACGTTAAAATGCAGTACAGTAAAATTGCCACCAGGACCCACAATCTGTGTTGGATCAGTGAAAGGACTTCTGGAACAGAAGATTGTTTGTTAAAAAAATAATAACCAGTATCCTCTCCCGCCACATTTGAGCCATAATACTTTTAAAAGCTGCTACTGATGCATTTCCCAACATCAGAATCCTCCCAGCTTCCCTCTTCCTTTCTTGTTTGCAATGAAGGAGATAATGGAAGTGGAGAAAGCGTGAAGTTTAAAACACTCTGGAAAGTTACTTGAAGATCCTGTAGGCTGTGTCCATGTCAACTTGGCATGGTCAACGTCCTAAGGTCTGATGGCCACCCCCCCCCCCCCAAAGACCTTGGAGGGCTTTCCCGGGTTCATTCCCACTCTGTTGTCCTCTCCTACTCTCCAAATTGAAATAAAATGTTCTCTTTTTCATCGTAAATACCTCTTTCACCCTCTAGAAGGCACAGGAGCCAAACCTCCAAAAGCTGTCCTAGGCCTAAAAGAAGCCCTGTTTTCTCCAAAAGAAGCCCCGTTTTCTCCAAAACGTCACTTCCACTTTTGAAAATAGTTCTGTGGGCTTAAAACAGCTTGAGGGTGGAGGATGAACATGTTGAAATTCTACTTGGACCACCAAAAGGGCAAAGGGGCAATTTCTTTTTAATCACTTGTTCATGACACGGAGTTGCTGGGCAACCACAATTGGATTCAGCTCACAGGCTCCACTTTGCCAAATTCTATGTAAATAGTTTATTAGGCAATCTTCAAACCTTTAAGCTGTTCCCAGGCGTTGGGCAGGGATGTCTTTGTCCTCTCTTATTCTGATTATCCAGTGCAATGTGCTGCTACAAATAGCATGCACCACAGCTAGCCTGACGAAAGAAGGTTGGGGGATAAACCACAGACCTTTTGCATAATTGTAAATAGTAAAAGATCAGAGCGGAAATCATTTTCTCCGTTTCAGTGTTGCCAAACAGGAGATAATCTCCTTGCATCCTTTATGCCAGGCTCATCAGCTATTTAGGATTGGGTTTGACCATCCTTTCTTTTCTCACACTCATGTTATTTTCAAGGACTTTGGGCCAGAAATTTAAGGCCCTGTGCCTAAGTGAGTGAAGAAAGACACATTTCCATCTACATGACTTATCACTAGCTCTGCTTGTCCAGAGACTATGTGTAGCCTGCATAATTAAACTGTAAACCACCCAGAGAGTGCTGTAAGTGCTATAGGTCGGTATATAAGCAGAACACTTTTGCTTTGCTTTTTACCCAAAGGGCATCACTAGTTTTGTTACCAGTGTCAAAAGGGGAAGGAATCAGAATTCAGATAGGCAGTTAATTGTCAGATATGGTATAGGTAGCTTCATACACTCAGAAGATGCTAGTTATGATGTAGTTTGGATATTTTATGGACTCTGGACTTAGTGGACTTCCAAGTGGTTCCTCTGCTTTCAACAATAATATGTATTGCTTCCAACTATGTAGCACTCGGGGAACAGTTCTCTCCCCACCGCCAATTGTTCCATGCTCTGCAATTGGAGAAAAACACATCCACTTGCAGTCAGCAATAAATATAGCAAGGGCTGTTACCATTCAAATTAGCTGCCACTTAGGCCATTGCTTTTTCTGCAGCTTCTGGGTAGGGTGAGCAACATTGCTTGTTGTATCTGAATGGCCGCTGTGAGCAAAGCACATGGAAACAGCTTGCTCTGCTATGGCAGCAGTCTTGTCCTTCCACTGTGTAGTGCAACTTAATAGCTACACATTGTGATGAAATGTAACTGGCAGGAAACTGTGTTTAGCTAGGCTTCTTGAAAGGGACAGCAAGGGATAAAATTGTCCTCATAATGCCCAAAGCAGTATTTGATGGCATTAGAAACATGACTCTGTGATTAATAAATAAGTAATTCAGAAGTTGGAACCAGAATTTAATGAGTTAATTTGGGTGACTACCACCCCCAGAATATTGCAGCTTGGGCATTTTTAGGAGCTATACGTCAAAAATCAACTTTCTTACTCTCTAGTTTCAATTAGTTTCCACCTGGAGTTTGTTCTCTGAATTAAACTTGGTGGTATGTAAACCCAAAAATATTTTTAAAAATAACTACGGAGTTCAGATCTAGTACCTCTAGCTTGAATGGAAAGAAAGGTGTTTGTTCTCGAGTCGCTGAATAATGCTGGTATATCTATGGTCTCAATATTATTGTTTCTGAGTGGTCATTGTTCTTATTTCAGTTCCATTTAGAAAATTGTCAAAGCTTATATTTACTGCATCACAGTGGCCACAAGCCCCCATTCCCATCCAGCAACTTTGAATACACAGATCTAGCTATGAAAGATAGCATGACATACATATGAAAAGGACTTCGGTTCATTAAACCCTTATATAATAACAGATATGATGGTCTTTAAATGGGAAACAAAATGACAGTGCTTTTCCTGTCGTACAGTAACACTTCTAAGGGCTTGTCTCAATTGGAGTAGGCTGGACTGGGTTAAATGACATGACTTAAGGTAGGTCAGATGTCTGATATTGCTTGATGCGATCCTTGCAGCCAAATGGTATACACATCTAATGCTGTTTTTGGCCCACCTTCTTTAAGAAAAACAAAACAAGAAAAAAAGCCTCCTTTCCTTTCCCTTCTCCTTCTGGTGGAAGTTTTCATTTTTCCCTAAGCATTATATCACATCAGTGCTGTCCTAACAGACTTTTAAAAAAAAAACCCTTATGCTTACTTCCTCTGCTGTGTTTGATTTCCCAATATCATGAATGGGCTAAAGTGTATTCTTAAGCCACTTAACAATATTGGGAAACTGAAAGTGAAAGGGACATTTTAAGCCACAGGATCCACTTTGGTTCAAACCTAGTGATTCCGCCTGCACACACAAAAGTAGCTCCTGATAGATAGCAGAAAGTTGTAGGCAGAGATGCTCTGGGGAATTGCTGTAACAATTGCATTGTCTGATACCCATCAGAACAGAGCAGACCAGTCTGCCGCCATAGCAGACCAGACAAATTTGCCCCAAGTGGGACAAATGGCCGTCTCATCACACCACAATACTCAGAATGGACTAGTTAGGTTTTAAAACTTCTAAATTGACTGCTGCTCGTTGCTTTACCGATGTTATTTTATTACTGCATTTTGCTTCTATTTGTAAAAATGTTAGGCTGTAATCCTATGCATACTTTCCTGAGGTAAGCGTCACTGATTACAGTAGAACTTATAGGATTAATGTTTTTACCTAAGACTATTCTGTTAATGAGTTTTATTTGCTGACATTACTATATTTCCAAAGAAGCATCTATTAGCCTATTTCTGTATGCTAGTAAAAGAAGAAGAAGAAAAATCATAGAGTGCTTTAAGACTAGCAATTTTATTTTATTATGAGCTTTTGTGGATGTAAATCCAATCCTTTAGATGGAAAGAGTACAAATATATTTTCTGTAATAATACACATAGCACTTTTTAGATATAGTATAAAAAGGGGCAGTGGGTGATGTAGCAATGGGATTATTGAGATGTTAATCACTTCACTTAGCAGGTCATTGCCAAGATGATGGATATAGCAGTCACAGGAATGCTAAAACATTTCTGGGGCAGAAGTCAGATTCTATCAAGGAAGACAGCTTTTATACCCATGAGATATAACAGAAAATTAGGCATTATTTATTTATTTATTTATTTATTTATTTTAGAGTATTTTTACCCCGCCTTTCTCCTTGGAAAAGGACTCAAGGCGGCTTACGGTAATGAGGGATAATGTTCAAGTATTGAGAACAGAGAATTGAGTGACATCTTACAGCATTAATAAACATTACATTAAAGCTACAAGAGAATGCGAACAGTTGAAAGAGTAAAGTTCTAGTGTCAATGTAATCACATAAGATTATAAATGCAGTAGTTATAAGCACAAAATCTATGTGATCCTATAAATTAATATAAAAGACACATAATAGGTAGTCCATCATTCAGGGAAAGCTTGCCTGAAGAGAAAGGACTTTGCCTGTTTCTGGAAAGACAAAGCAAAGCAAAAGCAAAGTGTTCTGCTTATATACCGCCCCATCCCACTTCAAGTAGTCTCTGGGCTGTTTACAGTTTTAATTACAGTATGCAGACTACACATCCCCCCCCCCACAAGCTGGGTACTCATTTTACCGACCTCAGAAGGATGAGAGGCTGAGTCAACCATGAGCCTGCTACCTGGGATTGAACTCCGGGTTATGAGCACAGTTTTAGCTGCAGTGCCACAGAGATGAGGCAATCCTGGCCTCTAGTGGGAGGGAGTTCCAGAGTCTGGGCACAGCAGCTGAGAAAGCCCTTTCTAGGTTCCCGCAAGACGTACCTGTGAAGGTGGTGGGATGGAGAGAAGGGCCTCTCTTGATGACCTTAGCACTTGAGTCAGTTCATACTGTGAAATTTGATCTTTGAGGTAGCTAGGATCCAGGTCATACAGTGCTTTGTAGGTCAAGGTCAGCGCCTTGAATTGTGCCTGATAGCTGATTGGCAGGCATTGGAGCTGCTTTAACAGAGGTATAATGTGATCTCTGTATCCCGCCCCAGTCATTAGTCTGGCTACTGCATTTTGTACCCGTTGAAGTTTCCTGAGACTTTTCATCAGTAGTCCCACATAGAGCGCATTACAGTAGTCTAGCTGGGACGCCACTAGGGCATGTGTCACCATGGCCAGAGCTGGTTTCTCAAAAAATGGACATAACTGGTGTACTAGCCTTAATTGTGCAAATGCGCTCCTGGCACATCCATGACCTGGGCATCTAAGCTCAAGGATGAGTCCAAGAGCACCCCCAAACTGTGTACCTGTTTTTTTTTAATTTGAGGGTGACCCATCCAATACAGGCTGCCTCCCATATCCGTGTTCTCCCTTTCGACTGACCAGAGCACCTCTGTCTTGTCTAGGTTTAGTTTCATTTTGTTCATCCTCATCCAGTTCATTACTGCAGGTAAACACTCATGGAAAGTTGAGATAGTAGCTTCCTTAGAATCCAGAGGTAACGAGAGGTAGAGCTGGGTATCGTTGGCATATTGGTGGCACTTAACCCCAAAGACCTGATAATCTCCCCCAGTGTTTCATATAGATGCTAAATAACATAGGAGACAGAACAGAACCCTGGTGAACTCCACAGGTCAGTGGCCATGGTGTCAAACATGAATTATCTACCACCACTTTCTGCGTTCTTTCCTGCAAGAAGGATTGGAGCCATTTTAATGCAATATCCCCAATTCCCATTTCAGAGAGATGAGTCAGGAGGATGCCATGGTCTATATAGTGTCAAAAGCAGCTGAGCAGTCTAGTAAAATCAAAAGGGACACAAATCCCCTATCCATTTCCCTGCATAAGTCATCTACCAATGCAACTAGTGCCGTCTCAGTCCCATAGCCAGGCCTGAAGCCAGATTGAAATGGATCCAGGTAGTTTATCTCATCCAGAAACCTCTGGAGCTGTGAGGCCACAACCCGCTCTAGGACTTTGCCTAACAATGCGATATTTGATACCAGTCAGTAATTGTTCAGTACCATTGAGTCTAAGTAGGGCTTTTTAAACAGTGGTTTTACTGTTGACTCCTTAAAGCATGCTGGAATTCTGCCCTGTTGTAAGGAGGCACTCACTACTCGTCCTTACCAGTCTGCCATACCTTCTCTGGCAGCTTTTATGATCCATGATGGGCAAGGATCGAACACACATGGTGGTGGCCTTCACCTCCCTAAGGGTCCTGACCACATCATCCAGCTGTAGGAGCTGAAAGTCATCCATTAATACAGGACAAGCAGGGCAGGGTTTTTTATTTACAGGCTCTGGATCAGATAGCCTGGATCTGTTCAGTTTTGCCTGAAAAGTGTTGTGCAAATTTTTTGCAGCTAGATACAAAGTGGTCTGTGTTATCCGCCCATGGGTCAGTGTGTAGCACATTTCTGACTATTCTGAAAAGCGGCCCTGGGCGATTTTGTGCTAAATCAATGGTAGTAGAGAAAAATGATTTCTTTGCTGCCTTCACTGCCTTGGAGTAAGCCTTCCAAAGGCCTTTCACTGTTTCTTTGTCTGTTTCAGTCTGGGTTTTCTGCCAACACCTTTCAGCTCTACAGGCCACCCGCTTTAATTTTGCCAACTCCTCAGTAAACCAAGCAGCCAATTTGGGTCTATTTTGAGGAAGGAGACATTTAGGAGCTATCTGGTCAATGGTTTTGCGCATTTCCCCATTCCAGAGTTCAACCAAGGATTCCATCATAGAGGTAGGAAACTCTCCAAGGGCGGTTAGAAAATCATATGGATTCATCAACCTTCTGGGATGTATTGCTTTTGTCTGACACACACACACCCCACCGCCTGCCCGGCCAGGCTTATTATATGTATTGATCTGAAAGGCCATCATCCCTGTTGAAGCCCTTAAAGATACACTGGAACTTGTTTATATAGACAAGTAAAAGTCACATAAAACAACTGCTAATACACAATTGGCAACACAGCATGGAGACAGAAGGAACAAAGCCCTGTCACAAACCTAGATGTCAGTTGTGTTTTCACAGTTATATGCAAGCACCATCAAGGGCTCAACATCAGGTATCTATGTACTTATCCAAACTCTAATGTGATGGATGACATATTCCAAAAACAATGCACCTCTGCTTTATACATAGAAATGTATACATGTTTGGAATAACCAAACAATTGCTGTGCAAATTAATGGACATAAATCTGACATCAAAAATGGCAAGAAAACAAATTTCAGAACACTTGAACCTCCTAGGACACTCTCATATGCTTCTCAAAATGGTAATTGTAGAGAAAAGGAATTACATATGTAGACTTAAGAAAACAGCACAGCAGAGTTTGATTACGTAAGCAGGTCCAGGTGCACCTCTAAGATCCTCAATACGAATTAAAACATTTCAGCACACTACATTTATCAACAGCTCAACTTTCTGTAATATCTCATATACTGTATGGTGTAAAACAGTTGTTTCTCTTGATAGATTCCAATCACTGCCTCAGAAACATCTCTTAGCATTCCCGTCTATCACCCTGGATGAGTCCCTGCTAATTCAAGTCATTAACAGTTTAATGGTCCCATTCCTGTGTTAATGAACCATTGTCACTTCATCTGCTTTCTCTATCCTTACCTGGTCATGGATTGTGCTCAAATATGGAGGACAGCATACTTGCATTCTTTGAGTCTGAAGACCCATGAAATCTCACACTGAAACAAAACTTTCAGCCTATAAAGTGCTACAGCATTTTGTATCCCCTACCAAGGCAAGAATAGAGCATCTTGTACTAGTAAACGACAAAGTCAAACTGTTGTATGATGGCTGAAAAGCGCTCCTGCTTCCAAGCATCATTCTTTCTTTTAAAAAAACCCAAAACAAAACAAAACAACAACATGAAAACCAGAAATCACGGGTACCTGACAGAGATAGAGAAGTCACCTGAGGAATTCTGACTAGCTCGAACGATGAAAGAGCCAACACTTTTGTCCTTGAGCAGACTCTCAGCCTTGTGACGGGACACTCCTTCATGGAACCAGCTGCCACGTGCAACAGAGGTTAATGAGGTGAAGGCAGGAGAAAAGAAGTGTTAAGGAGAAATTAGGAAAAAAATTCCAAACAGTAAGGAAGATAAAGGAGGGGGAGTCCAACAGAAGGACATACCGATAAACAGTAAAACCAGTGCTTGCCAAATCAACCGTTTTTGACAACAAATCCCACAAATCTTTCATCCACAAACTACTGAAAAAGTTACCTTTGAAAGCTTTAGTACATTTGCTGAGAACCAATGGATAACTGGGGAAAAAACACCCCTTTTTAACATTCCTCATGGACTTCTTACACAAAATTGAATGAGTGCAATCAAAATCGACAGTGTTACTGCAGTTCAGAGCGGAAAATAGAGGCTTACTATTAACAGTGTCAAATGCAATGCCTGTGCATGTACACATATGTATTGTTAGAAGAAATGTTTAGCTATATAAGCCATTTGAAACATTTAACTCTGTATGGGGTCTAGTAAATGATACCGTTCAAATGCCTTATAGAGATGATTGCACATCAGAGGAATGTAGAAACCAATGACATAAAACACTACTAAAAAGGTAAGACAGTTTCTAAAAAAAACAATTGAGGCCTGCGTTATTATTCTTTAAACACTGTGTGGCTTAGCTGCAAGTGGATACAGTAGAATGGTTCTACATAGACTGGTTGTTATTTCTCCATCCAGCAGGGGCCAGTGGTGCATCATTGTATGCCTAGAAGCATTGATTTTTCATACCTGTTCCAGGTTAATTATATGCAAATAATCATTTAGAAAGTTACGTAGATGTCCTAAGCACATCTGATCTCGGCTGATTTTGGAAGCTAAGCAGGGTCGGCCCTGGTTAGTACTTGGATTGGAGACCACCAGGGAATACCAGGTGCTGTAGGCACCTGGAGTAGGAACTGGCAAACCACATGGACATGGGGTCACAAAGAGTCAGTCAGGACTGTAACGATGCAACACACACACACACACACACACACAATCATTTAGAAACTCTGAATTGCTAGCTATATTGCCTGTGAATGTCAAGCCACCAATATAGGACAACATTTCCTACATATGGTGAAGAGTATTTTAGTCCATTAAAGCTTATGCCATAATATATGTGGTGTTTTTTCAGAAAACATCTTCAAAACATCTATTCTCTGTTATAGCCTAGTTAATTTGTACAAAAAGCTTTCAAATGGGCTGAGGATTTGTTTCGTTTTTACTGGTTTGGATCCAGACTTAGAACATGCCAGTAAAATCAACAATCCATAAGATAGTCATAACTAATATTTCTGCTATCAATTTTACTGAATCTGTTCAAAATATGACTGCCTATATCCATTGTTTCTTTAAAAGTTAGTGGAAGGTCAGATTTTTTAAAAAAAGTATTTATAGAAAAAGCACAGACTACTCCATATACAGTACTGACTCAGATAAGTGGCTGGTCTTGTACTGCCTGTCTAACCAGAAGTCTCACTTAATAATTCAGATTGTTAGCTTCTTTCTGGCTGCAATTCGTAGAAAGGCTAATTACTTGCAGATGTTTGAATGTTACATATGCTCCTTATTATCCTTTTTTTCTCTGATTTATTATCTTTTGTAATGATCGTCTTTGATTTTTGTATGCATCATAAGACTGCAGTAAACATTTATAACAATAATAATCTCCAGTTGCTATGAATAAATCTCTTCTATCTTATTTACCAATCAAAGATACTGGCAGTATTAGAATAATAAAATACAATAAAATTACAAAATGTAATACAATGTAGTATGATACAACTCTCTCTCTCTCTCTCTCTCTCTCTCTCTCTCTCTCTCTCTTTCTCTCTCTGTGTGTGTGTGTGTGTGTGTGTGTATTCACTTCCTTTGAGGCAACTGACATGGTTGCAATCTCTGTTTCCATCATTTTATTTTCAGAAAAACTCTGTGTGGTATTTAGGATGAAAAATTGTGGACTATTTTAGGCAAGGCTTTTACCATAGCATAACTTCCCTACATAAGCTGGTGTTTTAAAGGTTTTAAAGGTTGCTCCCGCACATGTGTGCTAGTCATGTCCAACCCTAGGGGCAGCGCTCATCTCCATATTCAAGCCAAAGAGCCAGTGTTATGCAAGTTTATGGCCACGTGGCCGGCATGACTGCCAGGAAACACTGTTTTACTTTCCTGCTTTTAATGGCGGTATCTATTTATCTACTTGCATTTACATATTATTATTTTTTTGAACTGCTAGGTTGGCAGGAGCTGGGGTCATCAGCAGGAGCTCGCTCCACAGTGTGGCAGCTGGGATTCGAACTGCCGAGCTGCTGACTTTGCAGCCGACAGTTTTCGGTAGCCTTTTATATGATGTCATGTTCAGCTCATTTGCAGGCTGATGTTCACTTTGTTCCACAGCTTCCTTTAATAAGAAAAAATTGTTTTCTCCTTTTATACTAGTTATGTGTTAAATGAAATACAGAATCTTTCACTTGTTTGGGAGTGGAGGTGGACTGTAGGGAAGTTGAAAGCATCTTTTTGGGATGTGTTCCTTCGGTTTCTGTTGGACTATTGTCACTCTACCTTCTGCCATTTCCATAAACGGCATGTGGAAGGAAAAACATTTTGTGTACACCAGTGTAGGTGCTTAAAGCACTTGCATGCAAGAATAGTCTCTAACTGGCACAGGACTTCTCCCTTACGGGGACAAGTTCTGTGGATACATCAGCTTCCTCATTTGCCAAAAGAGTGGGTGATGGTAGCATGACTGTCGCAATCTTCAGTGGCAGAGACAGTTTTCTAGGCATGAATATATTTTATTTATTTTAGAGTATTTTTACCACACCTTTCTCCTTGGAAAAGGACTCAAAGCGGCTTAAGGTAATGAGGGACAATATACAGTCCCATATAATTAAGATAGAGTCAAGTTTGAGAACAGGGAATTGAGGGACAACTTAACAGCATTAAAAGACAATATTACATTAAAGCTACAAGAAAACATGAGCAGTTAAAGAGAGAGTAAAAATTCCATGTAAAAGTTACGAGTGATGGAAGCTAACATTGAAAACATAGTATCAGTGCAACCACACAAGGTTATAAGTGGTTATAAGCCCAACGTCATGTGATCATGTATTCATATAAAAGACACATAATAGGTAGTGCATCCATTCAGGGAAAGCTTGTCTGAAGAGAAAGGTCTTTTCCTGTTTCCGGAAAGACATCAGAGATGGGCCAGTCCTCGCCTCTAGTGGGAGGGAGTTCTAGAGTGTGAATGCAGCACTAGGGCATGTGTCACCGTGGCCAGAGCTGGTTTCTCAAGAAATGGGCATAACTTGATTACTAGCCTTAATTGTGCAAATGCGCTCCTGGCCACAGCCATCTCCTGGGCATCCTGGTTTAAGGATGAGTCCACGAGCACCCCCAAGCTGCACACCTCTTTTTTCAATTTTTAGGGTGACCCCACCCAGTACAGGTTGCATTCCTATCCCTTGTTCTCCCTTTCGACTGGCCAGAAGCACCTCTGTCTTATCTGTTGTTGTTTTTTCAATTTGTTTATCATGAACCTTCTCCACCTCATAATTTCCTCTCTACCTCTCACAGCTGCTCCTGTGAACAATCCTCTTGCTAAGCAAAGAATGTGGCCCCTTGCATCTTCTGACTTTACAATATGTCCTTCCAAAAGGATTAGACAATTCATTAGAAGTGTAGTCAAGCAAGGTCTACAGACCATGATGCTAGATGCTACCTTTGTATTAGAGTCAGCATGCTTCTTAGTACCAACAGATGGGAAAACCAAATGGAAGAGATGTGTCAAGTTTGTTTTCTGCTTATAGGCTTCCTTCTGTCACCTAGTTGGCAACTTTGTGAGCAGAAGGCTGAACTAGATAAACACCTGTATTGGTCCAGCTAGTGGCAGTCAGATTCTCCCATGACTTGAGGCACTGTTACTTACATCCATCTTTTCAGCTGCACCTCAATTAGTGTACACTTCCTCTGCCTTGATGTTAAAAAATATGACCAGGTTCTACTGACCTGGGAGAGTGGGCAGCAGTGATAAGAAGTGAGGGATTCATTTGGTGAGAGGGTGAGACATGGTGAGGGTGTGCTGAGAATGGAAGGAATTTTAAAAAGGCAGCACTTATCCCACCCCTTTTCACTGGTGGATTTAGCATATGTAATTGCACTGCCTCTGCATACATGGCTTGATCCTTCTAGTTTGGAGGCAAGAGGACAACAGTGACAGTGGACCAGAAGAGTTGTATGAGGTGGCAAGGGAATAAGGACAAGGAAAGGTTGCACTGGCAAAATGAGATATGGAGGCTGCCAAGGAAGGGAGTCCAGGTCAAAAAGAGACACCCACTATGTTTAAAGGGACAGAACGCCTATCCCCTGAGGCAACCACATCACCTTGCCTAATAATATGGGTGGCTCTAGATCCAGCTCTGTTATTCTGATGTTCTCATATTATAGTAATTGTTTCTCTTATGTGTTAAGAGCTTATCCACATCATTGCCCTCACTTTATTTTCAGTACTTCTTGCTTAATAATTTCTTAATTGTGCACACTGAAGATAAGACTCTTTCAAAATTGACAGTTCAATTGTACTTACCTGGGAATGTGAAAATCTATGAAATTCTTTGGGACATATCCTTCGTAACTCCTCAGCTCAGCCCAGTACCAGTTTTCCTGAGAGCTTAAGATCTATACATTAAAGGGAAAATATCATTTGTTTAAAGGACACAAAGCAAAGCAAAGTGTTCTAATTATATACCGCCCCATACCACTTCAAGTAGTTTCTGGGCGGTTTACAATTTAATTATGCAGGCTACACATTGCCACCCACCCCCCAGCAAGCTGGGTACTCAATTTAGCAATCTTGGAAGGATGGAAAGATGAGTCAACCATGAGCTGGTTACCGGAGATTGAACCCCAGGTCGTAAGCACAGTTTTACCTGCAGTACAGGCATTATAGGCTGCTATGAACAAGGGCTTCATAGTAGCCTAGACTTCAAATCAGATACAGTACCTTCAGTTTACTCCCCAGTGTTAATCACTGTCAGTTTGCCTGAAAATATTTGTGCTAAATTGAAGCTGTTTCCTGGAAATAACTCAGTTCTCTCAGGCCTTCAAGGATTTCAGTTCTTGGAAACGTCTGTGTTGATAGAGATCTGTGTGCATATGTTTTGCTGTTCACATGTCCATGCCTAGTGCCCATAGGGTGGGGCTCACGAGTACAGCTCTGCAGCCACTGAACTGTGTAGCACTACCTCCATAAAATAATGATGTAGCTTTTTCGCAGTGCCAGTATAGCAATATAGCATCAGTGCCCTGATGATTGGCACTGTCTGCTTACGACAAAACTCCTCATATGACTGCTACCTCATAATGTGATAAGAAAACAATGAGTTACCACATTGGGCTGTGGAGATGCTTAAAAGAAGACTGAAGAAAGAGAGGATGCTTGTTTGCCATACAGAACCTATGTAAAGGATCCAACATGACTAGCATCCAGTGTTTCCTCTAAGCTGTGTGGCTGCACGGTTGCTTAGTGCTGATCAAGACTGTACAGCTCAGTCAGAGTTGCCACCCATTCTGGTGGCAACTGGAACCCTACATGCATGGGGTGCTTCCCCACCTCATACTAGTGGAAAATTCAAGCGAACATTGCTAGTATCCTACCTTATTAACCTTATAATTAATGCAGTCATACCCTTTGGCAAAAGAATGGGATTTCAAAGGAAACAAATGTAGTCAGAAGGAAAAGGAAATGAGAATATCAAATAAATTGGAATGATGTTCTGTTGAGATGGTGGAGTTACTTGTAACATGGATGTTTACCAAATAGTAGCCAAGCAAAGAGCTAAAGGTGCATTTTGAGAACCAGAGCTATAACGAACAGAGGTATTAGATGAAGCGCTTGTTAATTTTGTGCAAATTCCTGCAGATTTGCTCAGATGGCAAAGGGATCTGGAATGTACAATTCTCATATGCACTTGATTCTACAGATTCCACAGAGGGTTTAAGAAGGTTTGTGTGATGTTTAATGGGTTGCTTTGTTTTTAGTAATCTGTACCAGAGAATACAAATATTTCACTTTATCTAGAGGGATGGAGGAGAAGCAGACATTTCTGATGTATGTGCAGATATGTTTATGTACTCACAAATGAACATTTGTTTGCAATTAAGGAGGTACTACAACAGGCCATTCTTCTATTTTAGATAAGCATTGAGATACTATGCATGCTAAAAAAATAAAACTCCTTCAAATTATAGTGAGATTTATTTCCAAGTTAAATGCAGAGAGCAGTGTTAGCGAACCTATGGCACGGGTGCCAAAGGTGGCACGTAGAGCCCTTTCTGTGGGCCCATTTACAGCCACCTGTATTCAGGTTAAATTGCTATATTGGCACTGCGAAAAATGTGTGGTTTTTGAATCACATTTTGGGCACTCGATCCCAAAAAGGTTCGCCATCACTGGCATAGAGTTAGTGTAGTGTAGTGTAGTGTAGTGAAGTGAATAAAGTATTGGATTCAAAAGACCTGGGTTTGATACCCTACAACCATTGAAACTTACTGGGTGTGTATGTGTGTAATAATTTCAGACCATTCCCTGAACATCTTGCATACCTCAAAAAACTCTGTCACAGTCACCATAAGCTGGAAATGCCTTGAGGACAAATAATAAAAAAACAAGTTCACAGATTACATTTTTACTTGCATGATCTAGCCCTGAAGCAGTCCAAGTTATAAAACTGAAAGTGCCTCAATATGGTGGTAGAGGTAGTGATGGATAAGAATATTGTAGAATAGAACTGTAAAATCCAAGTAGCGAGGAAGCTGGATTATAATATACTGTATATTATGATATTGAGGTATTCGCTTAGCTTTAAAGAAAAAACAGTTTCCTGTGAGGATACAAATGCTTACTGTATATAGGTAACAAGAATCACATCTATGCCTATAAATTCTCCTCCTATTTTTACCCGATAAATTCTCCTCCTATTTTTCTCTTCAAAGAAATAATCAGAAATAGCTGTTTAAGGGAAACTTGACAAGGTCAGCACAAATAAAGCAGTACCAACAATGCTATACCACTGGCTGTTTCTGAAGATTCATCGTACAAAAATAACATCTTTCTCCTTGATCAATCCTCAAATACGGACAGTGCTGAACTTAGTTTATCATTCACTTTTATTTTATTGCGTGTGCTTCAGTATAAATAAACAACTATATAACCCCTGTTTATTGCTTAGAATTGGTAGGCTTCCAGAAAAACAGACTTGTTCTCGTGTAAGAAGAATTAACTTCTTTTTTCAGAAAGGGGGTTGGAGAGAGAGGTATTCTCCTGTCATTGGGCCTCATCCTTCCTGCCTCTTTCATCTCTACATCAGTACAATGCACGGTACAGTACTGCCTTTCAAAAATACTCCATGTGCTCTAACTCTCTTCTCCCAATCAGTCAGGCATTCTACTGCTTGTATAGCTAGATTTCCAATGGGATGTAGAACTACACACAACAGGGTTGGATATTTTCTTGTGCTTAGCTAGGTGTGTGCACATGTTGTATGAGAAAAGTACAGTATCTTATACTTATTATGGTACTGTTGCATATAGATGCTGAGAACATCAGGAAATAAAACTTTCCCATATATTATGCACTTGCTACTTTAATAATCCCTTATAAATACTTCTTTAATTGTTTAAAATAGCATAATATTGCTTTGACAGATACTACCTGAATTTTGAGCAACCAACTTGGCATTTCTTCTTCAGTTTTAAAATGTAAAATAGCTTGGAATACAGAGGGGAACTAGTTCATTTGTAACCTGACAATTATTTTTCACTCACAAATGCAATTCAGGTTTTCTGGTTCTTAGAATGGATGGTTAATACAATTGCATTGGTATTTGTCAGAACTTAACATTGTTAATAGAAAATACGTTAGTGAATTCTTAGTTGGCAAGTACCTTTAGAATATCACCAGCATGGAAACTCAATTCATCTTCTCTTGATGCACTGAAATCATACTTTGCAATGGCTTCCATCTTGTCTCTTGCGTGACAGGGTAAACTGGAATGAATTGTATAGTGTTCAGACGGTTTTTTAAGAAAACTGTTCAGGAAAAATCATTTCTTCCTCATTGCTTAATTTACTACATGGTGTAGCTGTAATCCTAAAGTCAACTTCAACATTCTGATAGGCAAAGAAATAAAACATAAGCAGATCAATAATGAATAATGACAGATAATCCTGAAAAAGCTGCTGCCAGCAAGCCAGTCAGTATCTTAGCTAATATCCTCAGCCAGGCCCTGATCAACCATGTAAACTAATCAACATATAGTAACCTACCCCATATTTTTCAAATGTGTGAGACTGCAAGTCCCATTGTTCCCACCCTGCCTTGCCATTGTTCCTATACATAGGGAGAAGAATGTTCAAACAGGTTCAGCCTGGCACATCCCATAATCGTGTACAGTGAAAATGAGCCCTCTCCTCTCCACTTGTCTCCTTTTACAAAAGATGCCATGAATAAGAATTCTGCATGAAGATGCCATTGGATTCCCAAATGAAGGGGTTGAAACTTGATAAAGAAACAATGCCTTTATTTAGAAAGTATCCATAATAATAAGCATACTCCAGTTTCAAAATGGTGATCATAGGCTGCTTTATGTGTGGCCTTGATTCTGAATTATAATAGACTCATCACTGGTTAAAAGGAAAGAAAAGTCAAATCATGATCTCCAATAGATAAAGTAGTTGAAGGGGCAGTGGAAGCTAGGGAAATGCAGCTCTGACCCCAATATAAATGAAGACTTGTAATCTTGGCATGAAAGATTAAAGAGAAATATAAGTAAAGGCAAAAGAAAGGTTTTCCTTCTTCACAGATGTCAAAACTAGAGCTCTTGAATGTGTGTGTACAGAATGAGGTGTCATTGTTAAAGATTTTACTGCACCTATGGCAGTTATCCAACAATTCCATATTGCTGACACAAGTCTTTTTTATGCACCTTGACACCTACATATAGGCTAAGCACAAGAAAAATATCCAACCCTGTTGTGTGTAGTTCTACATCCCATTGGAGATCTATTTACACAAGCAGTAGAGTGCCTGACTGATTGGGAGAACAAATGCTACCTCTTGTGCAACTGAAGATACCACTTGGACTCCATTAGCACACTATTTTTCTTCACTAATGATAGGTTTATATATCAAAAATTGATGTAGTGGAAGAACACATCAATATGTGTAACTGTATATATTTTAATTGTTATGTGCCATCAAGTTGAAACTATTTAAGGAATGGTTTTACCAGTGCCAGATGCACACCTCAGTGACAACTAGACTTCTTTTCTTGAGAGATTGAAACATTTTGCTGCTCATCCAAACAGCTTTGTCAGTCTGAGGAAAGCTAGTTACGAGTCCTTCATTTTATAGTTCATTTTGACCTCATGTCACCCTGGCCTGAAATAGGCTCATAAGATGGACAATAGCTTCAATAGGCTCATTAGGTGGACAATGGCCTAAGGTGCATGAAAGTCCCGCCTTAATTACAACCTTCCCAACACCCATAAAGTAAGTCATTAGCCGTGGCCTTGCTGGTAGATGTGTGAAGTATGTTTGGTTTGTCTGGGAGATTGTTGAAATCACTGCCTGATAAGTAGCAGATAGATTGTGCCTGAGCCCCCCACCTCTATTGAGAGAGGGGTTTTCAATAGTCACATGAATGGCTTCCCTGACCCCTCTCTCATACCACCTATTTCACTGTTTAAATGTGTACATCTTCATCTTGTAATGAGTGCTCTTTGTCCTTCAAGTGGAGGTGTAGTGCTGATTCTGGTCCTGTACTGTTGCCCCTCCTGTGGTGGATCATCCTCCTGTTTAATGGCTGTTTAGTTTCTCCAGTGCACACTCCTCACTGCTCTGGACTGCATATACTATATTGTTTGTTTTGTGTTTTGGTGTCGGGTCCTTTGGGTGGACGAGTCCCTGCCTTAGTGTGTTTGTGGGTTTGAAGTTAACCGGGATGTGGTGTTTGGCAAAAATCCTTTAAAGCTTTTCAGACACTCCAGCCATGTAGGGAATGATCAGGTTCTTCCATCAGGTCTGGTCTGATCACTTGTTCTTCTGAGTAGGCATGCTGCTTTGTTGAAGGCCCACTTTGGATATCCACAGGCCTTAAGTGCTGTCTTCAGGTGCCTGCCTTCTTCTTGGCTACTGTGGAGGTGGGGTTGCTCTCTGCTCTGTGGTTTAGGGTCCTGATGACTCCTAGTTTGTGTTGTAATGGATGGTGGGAGTCAAACAGTAAGTACTGATCTGTGTGGGTGGGTTTCCTATAAACTTCTACTCCCAGGCCACAGTCGGATCTGGTGATGACTGCACAATCCGCAAAGCAGAGAACACCTTATGAGCCTATTTCAGACCAGGGTGACATGAGGTCAAAGTGAACTATGAAATGGAGGACTCACAACTAGCTTTCCTCAGACTGACAAAGCTGTTTGGATGAGCAGTGAAAGGTTTCAATCTCTCAAGAAAAGAAATCCAGTTACCATGACTCAACTTCCAGATGAATTCAACTGGATGACTGAGAATCTTCAGTGAGTTTCTTTGGCCGAGCGAGGAATTGAACCGAGATCTCCCAACTCCTAATCCATCACTTTATCCACTCCATCATGCTGCATATCTCACTGTATATTTAGATTCTAATAATCTGCTCAGCAAGATCAAGTGCATAGATTTTAAACATGCATCACGTGAGGCTAATATCGGCCAGCCACTAATTGCACTTTAGACTTTTTGCATTGCAGTGCAAAAGTTGCTGCCAGGACAGGGACAGAAAGGTTTTCTTACCATTTCCTGCTAACAAGGATGAAAGGACTATCGGTGCAACAGTCCCTCTACCACAGTCAGTTCCTCTTCCCTACTGATTCCACTAAAAGCCATACAGGAAGTAGCTCAGTTTATGGTGTGTGATAATAGTATGAGCAGCTTAAAAGAGAGTCTTCATTTAACATATGGCTTATTAACCTACTGTTCACATAGTGTAATATCCTTATTGCTCTCTTCACAACAAATCTTGCAAAGGAGGTCTTTAATTATACTATCATGTTGCAAATGTGGGTTGAGAGGTATTGGGCTCCCAAGATGGCGGCGCAAGCACTTGCAGCGGCTTGGCACTCCAGAGATCAGTATCTTTTAATTAATGTTTTATTTGTGTATGTTTTACTACGGACTCTGCACATTCAGGCACAAGTAATTTACAGTCGACAAGAGCTTTTAACTATCGGCAGAGAAGGCTGCAGCCAGGAGGTTACAACTTACAACATTCCAGCGGAGCTTATCAGAGGGCCTGCATATCCTTGGTCTACTCCCCCTGCTTTCCCTGCCAGAAAGAAAAGGAAACGAAGAAAACGCAAGCAGAAGCGGGGCTGCAGAGCCGGACTTCGAGTGAGGCTAAGTAAAAATCCTTACAAGCCTGCATTGCCAAGTCTTTTTGTTTCAAATGTGAGATCTCTTCCCAATAAGATCGAGGAGTTGGAACTTACTATCTCTCTGCAGAAAAATATCCGGGATTGCTGTGCTATGGTCCTCTTGGAGACGTGGCTGGGTCCTGCCTTTCCACAGGAGCTTCTACATCTACAGGGACGCTCAGCATTTAGAGCGGATAGAACTATTGAATCCGGGAAGAGCAGAGGTGGTGGGATTTGTGTTTACATAAATAACAACTGGAGCACAGATGTTAAAATAATGGATATTCATTGTTCTCCTGACTTGGAGTATCTAGCAGTGAAATGCCGCCCCTTTTATTTGCCACGTGAGTTTAATGTTGTTATAATAACTGCAGTATATATACCCCCTGATGCAAACAATGCTACAGCTATGGGCCACCTGCTAACTGCTATTAGCAAACAACAGCAGGCTTACCCAGACGGAGCTCTGGTGGTTGCAGGTGATTTTAATCAAGCCAATTTAAAGACTGTTCTCCCTAAGTTCTATCAGTATGTTGACTGTCCCACCAGAGGGAAAAATACCTTGGACCAAGTATATAGTAACATCATGCATGGATACAAGACTAAGCCTTTGCCCAATATAGGACAGTCAGATCATATATCTCTGTTCATGATTCCATCATACAGACCTCTCGTCAAGAGAATCAGACCATCAACCAGAGAAATACGAGTGTGGCCAGCAGGTGCATCTGAGCAACTTCAAGACTGCTTTAGGAGCACTGAATGGGCACTGTTTGAGGAGAACAATGTTGATACATATACCTCGACAGTACTGTTTTATATCAAAAGCTGCATTGATGTCGTCACTACCATCAGACGAGTACGGGTGTTTCCTAACAACAAGCCCTGGCTAAACAGAGATGTGCGCCTTCTGTTAAAGGCCAGAAATGCTGCTTTTCACTCTGGTGATGCACTACAGTACAGAGAGGCCAGAGCTAAATTGAAAAAGGGCATCAGGGATGCCAAAGCTATGTACTGTCTGAGGATTGAACATCATTTTGAGAGCTCTGATCCTCGTCGGGTATGGCAAGGTCTGCAACAAATCACGGGGCAGAATATTAAAAATAATCTGTCTAGCAGCAGTGAGTCTTTGGCAGATCAGCTGAATCAGTTCTTCAGCCGTTTTGAGGTGGAAACTGGACCCACTATGACCACAGCATCGACCATCAATAGCACACCAATAGAATCTACTACTGATAGTAGACAACCACTTCTACTGCAGATTTCTGATGTGCAACGCGCTTTCCAGAATATTAATGCTAGGAAGGCAGCTGGACCGGATGGAATCATGGGACGGGTTGTTAGGGACTGTGCTGCAGAATTAGCTGGAGTATTTACAGACATTTTTAATCTATCTTTGTTGCAGTGCTCTGTCCCTACTTGCCTGAAGACATCTATTATAGTGCCAGTCCCTAAGCAGTCAGTAGTGGCATCTCTCAATGACTACAGACCAATAGCTTTAACATCTGTTATTATGAAGTGTTTTGAGAGATTGGTGCTAGATTATATTAAGGCTAGACTTCCATCTACTCTGGACCCGTTTCAGTTTGCATACAGGAGTAACAGATCCACTGATGATGCTATATCCATTGTTGTCCATACTGTATTGAGCCATTTAGAACAACAGGGAACATATGCAAGACTGTTATTTGTGGATTATAGCTCTGCTTTTAATACAATTCTCCCTAATAGGTTGTTTTTCAAAATGGCCAAATTGGGTATAGATCAGAAGATTTGTTTGTGGGTAAGGAATTTTCTGACTGATAGGCCACAGTCAGTAAGGATGGGATCCCACCATTCTTCTACTCTTGTATTAAGTACAGGAGCTCCTCAGGGTTGTGTGCTAAGCCCCTTCCTCTACTCCTTGTACACACATGATTGCACCCCACTGTATAACTCCAACACAATCATCAAATTTGCAGATGATACAACAGTGGTGGGGCTCATTAGTAAGAACGATGAGTCTGCTTATAGGAAAGAAGTACAAGGGTTGACTCAGTGGTGTAAAGAAAACAATCTTGTACTTAACACCAAAAAAACTAAAGAACTTATAATTGATTTCAGGAGGAAGAAAGATGTACATTTACCATTGTACATAAATGGTGAGGAGGTGGAGAGGGTTGGTAGCTTTAAATATCTGGGCACTTACATCTCAGAGGACCTCTCATGGACTGTAAACACCAATATGGTTGTGAAGAAGGCACAGAAGAGGCTGTATTTCCTGAGAATGCTCAGGAAGATGAACTTATCTCAGCATCTACTTCTGTCTTACTATCACAGCACCATTGAGAGTGTCCTAACTTATGGTATGCTATCATGGTATGGGAGCAGCTCTGTAGCGGACAAAAAAGCTCTACAGAGAATAATTAAAATTGCCCAGAATGTTACTGGGCTCCAGCTACCAACCCTGGATGACATCTTCACATCTCGCTGTTTGAGGAAGTCACACAACATTCTGAGGGACTCGACTCATCCTGCTCACAATTTCTTTGAACTGTTGCCTTCTGGCAGAAGATATAGAACAATTAAAACTCGGACCACACGTCTTCTGAACAGTTTTTATCCCAGAGCTATAATTGCACTTAATAATGAACTCAAGAACCACCAGTAGTGAGCACTTGGACAGGATTACCTAGCCTGTTGTGTAGATGTTTGTGTTTTTAAGGGGGTGGGTGGGTGGGGGAATGTTCAGGGATTTTATGTGTGTGTGTTGAAGGGTTTTCTATTTTTATTTTTTTAATGTGTGTGAGAGTGTTTGGAGATTTGTGTGTGTGCGTGTTGAATCTGGTCTCTGGGTGTCTGAATTTCGTTGTATGTGTATACTGTGTATATACACACAATGACAATAAATAAATTATTATTATTATTACTATGTGAGTCCTTACTTACCCATCTCTGGATCCAACTATACATTAGACCAGTGGTTCTCAACCTGTGGGTCCCCAGATGTTCCTGGACTGCAACTCCCAGAAATCCTGGCCAGCTCAGCTAGTGATGAAGACTTCTGGGAGTTGCAGCCCAGGAACATCTGGGGCCCCACAGGTTGAGAAACACTGCATTAGAGGTAGCACAGTATTATAAACTTAGTTAAGAAACCTTTATTGGCGTTAAAACAACAGACAAATTAATAGTACAGTTCAAAAGAAAAACCAGGAACAAACAGGTAATAGTTTTGATATAATCAACTAATAGTGAAAACAGAAGAGGGAGGAGAGGAGAACCCAGGGCGCCGAGTTGCTAAAATTCTGGAAGCAAAAGTTGCCACCTCCTCCAGAAAGAAGGTGACGTGTGGAGAGAAGAAACTTAAGCCCAGTTGAGTATTCCCACCCCTGCCAAGGACTGAGGACAGATGTTTCTTACGGAGTGTATCATGAAGTGGGCAGTAGAGAAAATATGTTCAAGTGTTTCTACACAGTTGGTTTGACATGGACAGAACCTCTGAGAATAGGGGATTCCACCAAACCTGCCGGCCAACAAAGCAGATGGAAAAGAGTTGCATCTAGCAAGTGAGTAAGCTCTACAAGCCTCTGGGCATGTCAGGTGGGTGAGAAGTCAAGAAGACCATGGAGATCCACATATATACAGTGGTACCTCAACTTACGAATTTAATCCGTTCCAAATGCATGCTGTTAAGTCAAACTACTCTTAAGTCGGGGTACCTATCTAAAAAATTGAAAAATAAGTTAAAAATAAAAAAAAAATATTTGTAAGTCGAGTAGACCAAATATAAAATTTGTAAGGCAGCAGTTAAAACACTAACAGTTTTCTGCTCTTAAGTCGAATTGCTCTTAAGTCAGGGCACCACTGTACTAGTGATGTGCCACAGATTTTACACAAATAAAATACCATTTTTAAGGTAATGGTCTGCTGAAGATATACTAAAGATATATGGTCGTGCATCATTTCCTTTCTTAGTAGAAAAGGAGCTTTTTCACATAGTACGTCCCTTTAGGTCTGGTTTAACACTTTTTGTTTTGTTTCTTATTTTAGCTTAATTTGGATTCATATGACCAAACACGTAGCAGCAAACCAGAGTCAATCGTCTGTCAGTCTACATATAGCTTAGCTAGTATAGTGTGACCTTGTTGTATAACATTCTGTTGAGACTGCTCTTACTGAGACAATAATAGAATCATAGAGTTGGAAGAGACCTCAAGGGCCATCTAGTCCAACCCCCTGCCATGTAGGAACCCCCAACGAAACAGCATTCAATTCCTTTGTTATAAAGAAAAACTGCTGGCAATACTAAGATACAGCCAAACCTCCAAGCCCACATGCTCTCAGGAATTTTCCAAGCAAGATAAGCATAATTTTCTACACCAGAGATGTAAAGCTCAGGCTGTGAGTACACAATTACTGCAGATATAGTAAAAGTTTATTTGAAATATTTTTTTCTTGATAACACGAAAATTAGATTTTAT
>JAHTLZ010003526.1:26067596-26115713 GCA_023846285.1 Phrynocephalus versicolor | reverse complement strand
GATAGATAGATAGATAGATAGATAGATAGATAGATAGATAGATAGATGTTGACTGTAATGGATTTCCAGATATATGGCAATTCTGAATTATTAAAATTCCAAATTCTGAATCCAAAGGGCTGTAATTCCGAATCTCAATCTGAATGTTGGTGCTATTGTACATCCCTAGTTTTCACTATATTGCATTGCCAGATTGAACCTGCATGAATGTTCACAATCGGAGAGAATGGTTCATATAAAGCACAAACAAGATGTGTACTACATGGCTGCAATTACTGAATAGTTTGACTATTGATCATCCTAGTATGAGAGATGTAGGCAGCTGTCCATTAGCCCAGACATCTGGCAATATAAAAAGCTGATAGCTTCCCAATTCTTAGCTAACAGGAAAAAAGGCTTATTAATACACCATATATTCAAATTTAAAGAGTCAGTAATGCATTAGATCAAAACACTAGCAAGTGAGAAATGGGCAGATATTTTCCTCCATGTTATTTTCCACATTCAGGTTTCTGTTGTTATTGCTTCCTTGGTTCTAAAATATGAATTTCCTCTAGTAAAGGTATTGTTTGTTTTAAAACAATAGTTAGCAGTCAAATTTATACTTAGAAATAATTACTGTCCTTGTTGGCTGGGCAATATGGAGATCAGTGGTAAATTTGTCATATTTCTGCTGATTTTATATCTCCAACTTGCTTATAAAGAGGCTAGGCACACATTATAACAGCGTGAACAATATAGGTGCTGAATCCCATAGCATTAACATGAAAGTGATTTAAAACACTGCAATGGGAGGTTAATGTGCTGCTTTTTGCTTCCCATGAGAAAATGTTTAATAGGAGTCCAGGCCTATGGGTCTGGAGATTGCCAGAGTTTCCTACATATTCTGCCTAACTGTAATTTTTGTCAGGACTCCACACAGGAATTATTTTCCTTCTTCCTAAATTGCCAGGAGAGATACTAAATGTTATGCATCATATAGGGCCTTTTCACACGACCCCCTAAGATCCGCTGGCCACTTAAATTCGGACCAGAGATCTTGGGGGTTCGTTGCTCTTCCTGCGTCCCCACCCCTCCGCACTTCCTTGCTCCTGTCTGCGTGAGGGGAGGGAGAAAAAAAAGGAAGAAAAGAAGGTGGCTCACCTCCGTTTTGCCATCTTGCCCCAGCAGCATTCCATTCTCTTAAGTAGCTCTTAAAGGGGCAGGAGGCAAAAAAAACCAAACAGAAGCGAGGAGAGCCAGGCACTCACCAGATTACATTCAGATCTGGGGATTTTCACCCTCCATGAGCAGGTACATGAAAAGTGCGCTGGGACGCGCTTAGGTGGGCGTGGTCGCACTTAATTCCCTGCAAACTCCGGAGCTGGTGGGGAAACAATTGTAAGCTCCGGAGCTGGAAGCCATTTGCGGCAGAGTTTAAGGGTCGTGTACAAATACCCATAGTTTGAGGGCAGCTTGTATCAGGGCAGGAGGATATTTCTTCCCAAAATTTAGGGTGCCCTGTCCACAAACCACTCCAATATGTCTATTGGACAGAATTATCTGTGTTATAGTGTTATTTGCAGAGTTAACACAGTGCCCAGCTCACCAGGGACAAAAGGTTCTTTGTATAAGTAGTGTCGCTCGCAGGGACAGGGAGGGGGAGTTGCTATAGTCTATAGAAATTCTATGTCCTTGACCAGGCTTCCTGTCTCTTTGGGAAAGGCTCTGGGGGGCCTGTATTGTGTGTTGGACTCATGAGACAGGTTGGGGATTCTGTTGGTATACCACCCACCCTGCTGCATACCAACAGTCTCCCTGAGCTGATAGAGGTGGTCTCGGACCTGATGTTGAGGACCTCCAGACTGTTGGTACTGGGTGACCTCAACATCCATGCAAGGCTGCCTTGACTGGGGCGGCTCAGGACTTCATGGCTGCCATGACAACCATGGGGTTGTCTCAATATGTCACCAGCATGACACATGACAAGGGCCATACCCTGGACTTGGTTTTCTCAACGGGACTGGAGGATGGTGGTTTGGATGTGGAGGGGTTAGTTCTGATCCCATTGTCATGGTCAGACTACTTTATGGTTAGGATTAGGCTATTAGCCTCTTCTACCCTCTGCAAGGGTGGGGGATCTATTAAGATGATCCACCCTCAGAGACTAATGGATCTAGACAGCTTCCTGAAATCTCTGGGGGATTATTAGTCTAATATGGTCTGTGCTCCTGTTGAACCTCAGGTCGTCCTATGGAATAGGGAAATGACCCAGGTGGTTGACATGATCGTGCCTAAGTGCCTTCTCCCTATTTGCAAAGCCTGGATGGCTCCTTGGTATAAGCCTGAGCTGTGGGCGACGAAGCAGGAGGGGAGTCAGCTGAAGCGCAGGTGGAAAAAATACCACTGTGAGTCTGATCGAACATGGCTTAGAGCCCATTATCGAGCCTATTCCGTGGTGATATGGTTGGCGAAAACACAATATTTCACCAACTGTATTGCTTCCTCAGAGTGCTGCCCGGTGGAGCTGTTTTGGGTGGTCCGGGATCTTCTTCAATCCAGAGATAACAGTGGAGGTCCTGGACCACTCCTCAGCTCACTGTGACGGGTGCGCTGTCCACTTTCAGAGAAAAATTACTCTTATTCACAGTTAACTGGACTCCACCATTGATGCAGAATCAGGGGGTGTGTTCAGTGTGCTGTGCTTAGGTCCAGTGTCTTGGCTAATTGAAAGATCTGCCAGGGATGGTCGCACCTGGGTCCAGGAGACTGTGAATGCCTCCTTGAGAGAGGGAGTGGTCCCTGCCGCCTTGAAAGAGGCAGTAATTAGACCACTCCTTAAAGGATCCAACCTGGATCCAGGCCTGATGGTTAACTACCTACCAGTAGTGAACCTCCCTTATTTTGGTAAGGTATTGGAGCAGGTTGTGGCTGGGCAACTCCAGGCACTACTGGATGAAACAGATTTTCTGGATCCATTTCAGTCAGATTTCAGGATGGTTCTTTCTCCAGTTTTCTTCTGGAGGTAATTACTAGTGCCAGAGCCTCATGTGAGAGTTAAAACTTTGGAGAGATGTTAGGTGGAAGAAAAAAATTAAGCTAAATGCATCTATCTATCTCTCCCCCACCTCCCCATTTCAGCCTTCTAAGCTTCCAGTTCTCTGTGGTTAGCACCAAAGCTACTTTGATATAACCAAGGTAGTAAATTTACTCTGATGTGATTAAACAAATGCTACCCTCAGACTGGAATACCCTCTTGAATTTGAGTGACTTGCCGCATTTTGAGTTGATTTAATTTTAATTAGGAACAGAAAAAGGAAATAGGGAAAATTGAAAGAACGATAACATCACAGAGGAATGCATCAGATAATGGAACTGGTTTCAGTATACAATAAATTAAGCTAGTAGGAGTGATTACGCTGAAGTGAGTGAAAAGCCTGTGAATCTAAGGCTTTATTTTCAGGGTATAATTGGTATTTGAAACCAAAAGCAGATCACAGCGTTGTTCTGGGTTTGTGAATAGAAACACAGGCTCAAGGGTTTCAGATCAGGGGGCCAAATCCCTCCGCCCATCACAGCCTACCTGTATAATCCTCTTTCTGAAAGGAATGATACTTCTTTTTACAGTTTCTTTTAGGAAATATGAATCTATATTGACACAGTTGGGATAGAAAGATCTTACCAACGCGGTACAGCCTTGGTAACAGTTCCACTATCTTTGACTTCTGGATGAATTGTGAGTGCAAGGAGAAAAGCCTTTTTCCCTGGCTTTCTACCACTTCACTTTTCTATCTTGAAGTAAAAAAATTGCCATACAAAATTGAACTGAATTTTGAAGAGGAGGAAGATTGTAGCGTTCCCCCAGCTCGAAGTGCTTCAGCTAACATTTGAGGTTAATTGGGGTTTGGCTCCGAGGCTCTCTTTTCAACATCTAAACTGGTCTGGCCTCTTATTAATTAGTTTGGCTCAGGAAAGTAATAGTGTCAAGGACTGAAGGGGCCACATATAAGAAGGTGTGAGCCTGGAATCAAAGGGATTCTCAGTTGTCATGTTTGTAGCAAGCAATAATTAATCAACAAATGGATGAGTGTGTGTGCCAGGTTATAAATTCAGAAGTGGAGCGTAATGAATAGGACCTGTCCATCTTTTCTCCATCTACCATCTATTTCTGTCTCATGCTTAGATGTGTTCCCCATGCAGCCATTCATCCTACTCCTTGTGGCATCTCTAACTAAAGACTGCTGGCTTCGGGTGTCCATAATGGCAAGGGATCAGTGGGCTGTTTGTTTCTTCAGACAACTGCAAGTGGACAGGACAAGCTATTGTTATGTTCCTTCCTTTCCAGAGCTTAGTGATCCATCTTTGTCAACACCTGCTGCAGCTCCTGCTGCTAGGCGCTGCCCTTAAATGTCGACGACAGTTTAGTTGCACTACTCTCCCTCTGTCTAATGGTTCATTTGTGCCACTCACTCCATCACAATCCTACCGCTGCATTTAATCACAAAGTACTGTAGTAGTTACTTATCCAGCTGTTCACTCCAACCTCAGTCCTACTTTCCCATTTCACAACCAGCTCTTGCACAATAACCTCTTATGGCTTGAACACAAAGGGGAAATAGAGCACACCTTGGATTGCTTGTGGAGCAGTCCTACATGATCTGTTTCCTGGCAATCACGTGACTTGTGAGAATTTCAGACAAAAATCAAAGAGAAACCAAACCAAACAAAAGACACAAACATATGGTACCTTAAAGACTAACTTTCATATTTTAATGTGACGTTTCGTGCATATGTGCACTTCTTCAGACATATATAATTGCACTGCAGCCTGATTCTGATCAGTGCCTTAATCTGGACCTTTTTAGCTCTGCTGGAAGGCTACCACTTCTGGAGGCAAGGCTGGCATGATTCTCCCACGGATGGACAGGTCCCTGACAGAGAGAGCCCTTCCTACAAAGTGACCAGTTCCAGCATGATTGGACATATGCCTTTCTTGCCATCTGATCACAGCCTTACTCTGTGTATTTTGAGTAAATATGACTATAAGCCCATAGAAATCTTGAACCTCAGTGCATGGGTAGTCCATATGCAATTATGTGTTACAGACCATATGCACTTATTTAGGAGGAGCTCTCATTCTCAGTAACAAAGTGTGAATATGTGCATGTGAAAAGTAAAAATTCCCTGGGTTGAGAACATTGCTTCAGTTTTTTATGGGGCTGTAAAAAATTGCTCCTAAAATTAAAAAGTGTAAAAAATGCTCCTCAAGTACACTGCAGTTTCCCTTCTTTATTCCTGCTATATATGCTTCAGAACAGAAACAAACCAGTTGGGCATTCTAGGTCTAATATTCGCTTTTTGAGCATTCATAAGCTCGACATGAGGACAGAGCCCTTTCCCACTGTGGTAGCATGAGCCCTAGTGAGCCGATTGACCCAGGGGACTTTTTGGACCAACCTTATTACAATGCTTTAAGTGCAAGGACCCTCTGGGAACCAGGCATTAGTAGAGGCCACACCACGAAGTCAGTAGGAAGTAGCAGCAGCAAGGAAGAGCTAACCTGCAGTCTTTCCCGCTTCTCATCTCTGCTTCCTTCCCTTGCTTTGGGTGTTGCTGAGCCAGCATTTTGGGGTGAGCAGCAATTCATGTGGTGCAACAAGACAAATGGCGAGAGAGTTTGCAGTGACTTTGCTGCTGTGTCTTGTGCCCCATAGGTGTATTGTCCCTGTATATGAAAGCAACAGAAAATGAGTGCTGAAGGACGAGTGAAAGGAGCGTATGTTTAATTGATAGAAAGAGAGAGTGGCTTGAAGACTGAAACTGGGGAAGACTGGCACTCAGGTTTGTGTTTGGTGAACCATGGGTAACCTGCTTGGATCCCCTCATTCGGCCAACACCATTGACTAATCCTCTGTGATTTCTTGAAATCATGGGAAACAGGTAAGGTGCCAGATGATTGTAGGAGGGCTAATGTTGTCCTTATCTTCAAAACTGCAGTAAAGAGAAACCTGGGCATTATAGACAAGTCAGCCTGACATCAATCTCAGGAAAAAATTCTAGAACATGTTATTAAACAGTCACTATGCAAGCACCTAGAAAACAATGCAGTAATAACTAGAAGCCAACAAGGATTTATCAAGAACAAATCTTGCCAGACTAATCTAATTTCATATTTTGATGAGGTAACCTCCCTGGTAGAGAGTGGGAATGCTGTAGATGTAATATATCTCAACTTCATCAAAGCTTTTGACGAAGTTCCCCATGATGTCCTGATTAGCAAGCTAATTAGAAGTGGGCTGGATAAAACAAGTGTAAGGTGGATACATAATTGGCTAAAGAATCGAACTCAGATGATGATGACTAATGCTTCCTTCTCCAAGAGGGAGGAGGTAACAAGTGGGGTATCCCAAGGCTCAGTCCTGCGTCCAGTGCTCTTCAACATTTTTATTAAAGACTTGGACAAGGACGTGGAATGCTTGTCAGATTTGTGGATGACACAAAATTGGGTGGAATAGCTAATACCCTGGACCTGGAGGACAGAAACAAAATTCAAAATGATCTTGATAGGCTGGCACACTGGGCTGAAACCAACAGAATGAAATTTAACAGAAGTAAGTGCAAAGTACTGCACCTAGGAAGAAGAACCCAAATGCACAGTTACAAGATGGGAGACACTTGGATCAGCAATACCACAAGCAAGAAGGACTTTGGAATTGTTATAGATCATAAGCTGAATATGATCAAACAGTGTGATATGGCCACAAAAAAGGCAAATACTGATTTAGGCTGCATTAACAGAAGTACAATTTCCAAATCCCGTGAAGTGCTCATCCCCCTCTATTCAGCACTGGTTAGGCCTCACCTTGAGTAGCATGTCCAGTTCTGAACAGCACAGTTGAGAGGAAGGTGACAAGGATGGTCAAGGGACTTTAAACCAAGCCCTCTGAGGAAAGACTGAAAGAACCCAACTTTCGGCTGAATATCAGGAAGAAAATCCCTAACTATTCAAGCACTATGGCAATGAAACCAATGACCTCAACAGGTCCAACACTGGAGGCATTCAAGAGAAATATGTACAACAACCTAGCAGAAATCCTTTGATTTGTATTCCTGCTTGGGGCAGGGTGTTGGACTTGATGGCCTTTTGGGACCTTTCCATCTTCACTATTTTATGATTCTATGATGGGTATATGGATAGTATCTTAGTAAGGCTTGCACATAAAATCTATAGCATAATGTTGGCATCGCTAGCTCATATGCAGGTGGAGCGCCACTGAATGTCTGTTAACCATGATCTGTTTCCATCTGCCACTGCTTTGAAACATTTTAACTGCTAACACCACAAATTCCAAATTCTTTAACAGATGGAAGGTACAGGAAGGATGTGACACCAATTACGAGCAGTGAGTAGTCATGTGTCACCATCTTCTCAAGAGAGTGTTAGGAGAAAAAGTTCATAAATGAGAAAGTAATTCATGGGACCAATGTTTAGCGTTAAAAATAAAGATGACCAACCTGCCCAGGTAGTTGAACAATTACAGTTGACCCTCTTATAACAAACAGTTTGTATAACATAAAATCTGTATAACATAAAAAATTCCAGAGATAGGGGAAATTTGCTTAACAGAATCGCCTATGGGGTGACTATGTACAACGTAAAAATGGTCGCAATTAGATTACTCCATTTTCAATGCATTCCTATGGGAAATTTGTATAAAGGAACATTTGCTTAACATAATTTCATTTGGAACTAATTAATTCCTTTATACAAGGTACCACTGTATGATGGTGACTATTCTGTGTCCCCCCCCCTAAAAAAAGTGTGAGCTATCAAGTTGAGCAAGGAATAGCATGGTCATTAGAACAAAATGAAAATGTGTCGCAAGCGTGGTTGGTTTTTCTTCCCTGTTATTTGGTGGGAGATAGAGAGAGGGGGGATTTATCCAAAGCTCTGAACTTCTGGCCTTAAAACACTTATCCAAACATTGATTTACAAAGCTGAGATCAAGATAATCCAAACTTTTATATTTCTGATCACTCTGTACAGTATGTGTGTAAAAAGCTGGACAGTTAAAGCTGAAAGGGAAAAAATGATTTGTTTGAAACATGGTGCTGGAGGAGAGCTTTGCAAATATCCTGGATTTCCAGAAAGACAAACATGTGAGTCCTAAGTCAAATCAAGCCTAAACTATCTCTGGAAGCAAAAATGTAGAAACTGAACTGTCTGACTTTGGGCATATCGCGAGAAGTCAATAGTGCTGGGAAACGCGAAAGGCAGCGGGAAATGAGGGACACTAAAGGTGAGATTGATTGATTTCGTAATGGAAGTCACAGCTTGACTTTGCAACAGCTAAGCAGGGCTGTTGAGGACAGTACATTTTGGGGACGGCTCATTCACAGGGTCAACATAAGCTGGAGAGAGCATGATGGCACATATCAACAACAGCAAATTAATATTTTGAAAATTATACAAGAATTTCATGCAAAGTACAGGATTCTAATATAAAATACAAACTTATAGATTAGACACAGGACTGGAGTTACATCCCTTTGTAAATTATCCAGTACTCTCTGCTAGGATGTGTTCGCAGGGCCAGGGACAGCACGTCTCATCTTTTAATTCAGTAAAGTAAGCATAGATGGCCTTTTGTTCATATTCATTGTTTTTTATTCCCATGGCAACTATGAAGGCAGCAATGTTGCAGTCTGCCTACCAGCTAGGTTAGCAGTAGTCTTATTGCGCAGCTGAAGCACATGCTGCAAATATAATCACTAATCTAACACTTGTGAGATGTTATCAGATGAGGATCTGCAGCAGGGAACCACACAGTCTTCAAACCTATTTGTTAGAATGGATGTGGCAAAAACTGGAACTCTGTACAAAGGATATGAATGAGTAATCTGACATTTTCAATTTGACTGAAGTCATTCTGCTACATTTATTTCCCACTTCACTGTATGATCCACATTCACACATTAAGCAAGGCAGAAACTCCTGCTTGCCACATTTATATAGTAAATCATGGGTTGTGCCAGACATAGAGGCTTCGTGGGATGAACAGAGAGGTACCTCACCTCAGTATTTCAAGGTGGGGCATTTTCTCTAATTCTGTTCAGTGGCCACCTGTGGTCCTATCTGTGTATGGCAGGATGTACTTTCAAGTCCTAGAGTCCTAGACCAAGGCTAAGGAACTAGATAATGATCATTTTAAAAAAAGATAAAGGTTCCCCTCACACATGGGTGCTAGTCGTGTCCGACTCTAGGGGCGGTGCTCATCTCTATTCAAGCTGAAAAGTCAGTTGTTGTGCAAGTCCATGGCCATGTGGCCAGCATGGCTGCAAGGAAACCTTCTCGCTTTTTTCGCCGGTTCCTTTTTATCTACTTGCATTTACATGCTTTCAAACGCCTACGTTGGCAGGAGCTGGGGTTAACAACGGGAGCTCGCTCTGCTGCATTGCACCCAGGATTCGAACCACTGAGCTGCCGACTTTGCAGCCAATACTTTTCGGAAGCCTTAGTCCACTGAGCCACTATGCCCCTATAACAAGCCCAGTAAGCTTCCGTCACTGGCCCCGCTCCATTCCTTCTTGGAACATTTACATCTGCTGCTATAATTTCAGACCCAGTTGTTGATAAAACAAGTTGAACCAAAATTGCTTACCCAGATTTCCTGCCTCTGGTGCAGAGGTTAAACTTCAATAAAAATTCTGCTCATGAGCCAGGTTCACCCCTAGATAGCCGGTTTGAGGTTCATTCATCTTCCATCCTTCTGGGTCAGTAAACAGAGTTCTCAGCTTGTGGAGGGAGGGGGCAATGTGTAGTCTTCTTTAAGTGCCACCTCCTCATAGAACGTTGGCCATAAACAGCTTGAATTGATTTCTATCTAAAGCTATTCTAAACAGAGCAGGTGTGCTCACTGTGGACTTAGGTTCTTAAGCAAGAATATTCTTCTATGCTTCCCATCTATTTTTCCTTGAAGGATACCTTGCAGCAGATGGTATTTTTTATTGCAATGTGTGTCCAAAATACTGCAATTTTCTTCTCTTTACAGTATTGAAGATTTCTAACTTTTTATTCATGCCCTGCAATACAGCCACATTATCTGGAAGTTGAGTCATGGCAACTGGACTTCATCTCTTGAGAGAATTTCTTTCTTCATACTGATGAAGCTGTTTTGGATGAGCAGCGAAACATTTCAATCTCTCAAGGAAAGAAGTCCAGTTGCCATGATGACTCAATTTACAGATAAACTTGCCTGGATGACTGAGAATCTTCACAGACAAACAACCACAGTAGTGACTCTGGCTGTCTAAGGTTTCTTCAGAATTCAAAATGTGTAGCCTGCATAATAAATTGTAAATTGCCCAGAGAGAGCTTTAAGAGCTATGGGGTGGTATATAAGGAGCATATTATGCTCTCTTTTATTAAAATTTATTCTTGTAAGCTTGATTAGGTTTAGAAGACATCAATATGAGAGGTACTAGTACCAAGGATACAAGGAGCTTGGCTTTAAGCAGAGAGCTTTTGAGTGCCTCTTTCATGAAATGAGCAGTAAAGGGCAACCAGAAAGGCCTCATGTAGGGCTCATACTCAAGGCTACTGCTGAAAGCCCAATCCGATAAAGCAGACTAATTAAATCAACAGGACTTTTGTTATGTTAACAGGATTCAATGGGTTTATTTCATTTGGGACTAACAATAGGGTTTAGCTCCAAGTATATTTTATACGTACACCCTGACAAGAGAGGGCCACCCTTTTCAGACAGGCTTTTAACAACTGAGATCCTGTGATGTACGGTGGGCTGTAAATGTTTTAAATAAATAAATTACACTGAATTGGGCATTAAGAATTTATGATTCCGGGATGGTACACATTACCAATATTATTTTAATCCGTATTATTTTAAAGTGACTTAAATGTGTTTTTACCTGTTTTAAAGTACTATACTGTATTTGTTTTGATTGTTTGATAATTTAACACACTCTGTTTTTAGCTAGCTTCTTTTTTTCATAATTTATGAGCCACCTTAGGTCTTTTCACTGGAAGGATGGCAGCATTAACATCAACCAACCAACCAACCAACCAACCAATCAATCAAATAGTATTTGTGGGTTTTCCCTTCATGTATATCTTGTTAGGAAGCATCAAATGTAATTCCTTTTGTCTAAGCATCAAATTTTGACTTGAAAAGCATTGTTGATGACCACACTGATTTGTAAAAATACAGCACATACACCAGTGTCAGCGAACCTATGGCACGGGTGCCAAAGGTGGCACTCGGAGCCTTTTCTGTGGGCACCCGACATCACCGCTTCACAGCCACCTGTATTCAGGTTAAATTGCTGTATTGTCACTTTGCGAAAAATTAGTGGGTTTTGAATTGCAGTTTGGGCACTTGGTCTCTAAAAGGTTCGCCATCACTGACACACACTAATTTAATGTAGCAGTATGACAGGTTAGGTGTCATATTGAAATCATCTTCAAAATATTTCAGGGTGCACTAAGGGATTGTGAAACTACTCATGATGCCCTAAGCACATCCAATCTTGCCTGATTTTGGAAGCTAAGCAGGGTTGGCCCTGCTTAAGTACTTGGATGGGAGACCACCAGGGAATACCAGGTGCTGTAGTCACCTGGAGTAGGAACTGGCAAACCACTCCAGTACTCCTGCCAAGAAACTCCATGGACATGGGATCATGAAGTGTTGGTCACGACTTTAACAACACAACACACACACACAAGGGATTGTGACATGAATGAAGCTAAACATGGCAGTAGACACATTGTCACGTGAAAAGAGGTAGTATGGAGGTACTCGAGTGTTGTAGCAAGCAGATGATATAACACCTGGAGTATAACCAAAGCAAAATAAAATAACTAAATTAATTTCAAAGTTGAAAAAGAAAGAGCTCATGGGATGGGTGTTCACATAGTCTAAAAAAAGCATGCCTCACTTAAGACATCACCTTCAGCACCACCCCAGTACATGCCTCTGTTGTGTTCTACATTGGCGCAAGGGATCTCATATGGCTGAATTGATAAAAAAATACATTTGACTTTAAAAAAGTAGGAAACAGCTAAAAATGTGGGTTACAGATTAGGGGAAATTTGGGATGACTTTCACTGAGTTGTATGTTGTGTTGTTATTGGAGTATACAGTAGTACAAATCTAACCATGCCAATCCCAGAGCAATTCCTCTGCTATTTATCAAGATACAACCTGGCCCCCCAGACACATGTATTTGGCACACACTGATTGCATAGATATGGTAGGGGTTCTTTTGCCTGCATTTTAGGAAATATTGTGATTATGAAGAAACACAATAAGGAGTAGCTATCCCTATATCATTCACAGTCGTTAATAGTGACATCATCACCTGTACTTCGGCATTTTGCATAGAACAGGACAGCAAAAAGTCTGGAAATGGCTCTAATTTAGGTCCCAGATGTTGTAGACAGATGGGTAATATAAACTTTGCCCTGAAATGAAATGACATGTAACCAGTTTGTTACAACAGAGGCTTCTTGAAAATGTGAAATACGTACTTCCTCTAGGCCACAGATTCAAAATAATGTTTAGCTTAACTCTGCTTTCTTGCAAGAGAAGCTGCATTATATCCTCCCCTGTATAAGTCATTATCAGTAGATATAGCTTCTAGCCAGTTATTATACTGACATCCATATTTTTATGTTTTTTTATTTCATACATGGAACACCTGGCATATGTCCTTGTTGAACTTGTTAGACTCAGAGACACAGTGTGGTTTCACTTTGTTACGGGAAAGCAGGATTCAAATCCTGGCAGTGAGGCTCAGTGGCCACATCACTACCCCTCAGCCTCACCTAACAGGATTGTTGGGAGGCTAAAAAAAAATAGTCCATGAGTGTGGCGACAGCGGAAATAAAAAGTCATTAATCAGATTATTAACATTGTCATGAAATGCAAATATAGTGATTATGTTGGGAAAACTTGAAATCAAGGCAACAAGGAAAATTTAAAAAAAACATATTTGAAACATCTCACCCCTGAAAATCGCTTCAAAATTGAACTTTATAAGAGGATGGTTGAATTGCAAAATTCAAACTCTCTTTCTCTCTCCGCATATGTGTGTGTAAGTAGTGGTGGTGGTACATTTTCAGGACAAAAAAAATCCCATTTTCTAACACAGTCTAATATTGCTCACTGTTTATTTTATATTGATGTACCATCAACTGGCATTTTCAGGGAATTATATTCAGTAAGAAAACTAAGGCTTCTTGATGGATGAAAAGGCCAGAAGAAAATACTAAGGGGCTGATTTTTTGGTGTGTATAGTCCTTTTCCCTACGGTTGTCGACAGTGAATTTCATTATTTCACTCTCTAGTTGCTTTCTCTTGTAATCAGCTATAGTCAGCTTCTGACTTGACTGTTGCCCTGATTTTATATTCCCAGCAAATACTGCCAGCATGATGTTTACTTTCCTGAATATATTTTTATCATTATATTAAAATTTAAATAATGGCATATGCCAACTTGCAGCATAAATATGAAAGAGCAAAGAATGTAAAATCCTGCTTTGCTGCACATCTACAACAAATAGTTAAATATATTGCTTTACGACACACTTCATAGTACAGTAGTAGTTAAAAGTGGCCTGGCTGTGTGATTGAGAATTAGTTTATTTGATGAAACTCAAGGTATTTCATATTCTGAAACAGCAGAATATATTTTGTTTCTGCAGATACCAGATCCAACCATATCCCATTTGCTTTCCTGTAATGCACACTATGTTCCCTGTGAAAAGCGTCCATAGAAAACTGTAGTGATTCCATGGCCAATAAATAACGTCTACGAAGACTTCTTATCTTACAGCGATTCACCTCTGAAAGTTATGCTGTTTGCATAACTACACATTGGGATTTTAGCCAACGTGTTTTTATTATGATTTTATCTTATTTGTACTTTATTGTTACTTTCTTTCTGCTGCTCTATGTCTGAAGTGGACATGTAGTCCACAAAATGTTACATTAAAATATGAAAGTTAGTCTTTAAAGTGCCACATATGTTGTGTCTTTTGTTTTGTTTTGTTTTTCTTTGATTTTTGCATGAAATTCCTTCTGTTACCTTTTAGTCAGTGGGGAATGTGTTTTACAATAGATAAATATCTATCTATCTATATATAAGTAATAAAGCTAATTTGTAAACAGATGGCCATTTGCTGTTTCTGCATACTGCTATTACAAAATAGAAAGAAGGCAACACATATTTGCCATTTTCTTCCAGCCTTGAACCAGGGAGATAACAGAAGCTTTTCTCTGTGTAGAGAGGAAAGTCCCCTCTTCTGCTGCTTCCTGATGCATTCACAAACCAAGCACACCTTTGGAAAATGAGATCTATTATTCCTTTTTCACCCTTTCTTTTCTAAGAGAAGGTTTGGGTAGAAGTGACCACATATTGTTGGATGCTGCTTTTTAAAAACATCTAGATCGGTGTCTGTGAAGATTCTCAGTCATCCAGGTGAGTTTATCTGAAAGTTGAGTCATGGCTACTGGACTTCTTTTTGAGAGATAGAAAGGTTTCGCTGTTCATCCAAACAGCTTCATTGGCAAAACGTTTCTATCTCTCAAAAAGAAGTCCAGTAGCCATGACTCAACTTCTAGATCTAGAATTCTAGATCATCTTAGGAGGCAGCACCCAATGTTCCTGAGGAGTCTTCCTAAGGAGGATACCAGGTAGTGCAAGAAATGATGATGCCCTGTACCTGGTAATGCATTACAGATTCCTAACTCTCATAAAAGATCAAACAAGACCTTAATGGCACTCTACAGTTAGCCCCTTTCTACCTCACAAAATATTATTTCCTCACAGATTCCTTCCTTGGCCTTCAGAACTGCAAAGAAAGCCAATGTTGGCCTTCCAACGGCTAATCACAAATTAAGCACAACAGAATGCAGACACAGTGGTGAGGAAGAGTTAGTGCTATGACAAGCAGGGGTCTTTCATTTCTTTAAGGATGCACCACTTCAACATAAATGTCAAGGATATAATCTAGTTTGACCTAAGATCTGGCAGCAGAACATTGTGACGAACTGGTATTGGTTAGCAGCATAAAATCCAGAGCATCCAAGATTGTGGCAACTGGAGAACACCGCAGCACCAAGCATGACTTAGGCTGTTTCTAAATGAGGTGTTTAAATTGTTTTGTGTTCTTTGTCGAATTGCATAGTGTGGTCTTCCACTTGAAACCCTTGTGTGTCTTCTCACCATGCAGTCTGACTTTTCTCTCTCTCAGCAAATAGCTAAGATGGAAAAGATGGAATATCTCCTTTATGTTTTTTGACTGGCAGTGTTTGTTAGAAGCTAGTACTAGTCTTAGCACTTTTCTTTCTTTCTTTCTTTCTTTCTTTCTTTCTTTCTTTCTTTCTTTCTTTCTTTCTTTCTTTCTTTCTTTCTTTCTTTCTTTCTTTCTTTCTTTCTTTCTTTCTTTCTTTCTTATTGAATTTATATCCTGCCCATCTGGCCTAAAAGGTCATTCTGGGTGGCTTGTTGCATCAAGATAACATTATAACATTTAATGCCTGTACAAACATCTAACGTAAAACTATAAATAAAACAGGAAAATTATGTAATCAAAATTAATAATAATGAGCATACAAATAGAGCAACCCAGTTTTAAAAAAAATATGTGCAGATATGAGGAATGTATGGCCGGGTGTTGTTGGAGAAATACGTCAACCCTAAATAAGGAGGGTTTATAAATAATAATAAATAATAAAGGAGGGTTTATAAATAATAATAAACAGGTCAGCCCTAGCCCACTTAGCCGGTGGTGGGGCAAGGTGGGAGTTACAGAAATCTAGAAGGCCAAATATTAACATTTTGGTTTTTTGGGACATGATATGGGATAAGATATCGTTCTGCTTTCTTGCCTCTGATCATTACACATTTGCCAGTCTCTGATCATTACACATTACACATTTGCCATATACCTTGACTCACCAGAGTGTCTTGTATCCACCATGGGTTGCAAGACACATTATCAGTGACAGTCCTGTTAAGGATGCCAAAACCTGTCAGAGGTCAACATCTAGCTGCTCTGGTAAATATTTCTGAGCTCAGATTATTTCTTGTGGGATTAATTGTGGCCCGAAAGTTCAGAAGATTCAGAAGGGTGGCAGCAGAAACATCTGAGGACGAAGAGGAAAATTAAACATTGCTCATACTTAGTAACCTCCTGTCTGTTTTCACTGTAAATATGTTATAAAACAAATCAACAACGTGGGAAGGAATTGAATATTTGAATACATAAAAAAAACAGTATGCTACTGAAACAATAACAACAATACCAAAGAGTGCTCTTTATATACCGCCCCATAGCACTTAAAGCACTCCCCCCAGTAAGCTGTGCACTCATTTTACCAACCTCAGAAGGATGGAAGGCTGAGTGTGACCCTTGAGCTTGCTACCTAGAATTGAACCCCAGGTAGTGAGCACAGTTACAGCTTCAATACAGCAGTGTAACCACTATGCCATGAGGCTCCTTGTGGTGCAGTGGTTAAACTGCTGTACCGCAGCTGCACTGCAGCTGTAAAACTGTGCTCATGGACTGGGGTTCAATTCCAGGTAGCAGGCTGAAGGTTTACCTCAGACTTCTCATGGTGCACTGAGTATTATCTCTCATAATTTTCCTCTACATCGTTTCTGACTAATTTTGTCCAAATCAGGTAAGAGACCTAGGGTGAGAAATGCACAAGAAGAACATTTGGCTCTATCCTCTCTCAGTACCTAAATTCATTTAAACATGCTGCATTCAGGTGAAGACAACCCTGTGTCAAATCCACACAAACTGGCGGGCTTCAGCTGGGTGCAGATAATTAGAATTGTGCCTCAGGAGGGGTTGTTTCTGGTATATATTATGGCTCCTAGCACCATGTTTTCTTGTCCTTTTGATGTGTTGTGCCAAAATGCTATCATTTTATAGCATACCACAAGAGACAAGTCTTTTATCTTTCAAATAATGTTTAATTTTCAACTGGAAGTGTTTTGAAAGGAAATGTGGCAGATAAAGTAAATGCTATTTTCTTTACGCGACCTCTTCATTTTATTGTGAGTTTCTGGTTGGGTGTTGCACTTCATACTACCAGCCGTATTAAAAGTGTTTCTGCTGAATGGCAGGTTGTACATATTGTATAAACAAACAGATCCTAGGTGCACTTCATGATAGGGCTTTTGTCATGCAATCAGTCTGCCTTGTTCACAACTGTAATTTTCCACTGCCTGCCTTCCTGTTTTCCTCCATATATCTTCCATTGTTCCACAGAAAATCCATTAAGGAAGAGAAGAAACTGTTGCACAATGCCGTTTGATTAGCAGCATTAGCAGGCATCTATCTGGATGGTTTGCATTTGAAAAAAATGACACTGATTTCAGGCACCTCAGGTTTTGAGGAACTGAAATGGAAACGCAAAACAGAGTTAGATGCTGACTACACAGGCTGTTGGGAGTGTTTTCAGGGACAGGCTGGTGCACCCTTAATAGGCATGTTTTCTATAGTACACCAGCATACAGCCCCAGAGTGTTTCTCCATACCTATCTGGCCCTTGTCAAGGTGTTTCTACTTTTCTGGTGTTTTCTGGTCTGGATGGGTTCCAGTGGATATAATCACTGAAACCAATCCAGAACAATCCTTCCTCTTTCAATTTGCAGCAGCATGAAGTGGCTTAATAAGTAAGCCACTTCAGGATTTGGCAAATTAATCACTTCTCCTGCTCACCAGAGCGTAGGGGAAGCAGAAAAAATATTTTAAGTCAATGTACAACTATTGCTGATGTATAATATCAATTACACAAAAATTAAAGATCTTTTCTTTGCCTTGGGGTTGGTTAAGAAGCCATCCACAGTTGAATCCATGGCAGTGTCTTTCTTGACCAGCCTTTTATGAGAAAGCAATATATATTCTTTGCTTCCTTATAAAGGGTATTTGCTTATTTACCTTTGCGTATTTACTGAAGAGTTGCAGTTGTTCAGGAAATAGTTTTCACATCCTTTAATTGAGGGTAAGTTTCTTTAGATAAGTGGCACTTTCTTCTCAGTAGACATGCATAGCTTTCCAGCATCAAGTACATGCTTGACTTGAAATCAATGGAACCTGATAATATTCTCCTCTATAAGTACTGTATTATTATGTCAGTGTATAACTAAGGAAAATATAACTCAAGTTTTCTCAGGTTCGGAATATGTTGTCTACACTTCAGAACAAAATATTTGATCACTTCTCTATACACAGTCTAGAACTTTTAGTCAAACAAGAATGCTTAAGTGCACATCTTTCTCCTACCTACCACTCTACTCACAGAAGCCTATTTACTTTTAGGTTTTCTCACCCCTGGTTTGAGAAGCAGGATCACGGACAATGGCAAAGGCATACTTTGTCCTCTTACAAATTTATGCCCCTTCTAAGCATACAAATATGTCACTGCTATTGTGCCTGAGATATAAGACATGCCAAGAATTTTACCTAGCTTCGGCTAATTACTTTGAAATGCAATTTTATTGCTACTCCACTCGGAGACCTTTAGTTACAATTTATACCTTTATAAACTGTATTTCCCCATTTTTAAAGGAAAATTTGGACTTGCTGCTGGCACTACTATATCCTTTCCTTCCCCAGCAGAAGGGGACATGATTTTATTAAAAGGCGAAAATCATTTGGTAGCTCCAATCAAAGTACAGTACATGAAACTGGCTGTATTTTCTCTGCATCTTTATCTCATACTGACTAAAAGAAGGGAGCCATCTGATTTTTCAAATGAAGGCTGCAGATGAGAAACCAAGCTAGTACTGTGTCCAGTTCTGTGCGCCTCAGTTTAAAAAGGATGTTGACAACCTCGAGCGGGTGCAGAGGAGGGCAACTAGGACGGTTGAAGGCCTGGAAGAGATGTCTTATGAAGAAAGGCTTAGGGAACTGGGAATGTTTAGCCTATCAAAAAGAAGACTGAGAGGGGATATGATAGCTATGTTTAAATATTTGAAAGGATGTCATATTGAAGAGGGAAAAGGTTTGTTCTCCATGGCTTCAGAGACTAGGACTCGGGGCAATGGTTTCAAACTACAGGAAAAGAGATTCAATTTGAACATTCGGAAGAACTTCATGACAGTTAGAGCTGTTCGGCAGTGGAATATGCTGCCACGGAGGGTGGTAGAGTCTCCTTCTTTGACAGTATTTAAGCAGAGGCTGGATGGCCATCTGTCGGAAATATTGTGAAGGGGTTCCTGCTTGGCAGGGGGTTGGACTCGATGGCCCATGAGGTCTCTTCCAACTCTATAATTCTATGATTCTAAGGTGATGTCAATATAAACACTCTTAAGTTGCCCTACATTTTGTATAGCATGTACTGTCAGTTTCTGGGAGTTACAGTCCAAGAATAAATGGGGAATCAAGGTTAGGAACCAGTGGTGTAGGGAGTCAGCATGGGGATAGTAGAAGATATAAATCTGCTGTCCTGCCGCACATTCATTGTACCGTAAATACAGGTAGCTGCAAGGCCATGTGTGAATAAGCCTTGGGAAAAGTTGCTAAGAGAATCCTGGAGGAAGCAACATTCTAAGATATTATGATTGATTCTACTTTGAGGATAGTATTAATCTGTGATTGCCTCCAGTGAATCTGTGCATTCATAAATAAGTCACAGCTATAAAAATATTAAAAATTTCCATTGTTTCCCTGAAATCCACATACCCTATAATTATTTCGGAAAAGCCTACACTTTGAGAAAATGCACAGCAGTATCTATAATCTTGTCTTTAATAATGCCATTCTTAATGCTACCACCTTCTACTCGAAGACCCTTTAATACTGTTGAAGCATCCCTTTTTTCCAGTCATCTTGAAGTGGAAGTACTATAGTGATTTTTAAAAAGCATGCTGATTATATACTGCCCTATAGCACTTAAAGCACTCTCTGGGCACTTTACAATTTAATTAGGCAGGCTGCACATTCCTACTCCCCCGCCCCCAAGCTCGGTACTCAGTTTACCAACCTCAGAAAGATGGAAGGCTGAGTGAACCTTGAACTTTTTATATGGTGTTGAACTCCAGGTCATGAACACAGTTTAGGCTGCTGTATAGCAGTTTAACTTCTATGCCAGGAGGCTCTAATGATTATAGACATTACTTAATATAGTATTACATGATTGTATTACCTAGGAATAACCTCCCTTATGCTTAAGAGCCTTCTATAAGATTTACTCCAAAGTAAGCTCTTTTCAACAAATGTCCCTTGCAGGACATGTCCTTCTCATTCTGTCCCTTTTACTGCTATTTCAGGCTAGCTGAGGGATTAATGGCAAACAGCCTGCTAATTAGTTGTTAATGACAATTCCTCCTATCATTGTTTTAATTTCTCCCTTTCTTTCTTTGTCATTTTCTTTCCTTTATAGTGCTTTTTAAATATTAAAAGAAACCAGTGATTAACATTGATTGACATCATAGGTAGCCTATGACAGCAGTAAAACAAAATTTGGGAATGAGCAGTCACTGATTTTATATTAAGTGGCAGTGAAGGGCTATTCAAGGAGTAACTATACGTTGTTCGTAGGTAATGGTGCTGCATACAAAGCAGAATGCAATAAAATGGCCTCAGCCTTCAAGAATTAACAAATCCAGTCACCTACTTAAAGTAGACCCACTGAATCCATTAGATTTGCATAAACGTTGACTCACTGTTTAGCAACTGATTTGGTGGATCAGTTTTAGTAAGGAGTAGTAATTTTCCACAGCATCTGAAGGGCCTTGGTAGCATTTGGCAGTCCATCTGGTAGGATAAGGCTGCAGCAGCAACTATGTTTTGTCTGGATTCTACCTATCCATCTTCTGCCTTCATTTCTAGCCCTCGAAGGTGGCTATCTGTTTCCAATGATTGACTTCGCAATGGGAAGATAACTGGAAAGATCCTCTCCTACCAGCCTGCTGCCATAGTGTGCTGGTTAAATCCAACACACTGTTTGCGTGTGACCCCAAGCCTCTGTTCTCTTGGAAAATGTATGCTTTCCAGTAGCCGTTAATGGGAAAGAGAGGACAATAGTAAAGATTATTGAAGCTACACAGGTTGCTTAGAAGCTCCTACCTGATGCCATCTTTTCCTGCAAGTTTAAGTTGGTCACCTATTCCTTTTCACTGGTGGAGAATGTGTTCTTCCTTTTGTCTGACCTGGAACTCTCATGCCTGAAATGCAAGCTCCAATTATGGAGAAATGTGTCCTCTCACTAACTAATAACCTGGATGAACTATGTATTCTCCTAACATTCTGAAATATGTTACATTATAGTCTATGTGCTTCACCTAATGAGGTACAGCTGCCTCATTTTATTCCCTAGCTATTCTCAGTTTGCCATTATCTTTTTCCCCTTTCTCTCATTCTGTCCTTTTTTATGCTGGGAACAAGATGAATTCTTTCTGACTTTTGTATGTATCTGCTTAGGCACTTTGGAAAATCCTACAAAAACTGGGCAAATACAGTATATCAAATATTTTAAAAATGTTGTTTAAACATGCAAAATGCAGGAGTATGTTCATTATTTACAACCAAAACTATCAATAATTTAAAAATAGTTAAATATATTAACTATTAACTATATTTAACTGGGGAAATTAAAAGCTTTAGGTGATAAAATTAACTATTTATAGCCCAAAAGGAAATAAGCAACATAGTTTGATGACCTCCCCATCAATGGTAAAATCCATTAAATTATTTACCATAATGTCAACAATGCATAAAATCTCACTTTTTACAGTATATTTTCACAAAAATAAGGAAAATGAGGTGGGTGAGTATTTATAATATTTGAAATGTGACATCATTTATATTCAGAATTCTCGTGAGTATACAAATTGTTTTATTCAACAAAGTAGAATCATCTCAAGAATTTAAAACAATTAAATCCTCTCCTTTGCATTCCACCCGTTCATAGGTTCCTAATGAGGAAAGAGATTATCTGGGAGGCTAGTGTGATATATTGGAGAGAGTGAGGAACCCCCACTTTTCCATGGAAACTCACTGGGGGAGCAGAACTGGTAAAACCACTCCTTACATATCTCGCTTACCTTGAAAGCCTTATTAGGGTAAGCTGTAAATCTGTTCCGACTTAATGGCACAAAACGTGTGTGTGTGTGTAAGTGTGCGTGCGTGCGTGCGTGCGTGCGTGCACACACGCGCGTGCGTACACACGCACACACACACACAGAGGGAACTTTAGAAGACAAGTCTTGTCAATTTCCAAAATATTTCCACTGCTGCTAATTACATCCTCAGCCTTACATAGCCTTAGTTATGGGCGGAGAACTTCGCCTACTAATTCATAAAATACATTTAAACAAAGGTCAATCATGGTTTCCTCAGTGGACAACAAGAAATGTAATCATGCTAATCAACTGTAGAGATTCCTCTGGCACTTATATTGCAGTGCAGATTGTTTAAAATGGGTGGGGAATGTCCACCCTATTAAGCTCGCGAAATCATTTGGTCTGACCTGCTGGATCCCCAGTCTTCACATCAGGGTTGAGTTAATTAAATGTTTGACCAAATATAGCAAATTATGTCATAAATGTCCAAATGGCCATTGTCAGAAAAAAGGTTCCCCATCCCTGGTTTAAAAGGTGGCTAGGGAAGCAATTTTCAAGTAACATGTTTTAGCTGAACATTGAAGTGCTACATTTACAAAGATCCACAGAAGTCTTTGACTGCTATTCATATAATCCTATTGCAAATATTAATCTCTCGCCTCTTATTAGGTGTACAGTACATATAACGTATATCTAGCTTCACCAACAGGATCATTCTTCTTATTTACAGTCATTATCCTCCCCTCCAGAACAAAATCAGTTGTTGCGCGGAAGCCTTACCCTTATCTCGTTCAAGCACATAAATCTACCCCATATATCATAGAAAATATATCTTTTTAATTCTCCTTTTTTATCTTTAAATAACATGTCAGTTTATCATTTAAAGCAATATTCCATATTTCATTGTACCATTTATCTAAGCATAGTTTGTATTTAGATTTCCAATTTCTAGCAATTATTAATCTAGCCACAGTCAACAAATTTGTAATCAACTCTTTGGTTTTAGAATCATAATTATGATCTAAAATATTGATAACAAAGCAATTTCAGAATTGGGCTTTATATTCATTTCTAGTATGTCACTTAGTTCTTTTAAAATAAATTTCCAAAATTTTTGTATCGTTTTACATTCCCACCACAAAACATTTCCAACAAAACTTAGAAAGATTAGCATTTATTTTGTTCAATTTCACTGGCATGAAATACCATCTTAAACTTATTTTAAAGAAATTTTCCTTTATTCTAACAGACATAGATCTAAGTATTCTCATTCTCCACATTTTAGCCCAATTTTCCTCTTTTATTTCATTTTTAAAGTCTTGTTCCCACAATAATTTCGATCCACATCCTTCCCTATTTTCATCTAAATCCATAATAATTTTATATCATTTGCTAATTACCTTTTACTATATTCTCCTTCTGAGTGTCCTCATACAACAATAAGAGTTGTTCATATTTTGTATAATCTCTACATTTATTATTTTTCTTTATCCAAGCGTCAGTGCGTTTCTCTAATTGTATAAAATTAAACCAAGATAGATCCCTACATTGAAGAATTTCCTTCATTTGTACTTTCTCTCATCTTGCCTATCCAATCTTTCAATCTAATCACTTGTTTCTCCCTGAATACATTTTTGAAAACTTTCAAATTTATAGGGAAGTTCTCCATTTTGGTTACACATCTCAATGGTGAATCCAAGGGACATTTTTTTATGTATGTACCATGCATTTAACATAGATCTAAGAAAGGGGTTATTAATCTCATTTAACTTTGATATAGTGAATCTTTCGGGCACTTATATTAGACCAGAATGTTGGATATTACACCGGTAGCTTCAATTAGTTAGTTCTTTGTACTGTATTAATTTCATTCATCATTAAATCTGCCTTTTCTCCTGGAGCTTAAAGTGGGATGCAGTCATGCTTTCCCAGACTCTAGCCTCATTATAAAACCTACCGTGAGACAGGTTAAGATGAGATAAGTATACTGACTGATGCAGGTTCCCCCACTGAGCTTTATCTCTAAGGATCAATTTGAATCTGGTCTCCTCCTTCATAAACTGAAACTCTATGCAAGATTGCCATGTCTCCCAAGGAAGAAGAACGTGACAACTTAAGTTGCAGTTTTAATTCTGAGAAACGTATCTGAGGAGACAGTTTCTCACCTATGCTTTAGCTCCTTACGGTAGACATTCTGAGGTAAAATCCCCAAGACATGAAGCAGGGAACATTAAATGGACTCTTTTCCCTCCCAATTATACTACTTCATAAATACTAATAAATGCATTGTTTTCATTGCCATAAATAAATAGGGATCAGCATCTCCTTGGAGTCTGGGAATCATTTGTTCTATGCTAACCCTCAACACCCCAGATTTTGTAGATGACACCAAAAAGCAATCAGCTTTTGGGGATATTATTATCTATTTTAATGTAACTTTGATGTAATCCCTTGAGAGCCCAGTTCCAGGCCACCCCCCCCCCAATAAATTGGTATATTTTCTTTCAAAATAGGAAGGTGTCAGGGACCAGTTGCAATGGAGACCATTCTGAAGAGGCGTGAAAATGAACTGTTCTCTCAGCAGAGTTGATAGAATGGCCCTGCTTCCCATCCCTGCTGAAGCCTCATAAAATGGCTGTTGCTAGGTGATAACAAAGGCTTTGCAAATTTGTCAAAGTCAGTGCAGTTAACTTCCTAGTACAGGGACCAACTCTGAAATGCAGGATGGTCTTTGGTTCTCGTATTATAGAGATGCCTTTACTGAATCATGCTGTTTTTGCTGTCAGTTCCAACAATGTCTCTACTGATTTTAGTGCATGATTATAAAGAAAAATAAAATAGCAGTAATGAAAAATGACATGCATTCATAGTTGTAAAGTACAAAACAATTGAAAGTGTCTGTTGTTTATGACTGAGGAAATGAAGAGAGTAATTGAGTGTATGTTTTTCAGTGATTCCAAATTTTATCCATCAATGGCAGCATTGTCCTGTGTGTAATACTAATTTTAAAATATATTTTATTTGTTTCTATTTACACACACACACACACACACACAGACATTATATGAAAAGACTTCTTGCATAACCAAGATGAACCGACACTGGGTTAAATGTTTTAGAGAGGGTAGCCATGTTAGTCTTTTCAAGAATTTCGGGCAAAAATCAAAGAAAAACAAAACAAAACAAAAGACACAAAACGTGGCACCTTAAAGACTAACTTTCATATTTTAATGTAATGTTTCGTGGACTACACGTCCACTTCGTCAGACATATAGCAGCAGAATGAGTTGTGCAATATAATATAATATGGGATATCCCATCCTGGACTTCCAGGACAAGTCCAGAAGAAGGGAATGGTAAACTACTTCTGAGTACACTTTACTAGCAAATCATGGAAAGGATCATCATGTCAGAAATTACTTGATAGCACAGCATCATCTTTTATTATAGGTATGTAAGGTAAGCCATCCATTCGCTTCACTATCTGGTTGTCTCAATAATGAACATATACTCCTGCACCCCAAGAAAAAAAAATTACAGGAAATACTAACTTAAGGTGAGAGTGGCCAGTATACCAAGAGTGGAAAAAAAACACACACCTGCCAACGTAATGTAGCATTGCACCACTTATATGGAGATACACTGTATGTAACAACCACTCTCTGGATTGTAAAACTATACAGTGAAATCCAGTACCTTAATTAGGCACACTGAATTAGTGGGGATTTGCTGAGTTAATATCAATGTATATTCCATGAGTTTACCCCAATGGAATTGGATTTCAGCCTGTATCTATGAAATGTGTGCACACACTGACTTAAAATCAATACTTTGGTACAGGTGTATAGTAAAAATAGCATATTTATCACATCCTGAATTACAAGCATGCTATATGGAAAAATAATTTCAACTTAGCATTCTTGGTAATTGTCATTTGATCCTATGAAGTGTGCCATCTGGCATGCTCAGTATCACATTAGCAGCTTTTAACATTATGAACTCTCTCAAATTCAGTGTGCCCTTATATCAATGATTTAGAACACAACAAAAAACAAAACACTTGCACAACCCAGCTGAAGTTAGTGCTTTGTTTTTACCAGTCAGATGAACACTTCCATTGGAGCCAATAGAGAGTTCTTTCAATTGTGGTTCACTAGGGCAGGCAATTTGGATCAGAAAAGCAGCAGGGCCAAAGATGTAAACTAAAGCCTTGATCCACATGATATATTTACTGTATTCTTTAAATGTAAATATATTTACCCTGCCTTTCTCCTTAAAAAGGTCCCAAGGCAGTTATTTTCTATGACTTGAGTGCCATTGTATTCTGGTGCCCGGAAGCTAATAAATAACTGCAGCACCACTTACTGATATAGTTTTTGTTATTGTTTCAAAGTAGTAAAAGCCCAAGAGTTTTAATAGATGAGTGAGGTAGGGCAAACAAGGATGGGGATGGGGTGGGTATGAAGTGGATCTTGCCAAGATACATCCCAGCTGCTCATGTTAGAGCATATAACTGGGCGATGGGAGACTGGGGGATCCATGGAATATACTTCTTATCCTAGTGATTGACAGAGGGAAGTAATCAGCTAGGTGGGGATATAAATAGAGTCTCTTCTACAGTAGGCACTGTGTGTTGTGTTGTTACAGTCGTGAGCAACTCTTCGTGACTCCATGTCTATGGAGTTCTCTTGGCAGGAATACTGGAGTGGCTTGCCAGTTCCTACTCCAGGCGCCTACAGCACCTGGTATTCCCTGGTGGTCTCCCATCCAAGTATTAACCAGGGCCGACCTTGCTTAGCTTCCGAAATCAGGCGAGATTGGATATGCTTAGGGCATCTAGGCACTGCTCCTCCTCAAATGTGGTCACTCATTTATCCAGGCCTGCAGTTCAAAGATGATTCTCTCCCTCCCCCACATCTTTCTCCCAGAAGTAGGACCCAAGCTAGGTTATGAGTTTAAAAAATGGCAAAAATGAAAATATATTATAATACTGAAGCACAATTGAGGACATAATACAGTAGTAGAATCCAACTGAATGAAGATGTTTTAATAGCACATTGGTTAAAATTATAATAATTAAAAACTACAACACTTGGCCAGTTCCTGGCATGTGGTCAATTGATAAAACCCTGCCTGAACAATCATGGTGTTTGCCAGTTGGCAGGAGAGCTAAAAGGGAATGGGCCAGTATAGCCTTTCTTGGAAGTCAGTTCCAAAGTTGTGGGCACCAAGAAAGCAATGGTTATATCCACCCTAGATGTCCTTCTGAGGGTAGCGGGACTTCTAACTGCTAATCTCAAAGCCCAAGCAGGAGTATATGAGAGAATACTGTGCCTGGATTCAGATCGCATAGGGCTTTGTGCAAGTAAACTAGCATTTTGAATTGTGCCTGGGAAAAGCCAGTAAATGTACAGTATTGTAACAAAAGACTAGGCAACAGTGAGGCCATAGCCATTTTGGACCAGATGAAGTTTTTTGAACACTCATGGAAGACTGTGCCAAATAAAGCATATTACAGAAATCCAAATGGAACATAGCCAAAGCATATGCCTTTTGACTGGCCAGAACCACCTCCATCTTATCTGGACCATATACTGTATCTTCAATTTGTTCATGCACATGCAGTCCATTATTGACATCAGCCTTAGGTTTAGAGGCTCTCAACCACAGAACTAGGGACACTTGCTCCCAGCAGATTAATGTAAATAGCATATACTGTAACTTGGAACAGAACATGGAGCCCTGCAAGACCCTACAAGTGAACAACCACAGTGTCAGATAGGGAGTCCCTACCAGCAACTTCTGAATCCATCTTTCCAGGGAAAATTAGAGCCAACTATAGAGCAATGCCTTTGAGTCCTATTTCAGAGACATGAATGTTATCAAATGCTTCTGGGGGGAAAAACAGGACAACTGGCAGGCACACACTCTCATAAAGCCAACAGATGTTATCCCTGTTCCATACCCAACCAAGAAGCCAAAGCTTTCAAGTTGGACGTAATATATAGTTTATTTAGAACACCAATATGTATAGTGCATGTGTACAATAAATAACTAGCAGTATGGCATCAAGGGCTGATTATGCACCTCCGTTATTGATTTGTTCTATGTATTTATCATTTCATGTCACTTGCTAAATACACATCTGAAAATGTTAATATTCTCTCACTTTTAATTAAGCGCATGCTGCATAGTGTGAAGACAAGCATTCTGAAAGTATAATATGAGTGCAGCTTTACAGGACCTAAGGGCAACTGAATTAGAAGAATAATTAAATCTCTCTTTACCTCTACAGAATGATGATGATGATGATGAGAGTCTTTTTGTTAATGTTTTTATTTCAGATCCTTCTCAAATTATTTTTTAAATTGTGAACTGCCTTTTCGTTCATCTAACACAGAAAAGTATGAATTAAATAAACAGTCAAAACGACTGTAAAACCTAGGACTTGAGACCTTATCAACCTCGAGCCAAGAGAACAATTACCTGTATAAACTTTCAAGGTTGTTTTCAAAGTATTAGTCGAGTTAGCCTGTCCAAGCATTTCAACAATGAATAGAAAACCAAAGAGGGAAAAATAAAGAAACCAAGACATGGCAAATTAAAGACTGATTGCTACATTTTAATACAAGTTTTGTGGAACATGTCTACATCATCAGACATGAGAGTGAGAATTCAGAGCTACATAGCAAAACTTTCATCCTGGTATCAAAGATACTGTAATGAGATTTGATATTTGGTAGATTTAGGTTGTATTCCATACACCATATTGATTTAGGACCCCTGTTAAGTATTCTTTCTTTTCTTTTGATGCTTTGTAAACAGCTGTTAGTGTTAAGGCTGTGTTTCCTTCTCCTTGTTCTTCTAAAACAGTAGTTTTGAACTCATAAAAGAAATCCCAGATGAGAAAAAAAAGATAAGTAACAATAATCACAACAGGTATAGAAAATTTCTACCCGTCAGATTTAATGGGGGTCAATAATAGAGGGTGTATTGTCAAAGCCTTTGGCATTATTAGTCTTTGTCATCTTCTAGCAATCACCCACACCTGAAATTACTTTTGAGGTTGGTCAAAAGGAAATGAAGACTGAGAATATCACACACTGGGCCACTACTTTAAACCTTTTTATTGTGGATAAATGTTGAGGTTTATGACTGTCATTTCAATGTTTGATGTTCTTACACTACTTTTAGGGCAACTAATTTCTGGTACCCAAAAATAAAGGAGTTGGAGTGGCAAAGGATTATATTTATTCTGTCAAATAATAGAGCTGCAGCTTCAAAGGGTAACTAGGAGAAATAATATATAATAATAGTGGTGGTGAGTTTTTGCAGTGTGGTAGAGCAGAAGAAACAAGGTGACCTGCTGGATGACTCAAGAACATAATTTAAGGAGCTTTCCATTTATGTTGATTTGGGAAAATAAAATCAGACTCCTCATGGGTTTTTTTTCTCACAGTGGTCGAGAAAATGTGATTTAAATGTGATTTAAATGTTCTTCCCACTACAGTGATACAGTATATGTTATTAGAACACACATATGCTGTATCTCTTTCCTCTTGTATATTCCAAATAATGCAACAACGTTAGGCTAAAGCACAAACTATTTAAAACCATCAGAAGCCACTTTGGGTCCTTTTCCAAGGAGAAAGGTGGGGTGTATATATAAACATAGTGGTCACCTCTTAGCAAATTATTCTTTGATTTTCACTACTATGACAATACAAATAATAAGACATGTAGTCAGTTTGTGACCCAAACTGAAGCACCCCTGCACTTATACTGAAAATATCCATTGACAACATCAGCTAGGCCAAGGGTTTCAAACCTTACACATAGATTCTGAGCTGTTTAACTTTGCATGTCCAGGTCACCGCTTAACATTATTTTGTGTATGCTGTATACAGTATATTAATCATGAACTCAGTTGCTGCATTTTATCAGGTTAGGCCAGATCATATCTAAATATAAGCTATAAGGATGTATCCATATATAAGCTCCACACTGTAGGGATGTATTCATATGATTGGTAGAGGGAATCACAGGTGGGCAGAAGTGGGGGTGGAATCTTCAGGGGGGAAAAACTAAAATGGGATCATACTCCCTGCAAGCCAGCCGAAGGTCACAGAAAACTGAGTGCCTCTTATGGGAGAGGATTTGGGAAAGAAGAGAATGGCATATCTTGAAAGAAGGAACGTCTGGAGTGAAACACTGAATAACAGCTTTTCACACTGTAACATTTTGTTGTAGCATCAACTCAATCTATTGTTAAAGAAATTTAAACAGGCATTAATCACTTACCTTTGAGAGCAGACTGGTCAGAAAAGAGAATTTGCTTTTATTTATTGGGTCCTACCCCTGCAGATATCAAGACGTAAAACAGGATAGAGTTTTGTACCGTAACACATTGTGACCGAGTTCTTTCCTTTCCTTGAGACTAGGATTTGTCAAGCAAATTTAAAGCTCTTCACAATCACTTTAGGCTTTCGCCACTAACATCTTTCCCTCCCTTCCCTCTCAAGCTTTAGCCAATCACAGCTGAAAAGAAAACCACAAGCCAAGCTGTGGAGGAAGACATTTGCAGCAACTGGGTGTGGAGCGAGAATTTGTACAGCTGCGGTGGGTTTTCTTTCTTTTCTTTTTTTTTCATGGTTGAGTGATACTTTGCAGTCTTGTGAGACTGAGAAAGTTTCCTATACACAGGATTGCCATTTGTCCTGTGCATTTCTCACAACAGATTTTCTTGTTTTACTGTATAACACTTCAGTAAAATCTAATAGAACCAGAGCCCCCAAGACAGAATATATTCAGAGTATGGAAACTTTTTGTTTTGGACTACAATTCCAGCAGCCATGTCACAAGATGTAAATATAACTGGGCTTGTCAACCAGAGTGAGCTGGCTATGTAGGGTCCTTTAAGGGCTGAATAGAGGTTTGGTGTGTGGTGGTTCAGTGGACTGGAGCGTTGAAACTGTTGGCCACAGAGTCAGCAGCTCAGTGGTTCGAATCCCAGGTGCCACGCAGCAGAGTGAGCTCCACCAGCTTCTGCCAACCTAGCAGTTCAAAAGCACGTAAATGCAAGTAGAGAAATAGGTACTACTGTAAAAAGTGGGAGGGTAAACAGTGTTCCGTGCAGCCATGCTGGCCACATGGCCACGGATTTGCACAACACTGGCTCTTTAACTTGAAAACAGATGAGCACCGCCCCTAGAGTCGGACACAACTAGCATGCATGTGCAGGGAGAAACTTTACCTTAACCTAGAGATTTGGTATGCCTTCTGGTGTGATTCTTACAACGGAATGTCCTTGCGCCAATGGGGCTGCTCCCTTGTGATGCCTGTTTCCGTGTGTCTACCCCCCACCTTCCCCATGCTGGGCCCCTGGACAACCGCCTCCTCCCGCGTGAGGGTCGACATCACTCTTTTGTTTTGGTCATCCCGCTCCTGCAACAACCTTCAGGCCTGTAAGTCAGGCCCTCTCCTTTCTACAATGAATGTAGATGGATGAGGATGAGTGTTGTAAAAATGTCTGCAATCAATAAAAGAAAGAAATTGCCAGCCTTGAACAATCATTGTTACTTTACCATTCTTATGGGGAAAGGAACACAGCAATATTACAAAGCTAATCACAGTGGACAACCATTAACAGACATAGAATTAAGAGCCCCATGGCGCAGTGGTTAAATGCCTGTACTGCAGGTAAAACTATGCTCACGACTGGGGTTCAATCCCAGGTAGCAGGCTCATGGTTGACTCATCCTTCCATCCTTCTGAGGTCGGTAAAATGAGTACCCAGCTTGCTGGGGGGCAATGTGTAGCCTGCATTACTGTAATCAAAAACTTTAAACTGCCCACAGACTACTTGAAGTGGTGTCGGGCGGTATATAAGGAGAACACTTTGCTTTGGTTAGAAGAACGTGAGGCTAGATGAGGTGTAGTCAGAAATAGTGGACCAGTGAGAATTTAAGGGCCACAGATCTCTGGGCCAAAAATTCCATTCGAAACAAGGAAAGCTGTGGGACAACAGAATTAAGATTCTGATTGGAGGATGGATGGAATGGGGTGGGCTTTGCACATGATTGATGGCAGTTTGAAATGCTGGAAGGGGAATGATGTCTTAACTGCTGTTTCCAGGTTCTTCATCTGCCTAGGAGGTGAAAAACATTAATAGAGCAAAAGGTTCTCTGTGGGGCCGTGATTGGTAGCGTATAGAATGGGGGTTGGACTGTGAAGGGGCACTCTCCAAAATGGCCTGACCTCAGCCCCCCTGCTCAGCTCCTGCGGACTCAAGCCTGTGGGCTCGTTCAGGGAGTCAGCCCATCTCATATTTATTTGTCCTTCCTTTATTCCTGCTGCCTTCCATCTTTCCTATGTCATTCCCTCTTTACAAGTTTATAAAAATGACCTCACTTTATTATATATACTGTACCTGCATATGTGTATCTGTTTGTAGTATATAAACACTATCTGAATGTCATTAAGTTAAAGTAATATTATTATAGAAATGAATGTGCTTTCACTCACAGTATTTTTTGGTAGTCTATACAGTATTTTCATCTTTCCCAGCATTATTGTATTTCCCAGGGAATTCTGTCTTTTCATGATGTGCCCACAGTTGGGCAATCTCATTTTCAACACTTGTGCTCCTAGAGATAGTTCTGACTTGATTTTTATATAGGTCTCAGGTTGTCCCCCCCCCCACCCCCGGCACTCCAGGGTACCTGCAAGTTCTCCTCCAGCACCGTATCATACTGATTAATTTTCTTCCAGTTGTCTTCTTAGCAGTCCAGCTTTCACTCCCATACAATAGTGTGGATGACGTTGATTTTGGTCTCCAGTGGTACACCGTTACACTGGTTGGGAGCTGAATAGCGTCATTATTCTATCACAGTGATGGCGAACATTTTTGATACTGAGTGCCCAAACTGCAAGTCAAAACCCATTAATTTTTCACAAAGTACCAATACAGCAATTTAACCTGAATACAGGTGGCTATGAAGGGGCGATGTCGGGTGCCCACAGAAAGGGCTTTGAGTGCCACTTTTGGCACCCACGCCATAGGTTCGCCAACACTATTCTATGATTATTCTATGATAATATGGCAACCTAGTCATTTGACAGCAACACTTTTATAAAATACTGGAAATGTAAAAGCATCCTACGTTCATGTGCTAGATCAGTGTTGGCGAACCTATGGCACGGGTGCCAAAGGTGGCACTTGGAGCCCTTTCTGTGGGCACCCGACATCGCCCCTTCACAGCCACCTGTATTCAGGTTAAATGGCTGTATTGGCACTTTGCAAAATAATTAGTGGGTTTTGAATCACAGTTTGGACACTTGTTCTCTAAAAGGTTTGCCATCACTGTGCTAGATTCTGCCATTTGACATGTAATAAGACTTGCAAGTATGTTTAAAAGAGGAGTTATCTTGTACATTTAAGTATTTTGACACTCAAATTAGTATAACTCTAAGCAAGCAGGGAAAGGGCCTTTCAGAAAAACAAACCAGTTTACAAAACTCTCATCACAGAGATTTCAGCAGACAAACTCAATTTTGGATTTTGGATTGTCGTTAGACAATATTTTGGCAAGTATTTCACGAAAGGTGATTATGTTTCAGAATTATATTACTGGATGATACTCCTGCTTTGGAGTTGGAACTATTATTTGTTATTTTATTTTTAATCAATTTTATTGTATTGAATGGGTTAAACTATACAGTCTCGTGGAGTGTGGTTTAAAACCACTGTGTTGCCATATTATGTTTTATATATTATATATTATATATAAGTAAAATATTACACCTGGCTGTTGAAAATCAAAAAACGTTGTGAATGACCCAAGAGAAAGAAGGTGGGAGACCGAGAAAGCTACTGTTCCAATAGAGGTAGTTATCTGGGACTTGTGGAAAAACAGATCAATATTTGCTGCTGTATAAACAATGTCACAGTGTGTCTTTGCTTGAGAAGAGAATGATGTATTCAAAGGCAAAGAATAAATCTTTTGATTGAAATTTTAATAGATTCATTGAAATACAGTATAAAATGAAAAAAACTCTCTTCATGAATAAAGTTGACTGCATTTGAAGCTCAAACGAGAAAACTGGCAAAAGATAAAATGTGCTATATCTACTAAGTTTTTTCATTTGTTTTTTGGTATCTGTGATTTTAGTTTCTATAGCATCTTAGACAACTATATTCTGCGTCTTGAGGATTCTTCAAGCAAGGATAATTCTTGTACAGTATTTCCAAAAATTAGAAAAGCAACTTTTGATTTCTTTTAATTTAAATTAATATTTGGCCTTATATTTAAAACATTTAATTGGATCTGATGGTGGCAATCAGCATTGGTATACGTAGGTATATGATATGTTGCCATTTCTGCATGTAAAAATGGATGAAACATTACGGCTGTAATCCTGTTACACAACTTTAGACCATGCATTTCAGATGATGTCATCAACAGCAGAGGTCTGGGAAAAATTCATGCTTCCTCTATTCCCCTCCTAAGAATCCCCTTCATCCTGTGGAAACATTTTTCACAGAATGGGGTGGCGGTGGGGAGGAACTCTTTAATATCTGAAAATTCCACCGTGATCAACTAGTTGAACCTGGGTGTATGTTAGAGCTTGAAACTGATACATGATTATGGCAAGGTTGTCTGGTGATTCAGTGAAGAATTTCATAGAATGAGACCTACCCATCCTGATGGAGACTAAAAGAAAGCAGGGGATGAGAGGAAAGAAATAGGAACATTTCATAAATGTTGGAATGGGGAGTTCACAGTGTTCACAGCTGCTGTTTGGAAAGCTGTTACCCTCTTCTGTCACCAGTGTAGCATCTAACATGCATCCTACATTGGTGCCACCAACTGTGAATCTCAACGGGTCAAATTATTCAGTGAAAAAACACTTTGTCCACTGTTCTGGTATACCCAATAGGCAAATGGGTTTGGGTTTTTGTGTGTCTTCTTCCTCTGAGTTTATTTATTATTATTTATTTATTAGATTTATACCCCGCCCATCTTCCGAAATGGAACTCTGGGTGGCTAACAAAGCTGAGCAGGTCAACGAACAATACAATAGGATCATCAAAACAAATTAGAAACAATAGGTAGGGAGCAACAACAACAGTATAAAAACAACATAGTAAAATTGGGCATCATAACGTCTTAGCATAGTAGTCACCAGCTCAGCGACAATACCAGTTGGCGAGCATGTGGGTGGCGAGCAAAAAGAAAAAAGAAAGAAAGAAAAGAAACTAAACTGAACTGCCAAAGTCTTCGCTAAAGAGCAGAGTTTTTAATGCTTGGCGAAAGGCTAACAGGGACTCTGCAGAGCGCACTTCGCTTGGTAAGCTGTTCCAAAGAGAGGGGCCGGCCACTGAGAAGGCCCGGTTGTGGGTGGCGGATTTTCGGGCCTCTCTAGGGGTGGTGACCCGCAGCGAGTGCACTTGCGACTGCCAGACTGGACGGGCTGAGGTTGATCGCTGGACAATACGCTCCGACAGGTAGTCCGGGCCCAGGCCATGGAGGGTTTTATAAACTAAAACCAGGCCCTTGAATCTGATCTGGGATGCAACGGGCAACCAGTGCAGGCGAGCCAGGACCAGGGTGATTTGGTCATGACGACGCACACCTGCCACCAGCCTGGCTGCCGCATTTTGTACCCGCTGCAAACGCCAGAGGAGAGTCAAGGGCAACCCCATGTAGAGAGCATTACAGTAGTCCAACCTCGAGATCACCTGCGCTTGCACCACTGTTCTTAGGGAGTCGCCATCTAGATAGGGGCAGATCTGGGCGATTTGATGAAGATGGTAAAAGGCGGATCTGGCCACGGCGGCCACGCCCAGGTTCTGAGCCCTATCCGCCAGCTGGAGGGAAAGCCCATCCAAACTGGGGAGAGGGCCCCCATACCCAGGCGGGGAACTCCCAAAGAACATCACCTCAGTCTTCTCGGGGTTGAGCCTGAGCCTGTTGGCCCTGGTCCATGTCAGGACCGCATCCAGGCACTGGTCGAGAGTCCAGACAGCTTCCACTGCAGAGGTAGAAAAGGAGAGAGAGAGCTGCGTGTCATCAGCGTACTGATGACAGCAGACTCCAAATCTCCTAATGACCCCAGCCAGCAGCCTCACATAGATGTTGAACAACATGGGGGAGAGAGATGAGCCCTGCGGAACCCCACACGGGAGTATCCATGGGGCCGACAACTCTCCACCATGTTGCACATACTGGGGACGGCCCTCCAGGAAGGACCGGAGCCAACTGCGAGCAGTGCCTCCGATTCCCACCTTGGAGAGCAGATCCAGCAAGATACCGTGGTCGACGGTATCAAAGGCTGCTGACAAATCCAGGAGAACCAACAGGGTAGAGGAACCCCTGTCGGCCGCCTGGATTAGGTCATCTTGCAGCGCGACCAGAGCTGTCTCGGTCTCCCGGCCAGGCCTGAACCCAGACCAGCATGGGTCAAGGCACTGATGTTCCTCCAGAAAAGATTGAATCCGGACCGTGGCCATCCTCTCGATTACCTTGCCCATAAAAGGGACATTGGCGATCGGATGATAATTCGCCAATTGGTCCGATGCCATGCCGGGTTTTTTAAGAATGGGCTTAACCACCGTCTCCTTCAGACGGGAGGGAAAAAAACCGTCGCTGAAGGAGGCGGTGGCGATGGCAGACACCCATTCCGGCATAGTCCCTCCGGCCGCTTTTATTAGCCAAGAGGGGCAAGGTTGTAGATTCTATCAGTATGTAGGATGATTAGAAAGGTTGCATTGATCTTCGCAGATGCATAAAATAGTCTCCAGCTTCTATCTTTGCTATATTAGATCATAATAACAAAAAGCCCCATACCTTATTTTTTTAATTTCTTCTTACCTTTGCCAAACGTATTGCTTGTTATTAACAAAGAAGAGCAGCCACTGAGAAATTTTGTGAAACAGGAAACTCCTGTGCAGATTAGTAATTCATGTAACACAGCAGTCCCCAATCTTTTTGGCACCAGGGACTGGTTTCGTGGAAGATGATTTTTCCATGGATCGGGGTCGTGATGGTGGTGGTGGGGATGATTTCAGGATGATTCTATTTTTTTCCTCACTGTACAGTGTTTTTTACTTGTGTGCATGCACCCCGCCCCCCGCTGGTTCTGTTGTGATCCAAACAAAACAATTATGACGGTGTGCAGGTGAAGAAAAGCCATAGGCTTTTTATAGCAAAGATAGAAGCTAGAGACCATTTTATGCATCTGCAAAGAAGATAAGCCCCATGCAAAGGGGGCAGGGGGAGAGAAGTGTATTCTTAGAGGAATGCTTCTTAGAAGAAACCTTGCTTTCATGCCCTTATTAAGACTGTGTGGCCCAATTCTTAACAGGTTTTGAGCCAGGATCAATTGGGGACCTCTGACCTCATGGTCTCAGCCACCCCATCAGTACTGCATAGACCACAGGCAAGAAAATAAATAATAGGCGTTGCCCTTTTTTAATTTCTGCAGTTTTTGTTCACATGGTATTTTGCACAGAACGTAGACTTTTATGAATGACCTTATACAGTACAAATCAGAACAGTGAGCAACATGGAAATGCTGGTCTGGTAGATGGTGGTGAAGAAACAGCAAAGTTGTAACTAGATTCAAGATCAACATAATTTTAATAATATTACAGTATACCCATTCAGATGTCACCAAGATTTGCACTAGCGTTTTCCTAGAGTTTCCAAATACAGTACAGTGGTACCTTCTATGAAGAAATTAATTCATTCCAAATGAAATTCTGTTAAGCAAATTTTCCTTTATACACATATCCCATAGGAATGCATTGAAAACAGAGTAATCCCTAATCACGACCATTTTATGTTGTACGGATTCACCCCATAGGCAATTCTGTTAAGGAAATTTCCCCTATCTCCAAAATTTTTTATGTTGTACAGATTTTATGTTATACAAACTGTTTGTTGTATGAGGGTCCAACTGTATTTGAATGTGGCTAGCATCATTACTGTACTAATGGTGTACTTATTTTGAAATAAGGCAATTATTTAATGACATATTAAATGTCTCCTTTCAAAATGCTGAGTACTATCATAGTAAATCTATTTTGTTTTTTGTTTTTTTGTTTTTGCAGAATCCTAGTGGTTTCTTGCATTGAAGAATGGGAGGAACGAGAAGGATCACAGGAGAAAACATCCAGCTTCTCTCTTCAGATTAGTAAAGTGAGAAACTGCTTGTCACGTTCATGGCACTCAGGAGGCATGTGAAGAATTTTGTAAAAAACTATTCTGAAGCAGAGATAAAAGTAAGAGAAGCAACATCTAATGACCCTTGGGGTCCTTCTAGTTCTCTGATGTTGGAGATAAGTGACCTAACCTACAATGCAGTTTCTCTTTCTGAGATTATGAACATGATCTGGCACAGAATGAATGACCATGGAAAAAAATGGAGACATGTGTACAAATCCCTCACCCTCTTGGATTATATCCTCAAGAATGGGTCAAAGAAAATCCCACAACTTTGTCAGAAAGGCTTCTTTAATATCGATGTGCTAAAGGACTTCCATCATTTAGATGAAGCTGGAAAGGATCAAGGTGAGACTGAAAGTGTTTGAAGACGTAACAGAATTGCTGTGTGTGTGCCTGTTTGTGTACCTCCTGAAACACGAGGGTATGGAGGGAAGTAGTGATCAGATTCTTAAGGGATTAGAAGCTCTGAAGCAAAGGATTACTAATAGACATAGTGCGAGGCCATAGCACGGTGGTAGAACATGGATATTCAAATTCAGTTTACAGCATCACCACTTCACTTCTTCTATTAAGTGAAGTAGGTCCATGGGAAAGCTGAGTTGTGGGCTGCTAGAGACAAGAGAACAGAATGGTCTCCCTTTTGCTGTGCTACCAATCCTTCTCCCTAGTCTATGCCATCTGTCTCTGCCATAGCTGCTGCTTGCTCTGTCCACCAGCACTACCTGCTGGCCCTTTTCCTTGCACTCTCTGTAGTTTTCAGATGTCATGGTCTGCCTTGCAAAAGGACATCACCCTCAGAAGCCTGAGTGGGAGCTAGACCTGACCCACCACAGCTGCTGCCAGTCCTCTTCTCTGCATTGGAGAGAACTCAAGAGGAGACACATGGTCTAGGTTGACAAACCCTTTCTGGAAGCCACACATGAGCCTGACCTTCTTTCTGGCACACCTGCTACAGTCTCTGCTGCTTCCTTTGCAGTCCTTTGCAAAGTCTTCTCTTCCTGTTTCATTCTCACTACACATACGAGGAAGGAGACGTTGATACCAGCCTCAGAGCATTCAGGCAGCCCAAAACAGGCTATTGCTGTATCCTGAACATAGTTGATCTGTGCACAGAATACTTCCCAGCCCAACATTAAAGCTGTGGGTAATTGGGAGGTGGAGGGAAAAACAAACAAACTTCTGTTTAACATTGTTCAAATCGATTTTCCTGGCTAAAACTACAACGGGAAATTAAAAAAAGAGCTCAAAGTGGAAGAATAATGAACTGGGCATCCTCATATCCTGTACAAACATTAGATTTCTTAAGCAATCTAGGTCAAATAAGGGTTATCAGGATGTGTTTTTTTTGGGGGGGGGAAATATAGGGAAGCGATAAGTCATAAATGAAACATCTGAAGGCTGAAAAAAAGTATATACCAAATTAGGGTTTTTTAAATGCCAAGCTTCAGACAGAATGGATTAAATAAATGTCCTGTTAAATTAAAAGCAAATTATATAAACTCAAATATGTTTCTGATAATGTTGGAATACCTATTGGTATCATGAATAATTAAAATATTGCAGTAGTAAATGCACTGAATTATTAATGTCTCTCACTGAGAGTATCAGCAGTTGGTAGAACAGTCCATCAGCACTATCTCTTTCCATGACTATCAAATGAATTGTGACGATGACAGACCGAAATTATAAGACACATAAGGTCTTTGTAATTCATATGAACAAACTCTAGTAATTACCAGATGTGTACCGTAACTTGTTCAGAGTTCCGAAACAGTGTCCTTTTGGGCTGTAATTTGCACAATCTCCCAGAATCATGTGGGTACTGGTACTCCTTCATCCTGCCTCCCAAAAGTAAGAAAATTATATAATGGCACAAAATTCCAGGGTAAGAAATTATATAATGACAGAAAATTCCTCCATTAGTCACTTTATGACTATGGCAGAAGAGTACAATATCATCGATTCATCTCCAATGGACAAAAGTGGCACGCATATACATTATTTCAGTATCTTGCAAGGTATATTCAATCTTTTCCTTCACAGAGCCCATTATTTCAACTCTGTGTACTGCGATTTGGCTTGCCAGTTGCTAGGATGCTGGGCAAGCCCCTCAAGAAGTTGCTCTGCTTTCCTAGGTTTTCAGGCAAGGAGACCAATCTCATGGTAGCAGTGCTGGAGGATGAAAATGTTTGATTTTTGGTTGCTTATGAGGAGGCTTGAAAGCCTGGTTGCTTATGAGGAAACTTGAAAGCCATAATCTCTGCTGAATCTCCACAAAATGGTTCTCAAGCTCCTGGGCTCTGTTGTTATATTACATGGTTGGGAACATTTATCTCTATTCTGGCGCCATTTATTTCCATAGCTTGCCCAGACGGAGTTCTAGCTATCCTCCCAAATACTGCCTGCTCTCTCACTATGACATCACAAGAGCCTGCCTTTAATCTCAGGTTTTGGTCCTGAAATTGCAGGGCAAGGAATGCTGTTGACCTGGTAACCCGATCTATGATAGTATGCAGTGGGACAGGTCAGAAACAATGGAAGAATGTATCCATTATATCTAGTACATAATTTATAATATTTGGATGGCTGTTCAGTACTATAAATACAGTATACATACCACTCATGATGCTGAGGATTCATTCAGATGTATCAGTCAGCATCCCCTCCAGACTGCAGGTGTCATGCTAAAGGAGAAAATGCAAGAGCGAATTCACTTACACTATGTAGCAGACATCTCTGACCTGTACCAATAATTGAAAGCGGTATTGCACATGAACCTTTGGGTTAGTTTTGTATGCATAGTACTTGCTATCAAGTGAGCATGCAAGCATATATTAAAAAGTTGTCTCTTCTCAGTAATGTTGTGCTTTGCAGCTATAACTTTTTGTCAAAATAGTCATATTGACACACACATGTGTGTATGCACACACTTTTGTGCTTGGTTTCATAAAAGGAGTGTACCAAAATACAAAATTGGCTCTAGAGGCACATGTGGCAAAACTGTTCAACTTTGCAGCAAACTAATTATTCTTCAAAAAATACCTCAGGAGATAGTGAGTACTCCAATGCCAAAATTATTCATGAGAAAGTTAAACGTCAGACATATTGTGACTTGGATTCCTTCACTGATCAGGGGTTTGGACTCAGGGGCCTTACAGGCTCCTTTAAACTCCATTATATTATAATTCTATGTAAATAAGGGAGTAAGAGAAAGAGTACACCATTTTTTTTGCTTTCTTTGGCCCCATGCAGAGTGAGCAGATTGGAGGAAACAGGAAAATAGCTGTGAAAGTGCATATCCCCATGGGCTAGTCTTAATCCAGGTAGGGATTCCCCCCTCACATTTACTTGTAAGTAAAAACTTAAAAAGTGGCATGGGAAGGGAGTTTAAGATTCTTGCGCAACTTATATAAAATTTCTAACTTGATTTTCCTTTCCCAATGAAGCCCAGTTAGATATTTTCCATTGTTTTACAGATCTTCCCAGCTCTCTGGAAAAGCCTTTAGGGGATGCCGGGAGCTCCTGAGGGGAAGATGGGAAATATCTGTTGCCTAACCTTGGCTTCTACTTCTATGGTACTGAATTTCAACCCTCTTCCCCTCATGGTAGCTTATTGTCCCCGGTACCAAGCATTTGATGTTGTCAGACATTTTAACCTTTTGTGAATTCATCTTCCCTCACAAAAGACCTACCAAGCAATCCAGAACAAAGTAGAAACTCTGGACACAGTTATTTACCACTTCTTCTGATTCAGACTTTATGTTTTCACCAGGTTTTCATGTGAGGGAGAAGGCTAAGCAAGTCCTTGCTTTATTAAAAGATGAACAACTGTTGCGTAATGAACGTGAAATAGCATGTCGGACAAGGAGGCGTACGTCTTATGCAATGCTTTTTCCTCAAAAGCCTTCTGCGAAAGCTTATGCACCAACGATGGCTGCTTCAGATCCCACCTCAGAGTTTCCTCCTTTAGAGAAGGCCCAAAGTAAGTAACAAGTTTCACTAGCAACAAAAATGCTTGCATTTCCCATCTTTAGCAACTGAACCTTGAGCACAAAGATAGATTCATTAACTGTTCTTGACCAAATTCTAGCTATCTTCATCCTTGATAGGTGAGAACTTAATAGTGGCCCACTTGTGGTGATGTGATGAGGAGGTATCCATTTGCTATGGAAAACAACACACTTGAGTCAGATCCAGCAGGATCCCTGTCTGGGAAATGATCAAAAGCAAGAAAAACCCATTTAGAAGATGGAAGGCTTGTCCAAATGAGGACAACAGGCAGAAACATAAATTCTGGCAGAACAAATGCAAGGCAACAATCAGGAAAGCTAAGCAAGACCTTGAGGAGCATATCGCTAAAAACACTTAAAGAAATAACAAGGACTTCTTTAAGTACATGAGAATTAAGAACCCAACTAGGAAGGCCATTGGACCATTAGATGACAATGGAAGGCAAGGGATTATTAAAGAGGAAACAGGGATTGCAGAGAGACTCAATGAATTCTTTGAGTCAATATTCACTGAAGAAGACAGAGGCCACATGCCCCAAACAGAGCCTATCTTTGTAGGGAGGGAAACCGAAGAATTAAGTCAGATAGTAATAACCAGGGAGGAGGTCCTTGCATGTCTTGTTAAACTAAATGCTAACAAATCATCAGGACCAGATGGCATCCATCTACGAGTTCTCAAGGAGCCTAAAGATGAAATTGCTGATGTCCTAGCCAAAATATGTAATCTTTCTCTCAAATCAGGCATTGTGCCTAATGACTGGAATGTAGCAAATGTAACACCAATCTTCAAAAAAGGATCCAGAGGTGATCCAGGAAATTACCAACTGATCAGTTTGACATGTGTCCCAGGTAAAGTGATGGAAACCATCCTAAAAGATAAAATTAATAGGCACATAGAAGAAAAGGCGCTGCTGAAGGAGAACCAACATGGCTTTTGCAAGTGAAATCATGCCTCACTAATCTGTTGGAATTCTTTGAGAGTGTCAACAAGCATGTGAATAAGGGAGATCCAGTTGATATTATTTATCTGGACTTTTAGAAGGCTTTTGACAAGGTCCTACACCAAAGGCTCTTAAATAAACTTGCCAGTCATGGAATAAAGGGACAGGTCTTGTCCTGGATCAGCAACTGACAAAGGGACAGGGAACAGAGAGTAGCACTAAATGGACAGTTCTCCAAGTGGAGGGAGGTAAACAGTAGTGTCCCCCAAGGTTCAGTACTCAAACTCCTGCTTTTCAGCCTCTTCATAAATGATCTAGAAGTAGGAGTAAATAGCAAGGCAGCCAAATTTGCTGATGACACTAAATTGTACAGGGTAGTAAACACTGAGGGAGATTGTGAGGAGCTCCAGATGGATCTCTTGACAATGGGGGAGTGGGCAAACCAATGGCAGATAAGTTTCAACATTAGTAAGTGCAGAGTGATGCACATTGGAGGAAAAAAACCCTATTACATTTATAAACTGATGGGGTCAGAACTCTCTGCAACAAACCAGGAAAGGGACCTTGGTGTCCTGGTGGACAGCTCAATGAAGGTGTCAACCCAGTGTGCTGCAACAGTGAAAAAAGCAAACTCAATGCTAGGGATCATTAGGAAGGGTATAGAAAATAAATCAGCAAGTGTCATTTTGCCTCTTTATATATCTGTGATGAGACGTGGTACCTGGGATTTGAACTGTTAAGCTGCCGGCTTACAGTTTTAAGGGGTCTAGCCCACTGAGCCACCATACCCCTTCCATGGCCTGGAAGCAGCCATAAAAATGAGGAGGAAACCCTCTCAGATCTTCACAAAACACACTTATGAGGGTGGCAGAGACAGATTTGAAAGAAATTGCAGAAGCTGAGGCAGGGAAAAATATACTCCCCTTACGCAAACATCTTTCCTGAATCAGAAAGATCATGTTTGGTTGTTTCCAACTTTCCTAATAGCCTATCCCTATCTTTGGGTTGCAGGGTTTGAAATGAATTAATTAACAAAAGACAGAAAGGGGCAAAATTACACACACCAGGTAACATTGTTAGGGGATCATCATCATAGTCATTTCTCCTGCTGCTGCTTCACCATCAACATAGGGTGCTATTATTTTAATGTGTTTGCAAATCAGATCCTTAATAGCTCAGCCTTGGTTTTCAAAAAAGAGTATTATGGTGAGGCCCCATCTGGAGTATTGTAGGGATCATTAGGAAGGGTATAGAAAATAAGTCAGCAAGTGTCATTTTGCCTCTTTATAAATCTATAGTGAGGCTCCATCTGGAGTATTGTGTATAGTTCTGGTCACCATACCTCCAGAAGAATATTATGAAAATGGAAAAAGTGCAGAGGAGGGCAACCAGAATGACTAGGGGATTGGAACACCTTCTTAATTATCTGAGGCTGCAAAGGTTGGGCCTCTTCACTCTTGAACAACAGTGCCTAAGAGGTGACCTGATTGAAGTTTACAAAATCATATATGGTGTGGACAAAGTAGATAAGGAAAAGCAACACTAGAGCAAGGGGACACTCCATTAACTTTTGTGTGCTAGATCTCAAACAAATAAGAGAAAGTACTTTTTTATCCAGAGGATCACTGGTCTGTGGAACTCCCTGCCAGAAGAAGTGGTGACAGCTGTCAGCCTTGACAGTTTAAGAAAGGATTGGACAAGTTCATGGATAACAAGGGTATCAATGTCTATCATTATGGATGCTTAAGGACAACCTCCAGGTTGGAGAGATAGGCAGGATATCTCTCAATGCCATTTGCAGGTGAAGCCATATGCTTGGCAATACCTTGAAGCAAATGGTGAGCCACTGTGTGAGATAGAATGCTGGACTGGATGGGCTGTGCCATGTTCCAGCAAGGCTGTTCTGATGTTCTTATGTTTATCATTTTATGGAACTTTTTTAACTGCATGGAATTTTGTAAAATAAATTGTTGCCTTGGATCCTGTTGAGCATCAACAGAACATAACACTGTGCCTGGGCAATGACACCTACTTTCAAGCATGGTGCTGCTATGTAAGTGGAGTTTCCTGTTATGGTACTCTGTGGTGGAATGTTCTGGAATATTAAGTACCTCCCTATGCAATAGCTTTGATAGTCAAACACTCACGTCATGCCCCACTGTAGAGCAGTGTACCTGAAAGCATCCAAACAAAAATAATTCAGTTGAATACCACATCCTGAAAGACATGCAAGGACACCCAATGTCCCATAGGGGAATAGTGTAGCTTTGGCATTGCCTTTCAGGGCATTAATTTGTATTGGTCCTGTGCAAAAACTGAGTTAAGCTTAGGTAAACTCCATGTGCTGCCTAGATGCCCTAAGCATATCCAATCTCGCCTGATTTCAGAAGCTAAGCAGGGTCGGCCCTGGTTAGTACTTGGATGGGAGACCACCAAGGAATACCAGGTGTTGTAGGCGCCTGGAGTAGGAACTGGCAAACCACTCCAGTATTCCTGCCAAGAAAACTCCATGGATATGGAGTCATGAAGAGTCAGTCATGACTGTAACGACACAACACACACACAAACTCCATGTAGCATATAGTCAGGGCAAAGGACTCGCTCAGTGTAAAAGTCCTGAAATTAGTATATCAGCTGTTGTTCATAGTTAAGATTATTAAGCAAAGCTGTATAAGATGTAATTGTTTAATGTTATTAGACATTACAGAATTATGTAAGTTTGCAGAAATTGATGCTTATGTAGGAATTTGGATTAGTGGAAAAAAGAGATAAAAATGAAATAAAAAATCAGCAAGTAATATATTAAAATATATTCAAGCTATAATAAACAACTATTCTAATACTCCCACTCCGTGAAAGTGTCTCCTGATAAGTAAAAATCCTATTAAATGAAATGCTATAAAAAGCTAATGGCCCTTTCTGTATTTCTCTGTGTTGTGCACTAAAGAGAAATTAAGCATTTTAATTAACATTAACTATTCCTATTGTAGCTGCTGCTACCCTTGTCACAGTGAGGGAAAGTTTTACGGTTTGCAAGTAGAAACCCAAACGAGCACGGTCAGGCTATAAGACCAGCTTCGAGAATCCTTAGCTAGTTGGGCGACTGGCCATGATACTAGATGGGTCTGGAAACTGTATTCCAAAAATGTAACTTTTCCAATTCCTGCCTACTGTTTGTAGCCTTCCATCAAATTGTTGTAGTATGTCTGTGTATGCTACTGCTCCCTGTCAGTTGTAAGCTCCTGAACCTCATCCCAGCTGAGCTGCAACAACCTCTTTGTGCCCTCTTGGCAGACCCAGCAACTGCTCATTTATTTATCATTTACGCTATATATTTTCAGAGTTCAAAGACTGTAGTTGTGCTTACAATATTCATTTCAAAGAATGAGCAATTAAGGTTTGCAGAAAGGATAGCAGTAATTAAGCTAATGCCCCGTTTCAGCAAACAAGTTTTTTTTTTACATTTACTTGATGCTTTTGTGTGAACATGCACTCCCTAAACTAGGCACAATAAAACAGATATAAAACACTGGCCATTCCCTGATGCTCATGCTTGGATGCAGACCTTAATGAGGTGAAGGAGGTTACCTGTGTCATGAAAGCTGGGGCTCTCAGCAGGATCAATCCACTCATTTATTGCTACGTGTTTCTCTTTGTATACAGGGCTCTGGTCCTAAAGGATTGCCATTATCTTTCAAGTAATCTCTGGTTTCATTTTTAAGATCTCATAATGCCTACTCTGCTGCAGTAGTAACACTTTTATATACTAATACTTCTAATTTTCTGGTTTCCTCTGCGCTGTTTTCGCATAAACAAGCAAAACCGTTTGCTGTTTATCATAATTTCCCCCATTTAAAAAAGAAAGAATGACTTGTTACAAAGAGAATATAAACAGAAGTAGCAGTTAAGAATAAGAGACTTCTGTCTGGTAGTTGTTGTGATTTTTTTGGGCTGTTTGGCCGAAAACACGGCCAAACAGCCTGGAAAAACTCACAATATCTATCAGATCCCAGCCGTGAAAGCCTCCGAGAATACTTCTGACTGGGTTTGTCAACTGTTCAGAGAAAATTAAATAGCATTTAGCATTCAGATCCAGCCACTGCAGGTAGCATTGTAATTGAACAAGACTTTATAGGCATATTTTACTCCATTAACTGTAGGTAATTTTTTTTCTTTAGCAAAAATATATATTAATTTGTGTGTGTGTGACAGATATCCTTCCTAAAGCATTACTGGTAAAAGAGCCAAATCAGCCTGTGCAAACATCAAACAAAACAGAAGTAGTGCAAGAAAGACCGGCATTTAATACTGTTGCCAAGAAGTCATCTGAGGTAAGCTATAAACTGCCTTTAGTGGGAAGAAATGGCTGAACATGATATTTCATTAAGTGTTTGGGTGATTTTTGGGGTGAATTAATAAAATGTAACCAGCCATTCTATATCTGTATCTTCTACTGATCTTGATGGGACTTATATATTATGCTAACTAACTCTGATAATTTATTAAATTAAACTCTTATAATTTAATTAAACTCTTATAATTTATTAAATATGTATCCTACTTTTTAAGGATGATCAAGGCACAATACAATGTTTCCCCCCAACATCATTTGTCCTCACAACAACACTTTTAAGTATGCAAGCCTGAGAAAATAGCAACTGATTTAGGATCATCCAGTGAACTCTTTGGCCCTTATGTTCCCAGCTAGTGTTATGGAAAAGGAATATTTGGGTCATCATATGGAAGGTCTTTTGAGACTGGTGGTGGTGGTGGTGGTGGTGGTGGTGGTGGTGGTGGTGGTGTGTGTGTGTGTGTGTGTGTGTGTGTGTGTGTGTGTGTGTGTGTGTGTGTGTGTGT
>JAHTLZ010003526.1:25934089-26035937 GCA_023846285.1 Phrynocephalus versicolor | reverse complement strand
CTTTATTACTGTGTCCCAGCCTTGTACTTAAAGTGTTGTTCCCTGTTTAACCACTGCCTAAATCTATTTGGTCAGGGAAATTGAGTTTTGCACCTATAAACCAAATGACACACAAAGCCAAATCCTTTCATTTATTTGATCTAGACACCTGTGGTGATTCTGAACTTCTGAGAGAAAAAAATAAGGTGGGATTGTAAAGCCTTAGGAGTAAAAATTGGTTGTGAAAAGTACATTTGGTCCATCAGTAATGTCTGTTGATTTTCTGCAGCTTCAAAACAAAGCATATCGATTTGTTTGTGACTAGTCACCAGGAGGTAAGCATCAACTTAGTTTGCATTCGTACTGTTCAGACACATGGACTAATACATTTCCTTCTACTAATGATATGCTAACTATGCTGCCTGATTTAACACTTAAGACAGACAATGAACAGAATTAATACAAAATGGCACTGAGTTATTCAGATATTCCGAGATTTCCTGTATATTTCTGGGTTTTTTCTTTTTTCTTTTCTTTTCTTTTCTTCTCTTCTCTTTTCTTTCTTTTTTTTTTTTTGCATGCTCACTTGCTTTAGAAAATGTCCTTTAGATACACTCTAGTCTAAAGCATCCTGATCTTTCTCATTATCTTGCATGCTCTAATGAGGCCACTAATGTTGAAATTCACAGGCTGGATAGTACATTTACAACATGGTTTGCCTGTCACCCACATCACCTTGGAAATGTTGCTGAGGTGTGTCTTAAGAACGTGGGCTTTGAACATGCATAGTAGCCTTTTTCTTTATCATGCGTCCTGCAGAGCTCCTTGTATATCACATTAATCTTTCGGTTTATGACAGAACACCTACTCTGTCTCCCCTACCCCACCCCCTGCCCCTTCGCATTTCATATACCATGGTCCCAGTATATCCCACAGTATATTAAAAAAGCCTCGTGGGGTAAGCTGGAGAGGCCTGTATTAGGCCTCCTGTACTTACCCCAGGCCTGGCGCTGCCCCAAACAGGCCACCAATGACCTTCGGTCACTTCTGGTTCACTGAAAAGCATTTCCGAGGCCTCCAAAATGCCTAAAAAGGCCCTCGGAAGCCTCAAAAGTGCTTTCTAGTGATTCGGTCACTTCTGGTTTTCCAGAAATCACTTCCGGTTCAGTGAGAAGCACTTTTGGGGCCTCTGACAGTCCCAGAAAGGCCATCGGAGACCCATTTGGGGCAGCACCAGGCCTGGGGTAAGTACAAGAGGCCCCAGATAGGTCCTCCAGTGCCAACCCAATCCTGCATCCGCATATCACTGATTTTCAATTATTAAGGGTCGGGTTGGGTCCCTAACCCCCACAATAGGCAGGGGTTCTGATGAGCGCTATATGAACATGTTCCCTCTACATTACATTACATCATATCCTGCTTTCTCTCAAAAACTAAACACTCTCTGCAATTTCTCCAAAATCCAGCTGCTTGGAATAATGAGTCACACTATAGTAGGCCCAAATTCATGGGATTTGTTAAGTCAGCTTTTCCATAGTGTCTTTTAATTCAAATGTGCCTCATCTAACTGCAAGTTTTTATGTTAAAATATTTTATTAGTAGAGTAGGGCCATTTGACTCACTGGAATTTACACAGGAATCATGAAATCACCATTGATCTAATGAACCTACTCTAGTGCAATTTACTAAGCTAAGCAACATGATTTTGGCCACAATGCAATGCAGAAGCTCAGTCACAATATGATTAATGGACCACTAAAAAGTAAGGTAGGTTGTAAGCTTTTGATGGTAATATATCCATCTATGTTGGACTGTTTTCAATGTTTATTGGCATGGTTGTTGTTATTCATGCCGGGTAAGCATTCTTGCACAGCATGCAAACAGTTTGTTGGGGGTGGGGTGAGTTTAAAGAGTTTATGTCCAATTTCTTAGTTGTTCTCTAGTCTTTGGCTATAATCCAGTTGTAAATTGAAATTAAAGCAAGCTCATTGCATCAATGGGGATTTAGTGAGTCAACTCCTCTGTAAGTCCATTTATTCAATTCAGTGGGCCTGCTCCAGTTTTGACTTCCTATTGGATATCAGCCTCTGACTTCCACATAAAAGTATTTCATTTTTCCCTGTACATCTGATGAAGTGGACTTGTCCACAAAAGCTTGTATTAAGATATAATAGTCTTTAAGGTGCCTTTTTTGTTTTTTTTGTTTTATTTTTTGGATGTTGCCTGATATGCTTTGGAAATGAGAAAAGAAAAGCTGGGAGGTGACAGAATAATTTTTTATTGCAGCTGTGAAGCCACCATCAGCACTGTATTTACACATAGACAGAGCTTAAATAATTATATTTGGAATGGCTAGATACAGGCCCTGGAACCTAAGAGAAATTTGTTCTGCTAAATCTGTGGCGGAAGGCCAGAACCACAAATCAGATTGCCTAAGCATGAAATGATGTCCACACACATACTTTATCCTCCATTCTGTTCTCTATCCCCAAATTAGCAGGTAGCGCTATGGCCCACTGTTGCAGTTGGGAATACATGCATTAATATGAACCACATTTATATGGTTAATTGGCTTATTAAAACATTCTGATCACATTGTTGGCAGCTGTGCTCTGAAGGGTTCTGAGAATAAAAGCTTTTAAAATGAGCATTCATATCCCATTATAATACTGTATCTAGACTCCATCTGACTTTGGGGAATGCTATACAGTTTTTGGGGTACAATATATCAAAAGTGATTAAACCTAGTGAGCAAAGTTGACAGTGGTGAATACTTAGAAAAGGGGAAAAAACCCACCACCTTCAAGTGCAGGCTTCCTCCTCCACTTCTCAACTCAGCAGCCAGACTGATGATGTCATGCATGTGCTGAAGTAAGCGTCTTATGAAATCGGGAAGATTGATAGATTTAATGAGGTACATAATTATATAGAAATGGCTGGGTAGATTATTTGGGCACCTGGGCTGTGGAGCCTAAAGTCAGGAGTTTGATTCGTCACTGTGACCCCAAAGAGAGAAAATCCAGCCTATGCAGCCTTGAGCAACCTTTCAAGTCCCAGAGAACTCCTGGACCAGTTGTGGCAAACCTTTGGCACTTCAGATGTTTTGGACCACAACTCCCAGAATTCCGAGCCTGGATTTGCAATCACAAAGGAGTGTGGGAGTTGTGTTCCAAAACATCTGGAGTGCTGAAGTTTCGCTACCACTGCCCTAGACTAAACAGAACGCTAAATCACTTAGAATCATAGAATCATAGAGTTGGAAGAGACCTCAAGGGCCATCCAGTCCAACCTCCTGCCATGCAGGAACCCCCATCACAGGACTCCCAACAGATGGCCATACAGCCTCTGCTTAAAAACCTCCAAAGAAGGAGACTCCACACCCATGGCAGATTATTCCACCCCTAAACAGCTCTAACCATCAGGAAGTTCTTCCTGATGTTCAAATGAAATCTCTTTTCCTGTAGTTTGTAACGATTGCTCAGAGTCCTAGTCTCTGAAGCCATGGAAAAACAAACCCTCTTCAATATGACATCCTTTTAAATATTTAAACATGGCTACCATATCCCCTCTCAACCTCCTTTTTGTAAGGCTAAACATTCCCAGCTCCCTAAGCCACTCCTCATAAGACATTTCTTCTAGTTTTTTAAACATCCTGGTCACCCTCCTCTGGACCCATACGAGGTTGTTAACATCCTTTTTAAATTGAGGTGCACAGAATTAAACACAATACTCCAGGTGGGGTCTGACCAGAGCAGAACAGGGTGTTACTATGGGCGCTTTTACACGAGCTCTAAAATCCAGTGGCAACTTAAATTCGGACCACAGATCATGGGGGTTTGTCGCTCTTCCTGTGTTCCCACCCCTCCACACTCCATTGTTCCTGTCTGCATGAGGGGAGGGAGAAAAAAGGGGGGAAATGCAGGCTCACCTCTGTCTTCCAGATGATTCCTGTCTCTTAAAGGGGCAGCGGGGACAAAAAAACAAACAGAAGGTGAGGGAGCCCGGCATTCACAGCTTTACAATCTGCATCTGAAGTTTTTTTTTACCTCCTGGAGGCCAGGTACTTGAAAAGTGCGTGGGTCACGCTTAGGTGGGCGTGGTCATACTTAATTTTTTTAAAAGTCCGGAGCTGGTGGGAAAACATTTTTAAGCTCCGGATCTGGGAGCCCTTTGCCTCAGATTTTAGGGCTCGTGTAAAAGCACCCTATAACTCCTCTTGATCTAGACCCTATGCTTCCGTTGATGGCTTTCTTGGCTGTCACATCACACTGCTGACTCATGTTCAATTTGTGGCCCACCCAAACTCCCAGATCCCTTTCACAGGTACTATTTCAAAATTATGTTGACTCTTCAAAACCCTAGCAGGAGGTCATCACAAGATAATGATTCAGACTAGAAGGAAAGTGTTAATGAAAGTGTTAATAAAAGTTCTTTGTTAATGAAAGCATGAGCTTTTCTTTTCTGTGGGATTACGCAAGGTAGTGTGCTTTGTTTGGTGGTTTGTCTTCAGAATTTAAGCATGGGTTTTCCTTGAAGACTGATTTCACACACCCTGAAAGGCTGACTCAGACACTTCTTTGCAACATTATGTGCTTTCAGCTGTAATTATAAGCTGTTTCTGACATTTGTTCATGTCTTCAGATGTTGTGGGGGGAAAAACAGCCATAACACAACACACTCAATAACCAGAACATTAATTTGAAGATCAGTGCACAATCATCAGATCCAGGGAGTGCCCTCCTGTTGCCTGGGACAGAACCATATAGACATTGTCAGCCAAATACTTCCTAAGGATATCCAAATGAGTTTTTCATTGTCTGGGTATTTAGCCTGCTCATGGTGTGCTCTATGGGTGGTGGGGCTTTGACACTGCATGCTTTTGCATTTGGCCACTGAATGACTGGCTTCTTTTATTATTTATTAAATTTATATCTTATCATTCTACTATGAATATTGCTCATTACGGCTTGCAGCAATAGAATATTAGATAAAATATCAAACTTCTTTTTTTAATTTCCACTTATATACCACTCCATTATTGAGGACACTGTCTGGGCAGTTCACAATATACAATAACATCATACAATAAAAACTGCTGTGTACAATAAATAGAATAAAAATACAATAAAACCCCAATAAACCGGTGGTTCTCAACCTGTGGGTTCCCAAATGTTCCTGGCCTGCAACTCCCAGAAGCTTCCACCACTTGCTGTGCTAGAAGGGGTTAATGGGAGTTGTAGTCTAGGAACATCTGGTGACCCACAGGTTGAGAACCACTGCAATAAACCTACCTTTAAATAGAATGACATAAATTAAAACACACTGAAACATCTTAGGTCAATAGTTCAACACTAATAGAAGGCAGCCTTATATAATTCCATCTTCATTAGCATCCTAAATAAATCATAAATGCTAAAAATTATAAATATTGTACATTCATTTTTTTTTTAAAAATAGCACCCACCAGTTTAAAAAGCAACATTGTTTTATCAGACAACTCAAATTAAAGATGCAAAGCCTGCTTGAATAAAAATATTTGGTTTGCTGAAGGGAAGAACAACAAAGAATGAATTAGGCCGGCTTCCCTTGGCAGTAAGTTAACTGTTCATCTCAGAGCTTTCTTGGTTGGGTCTATACCTTTTGTATTATCGCCATTGAACACTCTTAACTTTTTCAGAAGAAAATATTATCCATAATTCAAAAGGTCCATGTCGATTGTGAAAAACTGTTGTAAGATAACTAACTGCATTTTTGTTTAAATATCTTCAATGAGTCTGAAATTCACCTCAGGTACAGTATTGCATTTTTTTGTTTTGAGTCTTTGAAACACTGAACATATACACTATTAGATGTATTCTGTTGTTGTTGTTGTTGTTGTTTTAAAAGAGGCCTTTCTCATATAAATCACAAAGACAAACATCTACAACCCCCTGGAGTCATGTCAGCAGCAAAGTGTGATGTGGAATGTAGCCAAATGTTTTGTTGGGTTTTTGTTCACTTACAAATTCGGTTCTTTGACCTTTCGCTTAATATGCTTCCTTGCCTCTGGCATCTGAAATATGCATCGGTCCAGAAGGGAGAAATAAAACATAAAAAAGCAATTAAAAAACAAGTGCTGGCCTTCTAAATGCCTTCTTCAACCAGCCTTTGAGACATAAACAAAGCCACTAAACCATTGTTAAATAGCATTTGAAAGAAATAGAAATTCTGTGATGGCTATGATGAAACTGCAATAGCTGCTCAGAACCTATTGTACAGCTCCTTGTGTGTAATGCAAAGCTGCAGAACTGGTTCAGAAAGTCACAGCTCTGTTCCCAAAGCACTTCCATAGAAGTGCTACACATTGGTCACAATGAGAACTGTGCGATTGACTACCATCAAATTGCACAACCCTCATTTCCTACGCAGAATGCCTGACACATTTATGCAAGTGTAACTTTACGATACACAAACAAACAGGATTTCGGCCACTGGCCATTAGTTCCCCAAAGCTCCAAGCATTACAATATAGACATCATTTGAGAAGCAGTGTTGAATGTTACCTACTAAATTATCATCCTACAGTACATTCCATTGTTTTGCTACACTACAAACAATAAGGCTCACCATCCCTGGGGCAGCCTATGCAGAACTCGCCAGGGTTAAAAAGGATTAAATGAACATACCTACTAGCACTTGTATGTCCTAGCAGTGCTATCTTTCACTGATTATTTCCCATTCAAATGCTTCATTCTATTCTATCCTATTTTCATATTTGCTGTGATTTAACCATGAACAGAGAATGTTGAATTCACTTTTACAAAATAAATAAGGAAAGTTAAATGGTCTAAGAAATCAAAGCAGTGGGGATCAAAGACCAGAAATCCCCAGCCATTGCTTCACAGACTTGGTCTAGAGAGAATAGATCCTTGCCAATTAAAGGAAAGGAAAAGGTATTAAGTGGGTAGTAAGAGCCTTTTCTCTCTTCGCTGATCTGAATCATTGCCCCTCCTGTTTTTTATAATTTGCAGAGCTCGTACAGCATGATTGCTAAGTGTCATCTGCTATTGAAAAAAAATCAAAGAAGGAAACAACTGGGGAGTGCATCAGAAATCAAAATAAGTGGAACCTGTTACATCTGACTATGTTCTGCATAGGCACATCTCAAGAGCACATAGTATGGAAACAGATGCGTTGCAGAGGTCAGCATGTGCTATAATGACTACACTTTGTGCCATTCAGCCTATATTTTATATGCTTCTGCTAGGTGAATTCTCTAGGTACTGTTAGACACTCAGAGTAAATCTATGCTTCATTATGCAGCCATTGGCTCTCTATGATCAGCTCTTGCTCCCGGGAAAAAAACAAATGAAGTCTTTGCAGAAATACCTTTTATCCTATCGTTTGAGAATCTGGCTGGGTCCCTTTCATTAAGACAATGCTTTTGAATGCTACTGCCTTAAGTAGGTCTGCTTTTGAAAATGGATGGAAAAAGGTTCAAATGGTACAAAATGTTGTTGCCTACTTTCTAATATAAGAGTGGCCTTGTTGCCAGATGGGCAATATAAAAATCCAATAAATAAATAAATATATAAATATTGGCCAGTATTCTGTTCCAGAGCTGGGTTGGACAATGGAAAAAGTGCAGAGGACGGCAAGCAGAATGATTAGGGGACTGGAGGACCTTCCTTACCATCTAAGGCTGCAACAGCTGGGCCTCTTCATTCTTGAATGACAGCACCTAAGAGGTGACCTGATTGACGTTTATAAAATCAAACATGGTGTGGACAAAGTAGATAAGGAAAATCTGTTTTCCCTATTGCACAACACTAGAACTAGGGGGCACTCCATGAAACTTTTGGGTGCTAGATCTCAAACAAATAAGAGAAAGCACTTTTTCACCCAGAGGATCACTGGTCTGTGGAACTCCCTGCCAGAAGAAGTGGTGACAGCTGTCACCCTTGACAGCTTTAAGAAAGGATTAGACAAGTTCATGGAGAACAAGGTTATCAATGGTTATCATTATGGGTGCCTAAGGACAACCTCCAGGTTGTAGAAATAGTCAGGATATCTCTCAATACCATTTGCAAGGAATCTTAAGCAGGTGAAGACATCTGCTTGAGAATACCCTGAAGCAAATGGTGAGCCGCTGTGTGAGACAGAATGCTGGACTTGGATGGGCTGTGGCCTGTTCCAGCAAAGCTGTTCTTATGTTCTTATGAAAAGTTTTACCTATTTTCAATTTAGTTTTACTCTTTACACCGATATAACATTTGATATATTTATATTGGTCCCACCATAGTAAGAGGTGCATTTAGTGGGGAGATAAGAGACGGCCGTTCCTGTGGCTGCTCCGAGATTCTGGAGCTCCCTCCATGGGAGGCCAGCCCACCCCCATCCTTGTAGTCCTATAAGCAAACAAGGACCTGTCTCTTCAGGCAGGTTTTCCCTCAGTGACTGTCCGTCCAAGAGAGTTTTTAAAATGGGATAGTTTGTAATTTTGTTCCTTTAGATGCTATTTTAGTAATGTTTGTATCTAATGTTTTTAATATATGTTATGCAATTCTTTTTAAAATATTTGAATAGCTTACTGTATTTCAAATACAGTAACCTGGTTAGGGACCCACCCGACCCACGATGCTTGAAAATCCACGCTATGCAGAAGCAGGTCGGGTGGGGCCTGGGGGTGGCGCGGGGCGATGCGATCGCTCCCTGCCCCCCCCCGCGTGGCTCCGAGGCTTCTCGGAGGGGCCGGGAGGTGGTGCGGGGTGATGCGATCACTCCCTGCCCCCCCGCCGCCCCCTGCGCCGCCCCAAGGCGCAGGTACTGCGATCCCGCGATATAGTGGGACCGCAGTACCTGAACCACGAAATTGTGGGGGGTGACTGTATTGTCTTTTAAAATGATGTGAGCTGATTTGAATCCCTTTTTAAGAGAAAGGTGGGGTAAAATATTTTAAATAAATAAATATAAATAAACAAATGAAGGTATACAATATATATAGGATGTGTTATTGTTTTTTGTAAATGAAAAACCTGCCGGTCAGATTCACCTGGTGTTTCAATCCGACCAGCTGGTCCAATAAAATGCATCATTGCAGCCTTTCTGTGCTTCAGGTATAAGCTGACTTTTGTGTCAACGAACAAACTTCCCCTGTAGCAATTTTCATCTTGCTCAATAAATAAGCCTTTCTGAATTTTTTCCCTGTACTTTCTGCAAAGCATACCGATTATCTTGCATACTTGCCCGTGTGATGCGAGGGGAGCCCCAGTAGTAAACAAGTCTTTCAATAATTGACGCCCACCCAACATAATTTGCACGCACACACACACACACACACACACACACACAGAGAGAGAGAGAGAGAGAGAGAGAGAGAGAGAGAGATCTTCAATTCTCATACTCAGTACATAGAAACGGACAAATGAACAAAGAGGAGTTCCTGGTTAGAACATGACAGGCAATGTTTATCCTGTCAGCAGCTTATTCTTCTGGAACAGGGAAGTCTTAAATTGTACCATGGATCAATCGCCCTTCCATTTCACTTAATCTTCCTGTAGATGCAACTGGCAGTGTTAGATAGGAAAGGAGGAAAAGAGTGGGAAGCTGTGTGTTTCACTGTTAAACAGCAAGATTTGGCTTTCAGTGCCTGCAGTAAAGAGAGGTGGGAAGTCATGGCACTGTTTGCCATTAAGATCTGTACAATCCCACAAGATTTGGATAACCAGGGATCAGCTCAGCCAGTCATCACCCGTTTTTCCATCAGCAGCTTGCCAACCCTCCCAAAGTACATATTCAGTACTAAAATGGAACGGAATGTGAGGATTGTGTGCTTTCAAAATAGGGGGTTGATCAGTGGTTCTCAACCTGTGGGTCCCCAGGTGTTCCTGGACTGCAACTCCCAGAATTCCTGGCCAGCTCACCTAGTGATGAAGACTTCTAGGAGTTGCAGTCCAAGAACATCTGGGGACCCACAGGTTGAGAACCACTGGTGTAGATAATATAGACAATTGAGAGCAAGTGTGATGCGAGTGGTTAGAGCAACAATAAGACCAGAGCTTAGAAAAGTTATTTTTGGAATACAGCTCTCAGAAACTCTAAGCTACCATGGCCATGGAGGATTTAGGGACATAATGGGGTTGGGGGAGAGGGAAACATTGGCAAGGTCTGGACTACAACTGAGGACAGTGGGGTGCAGATGTCTCCTTGGCCATTATGACGCTCAAGAGGTAATCTTGGGACAGTCCCATTTTTTTACCTTATGTATTCCTAATGTATTTCTCAGCTGGCTGGATAGCTCAGTAAGCCAGAAAAGTGGGCTGTGGAGCCAGATGTTGGAGGTCATATTCTTTACTGTGCCTATACTAAACCCAGTAGGTGCTTCCAACATGAGTAGATCCATTGAATCAATATGTGACTCTGTTCCCGTGTAACAATGAAGTCCTAATTGATTGGATGGGTCAACATCAGTTGGAATTAAAAACTGGATTTAGGACAGGCACTCTGCAATAATGTTGGCAAAGCAATTATAATAAAAATACTTGGATATCTGTCATCTAGTATCAGGTCATTCTGAGCCCAGGAGGTAATGCTGAAGCAGATTTCTTGATTACAAGAAAGATGCAGAGACTATGAATATAAATACTAAAAGCTTTCCTTCAATTTATTCTTAGAATTATTTTTCGGGGTGGGGGGCAGGAGAAGAAGGAGGACTTAAATTCCTTAGACAAGCAGCTGAGTAAAGTCATAGCTCAACACAAATTGTGCCTTATATTTACTAGAAAAGCAATTTCCTTACAATGTTTTATCAAGGAAAACATGGTTTCTGTTTGGGATTTGTTTGTCAGGTCACCAGTCCTTTTCTGACGTTTTACTATTCAGGCATGCTTCCCTTACCATCATGGTTAGCTTGGTCTACAGAATAATTAGAGAGAGAAGGTAATGAGCAGGTCATATTTTCCAGTCCCTCAACCCAAGATGTAAAGACTGAAAGGATTATTTTCTTGATGAAAACCTCTTGACTAAAATAATAGAAGAAGGCTTACTTCCAGGTTCTTGTGTGTGAGACTGGAGCTGGGAAGCATTGATGTAATTACAGTAGTGTCATAGTATAATGAACCAAATGTACATCCAGATTTTGGGGGTACTAGTTCAAGAGCCTAGCTACACAACTTATTGGAAATATGATGGTGAGGTAGGCCAAACACAATATGTTTGGCAATGTTTGGGAAATAATTATTTTCTTCATATCTCGGGCAGAGGCGTAGCTAGGGTTTGGAGCGCCTGGGGACAAAGTCAATTTTTGTGCCTCCTCCTGCCCCCCAACTGCATCTTCCCCCATCAACCAAGGGGTGCCCAATCCTGGGGGAACAGCGGGGGAGAGGGAGAAGGGTCCCTCTTTCTCACGCCCTCTTCGGGGGTCTCCCGGATAAGGCTCTCCTGTGCAAACCGCACAGCGCATGGATAGCGCCAAGCAGGCTTCCCCCCCACACACACACAAGCATCACCTCCGTAGCATGCTTTCCCCTCCTCCTTTCCCCTGGTTAAGGCTTGGTGATCGTTAGCCCGGGAAAAGGAGAGGGAAGCAGGCGATGGGATTTTTTTTCCAACCAGCATCCTTTTTGCACACTTCCCTCTCCTCCTTTCTCCGGGCTAACAATCACCAAGCCTTAGCAGGGGTGGGAGGGAGGAGGAGGGTGGAGCAATCGAAGGAGGTGCTGCTTGGGGGGGGAAAAAACATTGCCTTCTTCCCTTTCCTCCTTTCCCCAGACTAAGGATCACCAAGCCTTAGCAGGGCAAAAGGAGGACTGCTGGCGGGATGGCTCCCCCTCCAGGTGCCCCCAGATTGCTGCACACCCCAGGGCAAATGCACTGCTCTGCCCCTCCCTAGCTACGCCAGTGATCTTGGGGGTGAGGTGGGATTACTGCACACATTGACCAAAGTCTTTTATGCACAACTATACCACTTGTAAGGTTGAGGATGTAATCTACAGAAAGCAAAAGGTAACACTTCCACTTCTGTGTCATATCTCTTACAGCTCCTGTGTTATTGATTTAATTGCATGGAAGCCATGGAGGCCCTGAGATGGAAAATGGAAGCTTTCAGTTATCGAAAATTGCCATTGCTAGGATGATATTACTGACAGCAATGGTTTTACATAGTTAAAGCCTTCTTCATCCTGTCCCGTGGCTCCCATGGTTTCTTAATTATGAAAGACAGTACTGTACAGTACATGGTTGGTAACCATGGGATCTGTGGCACAGAAGTAGGAAGTGTATGACTTCTGAAAAATTGCCCTTGCTCATCATCAGCCTTACAATCTCTACCTAAGTTTTAACTCATCTTCAACCCAGTTATATTGTGTTTTAATCCAGGTTTTGTGTAACCTTTGCCTAGAAAAACTAGTTCCTTGGGCATAATGAAAAGGAATTTGACATGATTCAAGGTGGATTATTCTACAGTGGGGACAAAAATCCTCTTGGGGACAAGGATGCATGGACACATACTGTATATACTCGAATAAAAGCCTAGTTTTTCAGCCCTAATTTGGGCTTTAAAAGGGGGCCCTCAACTTATATTCGGGTCAATACTTTTAACCACTGAGGCAAGTGCTTGGGTTGGTATTAAACATTGCATGCCGCTTCTCATGACCCCCCCCCCGCATCACAGGGGAGCGGTGCGTGATGTTTAAAATGACTTTTAGCCACTGACCCAAGCACTTGCATCAGTGGCTAAAAGTCATTTTAAACATCACACACTCAGCTCACAAAGGGACAGCTGCCAGGCCCTGCTGCATTTCCCACCCTAGACTTATACTCGAGTCAATACGTTCCCCCAGTTTCCCCAGTTTTGGGGGGTTAAATTAGGGGCCTCGGTTTATACTCAGGTTGACATACTCGAGTATATATGGTAGTTTTAAACTGAAATGTATGCTGATAAAACATAGCTAGTCACCCCACACATCACAAAATCTAGATGACAGCAGAGACATCATGAGCTAAGATTTCCTTGAAAAAAAGACTCTTTTAAATTATCCATTAGGAGTTACCAGATCCTAGCTACAGAACAGTCAGAGCTCTTCCTGGAAAAATTTAATAACCCCCTCCCCATTTTTATTTTTTATTTTTTTGTCCTATTTTATATCCTATTTACAAATGACACCTTTATTCCCCAAATGCTCAAATACATATAAAGGGTTATTCTAAATTCTGACCTGGCCTTGAAATGCAAAAAAGGCAAATGTAAAAGGAACAGAATATTTTGCAATTGCAGTTGTTTCACATGATGCTGTAAACAAACAAGCAAAAACTCATGACACTGCAAAAGTGTAGGTGTTATGTTAACTTTTTGCATGCTTAGGTTTTGAGGTTTGTCTGTTCCTTTTCAATTACTGATGCGAATTTATTGGGTATGCAGGAAACAGTGTGTGAACACATGCTGTTAAGAAGATGAAAGCGATGGCTTAAATGATCGAGTCAGCCCCAATTAAAAAACCCTAATTAGCCTAGCAGAGTACAAATCTCAGATGGCAGGAGAACAAGGGTTAGAACCAGAGAGTCATTCTTGGATATCCAATACTTGCATAACCTGATCTTCTGGAACATGACACGGTGCAAGAATCAAATAAGCTGTTGCAACACATTTTCTGCTAAGGCAGGAGGGACTCTGGATAGAATCCAGATGGTTTAACAGAACATCAGTCTCAATGCAGAGATAAAAGTTCAAAGACACGGAGTGCTGGTGAAGGGGAGATAATGTAGTCTAAAGCAGTAGTGGCGAACCCTCAGCATGCCAGATGTTTTGGACCACAACTCTTACAGTCCTTTGTCATTGGCAATACAGGCTTGGCATTCTGGAAGTTGTGGTCCAAAACATCTGGAATGCCGAAGGTTCATTACCAATTGTCTAGAGCAATTGGTTTGTTGGGAAATAGAGAATAATTTGATAATTTCCACTTGCAGGTCAACCAGGGCAGCACCTACCTGCAGATCCAAAGATACAAGCACTCATATGTTATACTTTTAAATTGATGCAGGGCATTAGTGGATTGAAACAGTATTAACTTGAAACAGTATTAAATTGAAACAGTATTAGTGGATTGTCCAACTGCTCCCTCACAGTCCTACTACAATGAGTTCTGGAGATGATGTTGCTTATTTACTGTCCATGCATGAGTCCAATCCAAGCAATAGTGCAATCTTCAAGAGTGTCATTTTGTTTGATGTACTAATAACTACCTGCTTCCTCAGGCTGCCTGTCTGAAACATTACAATGGCCTCCATGAGAACCTTCCTGTAATACGAACTATAATTCTCACTAAGCGCATTATGGTGTCTGCTGGATTTCTCAGGTATGTGACAGAAAAGTATATCCTTATCCTCCAAACAGAATCTAGGCAGTTGAAGTGCTATCATCTTATTTTATAGAAATGAACCAGAGAACTGGTATCAATAAACTGATACTGCCCACAATGTTAGGCCATAGAAATTGTGCTCAATTTGAGAACTGAGCTCAAGCAGCATTCTTTGTGGAACTGTAAACCAGTGCCATTTGGATCACATGTTATGATATAAAAGCACCTAGATGTGTTGGCTCTTAAATAAGTATCTATAGTTCCTTGTCAGTGAGCCTGATGGTGGCTCTTGGACTGGAGCTTATATAACCAAACACCCACACACAGTTTTTGAGGAAATATCTTGCCCTTGGCACTAATATAGGGGACAAATCCTTGTCAGTCGCCCTAGCTGGGAGGTGACCAGGGAGGCAGACAGATTACCCACATGGTCTTAGGTCACAGCATGCCCCTACCTGTACCTCACAGAGCAGGGGCATGCATTAGCCCCTAGGGATGGGTGTACACATGACTTCCCTGCCCCCGACTCACAAAGGGATTCAGCCATAGAAGGCATCTCATGCCTGTGGTACCCATGACCTAGATTGGTCCCCGTGCTAGAGGGCATAATCCTCCTCTTCATTGTCTAACCACGTAAATCCAGATTCTGGCTTAAAGTGAACACTTTCAAGGAGAAGCTCCAAACAACATGGATGAGTAAGAGGGAAGGAGAAGCTCCAGGAGACAAAAAGAGCCTTTTTGGCCAGAAGTGGTATTTTAAATTTCCCTGAGTGGCTGGATGTGACATACCAAGATGTCCTGTCTCCCAAGCAAAAAATGTTCCCACCTCATCAGCCATTCTAAATGACTGAATTTAAAACCGAGGATAGGAACAGCTTGGTGGTTCTAGGAGGCCTGAGAGGAAGGAGTGTTGCTGAGGTTATGCTTGCCAAGCAATCCAGCCCTGAAGCCACCACAAAACGCAGGCATCAGGTGAGTCCCAGACCATTGCTTGTGCAGCTGGGTCAGCTCTGGCCAAAGCTGTTCAGCTTTCCGGAAAGCCCTCTTCATTCTTTTACAGTAAAAAAAGACGATTGGAGCCGTGCAACTATTAAAAAAAACCCACAAAAACAAGACTAGAGTATGGGTGATACCTTCATTGGCTGCTAGAAAAATCATAGCCCAGTTCAAATAAAGGGGGCATGGTTTGGGCACCGCCCTCCGCTTACACCCACCACCCCTCTATTGGCTCCTTGAGGCACAGCATCTCTGATTGGCCAGAGGTGGGGGAAAGCAAAAGGGCAATGCAAAACGCTCTCCACTAGGGGGCTGGGGAAGGATTTTTTGGGGGTAGAATTTTTAAAAAGTCCCATTAGGTAGAGCCAATTAAGACCAATCCAACCCCTAATTGACCATGCTGCTTCATGCCTTCCAAGAAGAATGCCTGGTGTCCATCTTGCCAAGTAAACTTTTAAGAACTACCTCCTGGCAAAATACTTCCCTTGCCATGCTTGGACTTTCGAACCTGTTTTGAAAAAGAGGGGTTGCCCTCGAAAGCTCAGCAACTTTTTTGTTATTTTTCTAGCTGCCTATGAAGGCATCACCCATACTCTAGGCCAGTGATAGTGAACCTTTTAGAGACCGAGTGCCCAAACTGCGATTCAAAACCCACTAATTATTCACAAAGTGCCAATACAACAATTTAACCGGAATACAAATAGCTGTGAAGGGGTGATGTTGGATGCCCACAGAAAGGGCTCCGAGCAGGGCCAGTGCTAGTTTTTTTTTTTTTGCGCCCTAGGCGAGGGGTTGGGGGTGGGGCGGGCGTCAGGGAGGCAGGGCAGCGTCGGCAAACGGCAATGGGCACAGGGGGCGGCAGTGGGCAGCGATGGGTGGGCGGCGACGGACGGCGGTGGCCAGCGGCGGTGGGGCGGTGGGGGGGGGGGCAGCGGTGGGGGCGGCAGGCTGTCCAGCACCCTCTCTCCATTTTGGCGCCCTAGGCAACTGCCTAGTTCGCCTTAATGGAAGCGCTGGCCCTGGCTCCGAGTGCCACCTTTGGCACCCGTGCCATAGGTTTGCCAACACTGCTCTAGTCTTTCTTATTTTAGTATCAAGAGTTTTCTTGGACAGGCAACTCTGAGCAGAGCTTGGAATGCAGCCTTCTAAAAAAGAACTTGCTGTTAGATCACTTGTTGCTTTGTAGCAGTAAGACTTTCATTACATTAATGCCATTCTATGCCTAAAAGTGCTTTTTCACAGTGCACTTTATTAACATTACCAGCATCACAGAGACACTGAAAGAAATAACCTCTAATAGCCAATAATGTTGCATCTTGAAAGTACTGTAAAAAAACACACATAATAACAACAAAGCAGAGCAAAACAGTAATTCCCTTGGTACTGGTAGGAGTATGACATACAACTTGAAAAATTATTGTCAAAATGTCTCTTAAAATACCTTTAAATATCCTTTAAAACTAAACTCTTGAAAGTGAATAGAAAATGCTACTATTGTGCCAAAATAACTATCACTATTTGCAACATTGCTTTTGAAATGCAATTATGCCCCCTTTGTCCCAAGTAACTACATTACTTACAACTATTTTCTTCCAAGATCTGTCTTTGAAGAAGCTACCATTTTAGATCTAAATTGCTATTGCACAGAGAAATATATAGCTATGTTCAGTCAAAATTGTATAGACAGTAAGGAGATGTAGTACCAGTTTGAACAAATTCCAGATAAGCTGAATGAGGGCCATGTGATTTATTATTGAATCACATAATTAGGTTATGACTCATAGCTGAGAAGAGAGAAAATATGACTGACATTTTATTCATTCTTGAGTTTTTTAAGGCAAGGATAGGGAAAGAGTTGGTTCTTTGGCTCTCATTTTTGTATTACCGTATACACTCAAATGTAAGTCAAAATTTTCGGCCCTTATTTTTGGCTGAAAAACGCCCTTGACTTATGTTCGGGGAATATGATAGCTGGCTTGGGGAGGGCAGCAGAGGGCTAGTCCTGACCGTTCCGCTGCCTCAGAAGCCCCCTCCGCGGGAGTTCGTTGGTGGCTGCGGCGATGCCGGGCACAGGAGCCCTCCCTGTGGCCTTGGAAGCCCCCTCCACAGGGGTTCATCAGTGGCTGTGGTGGTGCCAGGCACCAGGAGGCCTCCCCACGGCCTTGGAAGCCGCTTCCACTACCTCCCGAGCCCTTGGCCGGAAGATTCAGCCCACACCGGGCCTGCTGGAGGCTGCCTCGATGGTGAGGTAAGTGCAGCCCGCGACCCTGGCCTACCCGCTGGGTCACCGACCACGCGAGCCTGGTGTCAGGTGAGGAATATAAGCCGACCCAAATATAACCCCTCAATTTATACTGGAGTCAATAAGTTTTACCAGTTTTTGTGTTAAAAAACCATCCTTGACTTACATTGGGGTCGACATACTCGAGTATATACACTTATTTTTACCTAGTCTTCAGCTTTCACTTCATGTATAAGATACATGCTCTTGTTTTGAGTCATTGTTCTTGTAAGCCCATATTTCTGTCTGTTTAATAAAAATGAATAAAAACTAATGCATCTCTGAAAGAAAGGTCTGTTTTCCCAGTTCGACAGAGAAGTATATTTCTGCCACTGACTGCTTCCTCCAATAAATTCTAAAGGGCTCCTTATTTGTCTCTCTGTCATTTGCTGAGTGGAATGCTTGAGGGCCTTGGCACAGTGGTATAGCTGGAGTGTATCCATCTTTTGAAACTAGAAGTTGACCTCCAACTGATTCCAGCTGTGTTTTTTGTATCTTGAAGGGACACTCTTAGTAATTTGTGTGGCACACAGAAGATATGACAAACATAAGAGTGGCCCCTAGATATTGGGAAAAGTTGCGAACCGCAGGTTGATTGAATGGCTGTGTGGGGAAACTCTTCAATTGTCAACCAACATTTCTCTTCTCCTAATCATACCATTTCATACTTTTGCTACTGATTTTGCATTCCTAATATGTCAGGAAGTTCACCATGATCACCACCACCACAATTTCTGCAATAAACCCAAACTTATATTTGACAATCCTTATCTGAAGAGAAACAAAAGGACTTATCTGCTGAGCATCCGTTTCATTGTTATTTTATCTACAGTAGCTCGGACTACCACTGCTACTCTCTATCATTATGTATGATTACTCCTATTTATCTTTATAATGGCCAGAGGTGCAGTCCTCTATAGTGTAAATTTAGGACTATTGTTTACCTGTGACCCTGTTTTCAAGGAAAGTGACTGAGTGTAATACATTCCTTCTTTAACTAAGGAAAGAATATAGCAAAATTGATATGAGATCAAATTTAGCCCATGACAGAGTTCTTTAAAAAATATCTGGAAATGCCCTTGGGATCTATATTAATACAAACTAATCATGGATTATTATGCAGAATTTAGGCAGAGAGTTGTATGATCAGAAAACACAAGCTCAAAGGACAGACATGCATTTGTAGTCTGTTAATCACCATGACTTTCCATTTAGGTACTTTGACCACAAACCTACAGTAGCAACAATTCTGAGATAATACTTTCTTTCTCAGAGTACACGTCTTGCTATGTCTAGGGGTTGAGATACCCTTGTGGGAAGAATTATCTTACAGTAGATTGACTTTCTGAAGCAAATTGTCCTTCTCTCTGCATTACATCTCAACTGCTATGCAATCGAGAGGGCCGGAAGCACAGTTTACTTGAGAAACCTGAACTCTTGCTATCTCTACTGCAACAGGGAAGGAGTATTGCCAAGGGCATGTTTTTTTTTACAATGTCTAGCAAGAAATCTACTGTAAAAATGAGAGAGGTGTTTTTCTTGTTCAAATAAATAGGTATATAAAGTGGAGTGGAAACTCACTTTTGCTTGAACAAGTACAGAATAGACATGGGCACGACTTAGCGGAATTTCCATTTCCGTTTCCGTTCCTCGTTTCCGTTACGGAACGGAAACGGTAACGGGAATTACTCCGCCAGAACTCAAACTCGAACCGACTAAAGAATAATTGGGTCTGATTTGTCGTTGTCGTTCCTGGCATTGCGGCGATTCCGCGATGCCAAGTGGCACAGAAAAAAAGTTTTTAAAAGTTAAAAAACCCCTCGATTCCTGGCCCAAAAAGCAGGCGAAAATATGCCTGCCTGAGAGGGCACCTACTAGAGGGGTGGTTTCTGGGGGGGGGGGTCCCCGGCCTCCCCCCCTCTCCTGTCCTGGGCTGCTCTGGGGGGGACTCGCAACGCAACAAGCCGGACTCGCCAAGTCGCCATGCCATGCGGTGCGGGCAGGGGATCGAAAATGGGGCGGCGACCGCAATATTTTTTTTGAAATCGTGGAGTGGTCCAAAAACACACAAGCACCACAGAAACATGCGAAAATTGCTATTTTAAAACTGCCAGAATTTTTACAGTAGCAGCAGTGGGATTTTCTTGCAACAAAATGTCTCCTCTCTGTCCTCTCTCCATTGATTTTATTTTATTTTATTTTACACCTGCGCAATGATGGGCTGGCCATGGGAGTGGACCATGCAAATTTTTGGAGCCATTCCACCAATCGCATGGCCACTTGGCCACTGAGACTTCTGGGATGTGCCAAAAAGCCCACTAACCCTGCCCTAGCCCTAACCCTAGCCCTAACCCTTACCCATACGCCACACTGGGCCACAGTACACTGTCCTCTTAGTGGGTCAGAGAGGCACCCAGAGGTGCACACCACTACCCCACCCTAACCTCACCCGTAACTAGCCTAACCCTAGCCCTTGCGCTAACCCTCTGTCCCCCTAAGCCAGATCTGTACTTGCATTGCACACGCAAGTATGCTTCCCTTCTTAGTGAGACACAGTGGATGCAGGGAGAATCTGCCAGCTGTCACTTGTGGCTCTGGCTGACTCCTGCAGCAGCATTTGTGTGCCACGCAAACCCTGCCCACGAGTGCCTGTCTCTGACTGATGCAGGGAAGGCACCCCAAAAAGAGGGGTGCCTCTGCCAGTCTGCTGCTGCGTCTGCAACTTGGTATGCATATCCAATTGGCTATGCATGCCCTTTTGTAGCAGTGCCGGCGGGTGAGGATAGGAGGCACCCAACCCACAGAGGTGCCTCCAGGAGCCCGCTACCCCCCCAAACCAGTATAACGACAGACGAAAAACCGAAAAACAAAACGAGCTGACACGGGCCGCCTCCGACACACGACAACTCGAAAACGTCATTTTCCCTAGTCGTGCCCATCTCTAGTACAGAACCCTTGCAATTAAAGTAATGTGTGGGTGTGGGTGTGTGGGTGTCTCTCTCTCTGTGTGTTAAAGTCAGGTAGGAATCTTGAGCATTTTGGCTTCTCTCCAGATCACGTGGCACAGTGGTTAAATGCCTGTACTGCAGGTAAAACTGTGCTCACAACCTCGGTTCAATCCCTGGTAGCAGGCTCATGGTTGACTCATCCTTCCATCCTTACGAGGTCGGTAAAATGAGTACCTAGCTTGCTGCGGGGCAATGTGTAGCCTGCATTACTGTAATCAAAAACTTTAAACTGCCCACAGACTACTTGAAGTGGTATGGGGAGGTATATAAGCAGAACACTTTGCTTTTGCTTTTTGTCCTTCAGTCCTTTCCTTCTCCTTTCTTCAAACAAATAATTTAGTTCTCTGTTCTCTGTTCTTTTTATTTTTCTGGAGGGCCAGGAATGAAACTGACTCCTTGTTACTCTTCAGCACACTTGCACAGAGGTAAGCCAGCCCTTGGATTTTGTATTCTCTGGTCTAGGTCTCCTCCATCTCTCCTAGAACAATAAACTTATCATAGGCTTCCTGGGTGATTACCTAACAATTTACAGCTATATGCCCATCTTATTAGTTTGCTACACTTCACTAACATTGCTGCCTTAAAATCCTAAAATTTTCAATGCAATTGTTGAATTAAGAGGAAGCCTCTTCTGTTCTTCTGCCTTATGGTTATTTTGCTGCAGGTATTTCTCACTGAGCCCATGTGCTTTGCTAATGACACATATGAGAATGAAAGCAGAATGTGATGGCATAAGGTCGAGGGAGGAGGAGACACAAGACAAACCATTTTGTTGTATTGCCTACAGCTTGGAAACATTTGTCTCTCTTTTTTGAATTACAGCTTCAAGAATCCGCCAGTTAGGATGGGGGAGTCTGGTAATCATAGTCTGCTAAAGTAACTTTTCTGATCTCTAATCCAGATTAATCCAGATGTCACATTCATCTGTAATTTATGCAGTTGATCCATTTGGGACAAAAGCTGTCTTGAATATTGCTTTTAATACAAAAATAGGCAATGCTAATGTTTAGCTTGTAAAACCAAAGAGAATGTGTGGTGGTTTTGTTTCTCTCTGTATTATTTTCCATCCCTTTAAAATAAAACCCTCAGTGAGAACAGCATACTTTATTTGCATGTTTTACTAGCAGTAGCAATTTATAGAAATTAAAGACGTGTCTTCATCCAGCACTTTCTCCATGACAGAAGAGATCCCAAGGAGCAGCAGGACCTTCGGTGTGCAGTGGATAGAGGGACACTCTTCTCCCTCTCACAAAATACCAGAACTAGGGGACATCCACTCAAACTGAGGGTTGGGAGAGTGAGAACAGACGAAAGAAAATATTTTTTCACCCAGCGTGTTGTTAGTCTGTGGAACTCCCTGCCACAGGATGTGGTGATGGCATCTGGCCTGGATACCTTCAAAAGGGGATTGGACAGATTCCTGGAGAAGTCCATCACAGGTTACAAACCATGATGGAGATGTGTAATCTCCAGGTTTAAAACCGGAGTACTTCAAGGACCAGATGCAGGGGAGTGGTATGAAAAGATAGATATCTAGTTTCGTGCACTCTAGGGCACACTTGGTGGGGCCACTGTGAGATACAGGAAGCTGGACTAGATAGGCCTTTGGCCTGATCCAGCATGGCTTTTCTTATGTTCTTATGTAGGTGATTGATTTCTGCATTTTTTTGTTTCCAAAAAATCTCAGTGGCTAAGCATATGTTTAGCACTGTGTAGCATTAAGTAATTTTGGGTCCTGACCTGAACTTTTTACTGATTCTGAATTACGTATTTTCAGTTTTACTCTAGGGTGTAGTAGAATGGTAGACTGCAACTATAGAAAGTGATAGAAGCATTTGAAATGTGGATTCATCACATGATCTTAAGGATTTATTAGACCATGAATGTGACCAGTGAAGAATTTCTAACGTGGACCAAAAAAGTCATAAAACATAAAATACAGAAAGCAAAAATGCTTCATCTTTTTGTTGGTTTTATACAGTATTTGATGTTTGGTTCTTGCCATTTTTGTTTGTTTCCTGATGGCTAGAATTCTATTATCCTCCTGGCACTGGTTTTTCCTGTCATATACGAAATCACATGACTGCTGTGTAACAAAAAAAGAGTTCCAATTTCCTAACAAGCAGCAGTTTGCCTCTGAACTTTATGCCAATGTACCAAATTGCATAAATGCTTCGGCCACATGTTGGAGAGAATCCTATGCAAGAGGCTCCTTGATCACTGCAGATGGCAAATGCAGCAATGAAATAAAAAGACACCTGCTTCTTGGGAGGAAAGCAATGGCAAACCTAGATAGCATCCTAAAGAGCCGAGACATCACTTTGCCAACTAAGGTCAGGATAGTCAAAGCTATGGTTTTCCCAGTAGTGATGTATGGAAGTGAAAGCTGGACTATAAAGAAGGCTGATCGCCGCAGAATCGATGCTTTTGAGCTGTGGTGCTGGAGGAGAGTCTTGAGAGTCCCCTGGACTGCAAGGAGATCAACCCTATCCATCCTGAAAGAAATCAACCCCGAATGTTCACTGGAAGGACAGATTTTGAAGCTGAGGCTCCAGTACTTTGGCTACCTCATGAGGAGAGAGGAGTCCTTGGAAAAGTCCCTGATGTTGAGAAAGATTGAAGGCAAAAGGAAAAGGGGACGTCAGAGAATGAGATGGTTGGACGGTGTCATCGATGCAACCAATATGAATTTGACAAAATTCTGGGAGGCAGTGGAGGACAGGAAGGCCTGGCGAGCTCTGGTCCATGGGGTCACGAAGAGTCGGACACAACTGAACAACTGAACAACAACAACAACAACAAGATGAAAAGAAGGTGGCAGCTCTGGACCTAACAATCTTATGTCCTCTCCTTAAAGAGCAGTATGTATAATTACAATTTTCTATACAAATCAATTTAAAGTACCCTGCAACAAGGGAAATTAGCTAAATGTTGCATCAAAACAAGGGACAAAAAAGTGAGAGTTTTTTGAAAGTTAGGACTGAACTATAATCAGTTAAATCAATACTATATGATTAAAAAACATGGCTATGTTTTTTTTGTGGGTTGGAGACAGAGCTTAGCCAGTGATGATTAGTACTGTTTTCTGCACACTTTTAACATCAGCTCAAAGTGGTTGTCAGAATTGGAAGCATCAAACTACACCAAAAGAAACCAAACCTCCATGTAACGTGCAAAAAGTGGAAGTACTGAGGGAGAAAATGTGCAAAACCAACTAGCCAACAAAGCTCTAGACTGAGGAAGCATCCTTCGGGGGTGCAGCAGGCAAAAGTTTAGACATAATTAATCAAAGGGAAAATGTGGCCAGAGAGATCAGGAAGCATTTGCTAATGTGCCAGAACCATCCTCAAGGGGAATTAGGGAAATTCACATAGCACGAGCTCTGTAGGCTGTTCAAAGAACTGAAGAATATAATTGGGGAAATTGTGTTACTGCAACTGGAGGGTTAGAATGGGTGGGAGGACCAAACGTAGCTCCTGTTTGTTTAAATGTCGTACAATATTCATTATTGATAAAGGAAAGATTGAACAGTTGCTAGATAAACAGCTGTCCCTGGCGTTTTAATACTGTCCCTAAGCCAGTAAAGAGAATTATCCCGACAGTTTGCTTTGTCCAATTAGGCTGTAGAGCAGCTTCACAGGAATAATTCAAGAAATCATAAATATTTCCACTGTAATGCCCTAATTGTCCCTTTTCAAAACCATTTGATGACTATTTTTCAATCACCACCACCCATTTCACTGCTATAAATGGCACTGCCATTAGCTAGTTACTTCTTATGAATCAGAAAACATCCAGCAAATGCCCATTTACCATGGTAAGTTTTTCTCCTTTTCAAGGTCAGTGGGTTTATTTTTAACAGTTTTTCAGGACTATTCCAGAGGGGCAAAATTTCTATTCCAACTGAAGTTTCAGAGAGGGTAGGTGTGTTAGTCTTTTCAAGAATTTCAGGCAAAAATCAAAGTAAAACAAAACAAAACAAAAGACACAAACATGTGACACCTTAAAGACTAACTTTCATATTTTAATGTAACGTTTCATGCACACATGCACTTCGTCAGACATATAGCAGCAGAATGAGGTGTGAAATATAATATGAGATGGGATATACATTTCATACCAGATATTCATTGGTTGTAGTCCAGATATTCTTTGGCTGTAGTATATAGAGTTGAGGGGGTGGATAGGGGAGGGGAGGGAGGAGGAGGGGGAAGAAGAGGAGGGAGAGTTAATTAGTAGAACTGGTGAGAAGATTAAATTGTGATAAGTTTGGGCTAGAGCTGTATAGTTTTATGTCTCACGCCAGCCTCTGTTTATGTTTAAGGATGGGAAGTAAATTCCTCAAGTGACAGAAACTGCAATCACCCAACTGATTGCAGTTAGTCGCTGACTTGCTGGTATTCACAAAGGAGAGTGTTGCCTACATGGCGAAATCTCCAAAGTGAACTTGAAAAAAAGCATGTCTTAGAAAATAACTTCTCTTCAAGAAATCACTGAAATCCATCAGAAACAAATCCCTACAAATCCACTTCTGTGCTGCGGCTTCTCTTCTGCAGTGTGTGTGCATGTATGTTTGATTATTTAAAAGGTAATTAGAAACATCCAACTGACTGGGAGTATGACTGCTTCTTGTTTCCAAGACCCGGAACTTTCTCCCCCTGGCTTAAAATCAGGAAGGGGCAAACTTTTGACCCCATAGCTTGGACTATGGAATATACCACACCCTTGGCATATTAGTACGCTGATTGGGACTGCTTTGATAGCAGAAATTAAACTGAAAGGAGCACTAATCTCTGGCCCCAGAATAAACCAAGACAAAGTAAACCATGCCTTGCATGTGGTACAAAAACACCCATAACTTCACAGATGATTATTATGTAAAATGTCACTGTACTAACTAGCACAAGACATTGTGTGACTGAGAGTGGGAAATCAGGTGCATACAGGAAAATAAATTTTCCATCTGGTGGATCCCTTAGAAAGAAATTTGAGTAGAACTTTATTTACCTTTGCCAGCTGCTAGTTTTATATTGAATCTCTCTCTCTTTCTTTCTTTCTCTCTCTCTCTCACTGCCCTTTACGTGCAGTATACAAATACATGCTGTTTTGATGTCCACTTTCATTAGAACCACTTCTCAGTGTTGACAAAATTATTGAAGCAAAGCAAACCTTGAAGAATCACATGCAGTGCAGTCAAAAATGATACAAGCCCATATACACAATGTGCGTGCACATATACATACCTGTCAAAACACTTGTGGCTATTCTTAGTTAATGAAATCAATCTATCCTCTGGAAAATGTATGCACTTTAGCAAAAGCCTAAAGATTGGATTTAGTTTCCGACAGGCTAACCATATTTGTATGCTGTAGGAAAAGCAAGAGTCTTGCATAGGCATTTTGCCACACGTGAGAAATGCTCTGATTGTACTGTGGGTGTTGGTATGTACATAAAGTCGCCACCTATGTGTTTCAGAGGTCCGTCAGATAGTTGCATGCCCAGTGTGAAAGTATAAGAAGGAGCTTGGAAGTATGTTCAGCTGACAGCCCCTGACCATAGAAACTGTGTAAGCATATTCAGATCAACCACAAACAAAGCAAAGCAAAGCAAAATGTTCTGCTTATATACCACCCCATACCACTTCAAGTAGTCTCTGGGCAGTTTACAGTTTTTTTTTTTAATTATAGTAATGCAGGCTACACATCCCCCCCCCCAGCAAGCTGGGTACTCATTTTACCAACCTCGGAAGGATGGAAGGCTGAGTCAACCATGAGCCTGCTACCTGGGATTGAACCTCAGGTTGCGAGCACAGTTTTAGCTGTAGTTACAGGCATTTAACCACTGTGCCACGGGTTCCTCTTCAGATGGTTCTGCTAAATGCACAATGGCGTGACCTCTGAGTGGCGGAGGATTGGAAGTTCAAGACTCATGTACACAACCTAGCATCCCAACAATAATTAGAGTCATATTTACACATGGAACGTGCAAACGCCTGAATAGGACGAAGGAGAGTTACAATTCAGTGGCATGACAGTGTTTTGAAATCTGTATGGTGCTGCTTACTGCTGTTTCTTTACAGCAGGGCCTAGTTCTCCAACTGACAAGCTTCCAGTAGCTGGTATGTCATTTTCCCCTGTCACACACACACCCTCTCCCCAATATTTACCTCAGGGAGAGATGCCCACAGCACAGCCTACAATGCAGAGGCATGGGGATGGAAATCTTCAGCCTCTGGGTTTGAATCTCTAAATCCCCATCTGTCAAGCTAACCTTGGGCCTGTGTGGGAAAAGTAAAAAAATAAAATAAAATAAATGGGCTGTGTGTAAGTGGCAGGCAGTCAAAGTGGGGATGCCTCACCCACTTGTGCTTTACCAGTTTTGTACATGGGAGGCATCACTGTTGGAAACAGCATGAAAATATTCTTCTTCAAGTTCCATGACCAGTAGCATGATCTGGTTTTTAATAACTATACCTATGAGAAACCAAAGGTGGCTTTGTCTCTTTCTGTGGAATGAAACAGACACTTCATGTTGCATTTTTTTTCCTGAAAGTTTGGTTAACATTATGTCTTCCTATACTGTACTAGACTTAGTTTTTTGGTCAAGTTGCCTGTTTGGCATATCTCACCAGGACTTTCACTTTTGCAAACTTTTTTTAAAATTGCTGTTGGACATGTGGTTCATATTGTATACTTATAAACAAATGAAATAAAAACACACACCAAGGAATGATGACAAGCCTCCAACATCTTTCCACTCCCTTTGATACACATACACATTCATATTTACCTTTTGCTCCTTCCTTAACAGTCTTATCACCATAGCAACAGAAATCTTAGGTCATGAGTCCTCACTCCCCCCCCCGAAAATGACAATATGCCATCACTGACTATAAAAGTGCAGTGGAATCTAATTATCATCAGAGGCATTACAGGGGTTTTGCATAATTGTATATTAATAGTCAACCTGACAATATTTGGTTAAAATTCATGAGTTCTGCCCTAAAATAAAGGATGATAGCCAGGGGCTTATTTCTTTGCCTTAAAAAAGAAGAGTGAGAAAGAAGGAGAATGTTATAAAGTCTGAATTCACAGATGAGAAGGCTCCTTTTAATAATCTTACTGTTAATGAGAAGGAACGATGCAAACCACACACATTATTGTGAGCTTTCTAATGTCACAAAATACCATAAGTAATTGCGTAATGTGCAAATGCCATAAGGCACAATTATGCAGAGAAAATACAAGAGCTTTGTAGTTTATGGAGCACTCCCCCACGTACTTCTTTAAACTCTGGCTGCACTCTACTGGCTTCTGATCCGTTACCACATTGCCTCTAAGGTCTTAATGACAACACACAAAGTCCTAAATGGTTTGGGACCTTCCCATCTGTCAGAGCAGCTCCTACCCCAAAGTTCTGCCCATGTCACATGTTTGTTGCAGGCAGGTCATCTGAGGGTGCCGACACCGAGGGAGGCCTGCAGGTCAACAACAAAGAACTGGGCCTTCTCGGTGGTGGCTCCTAGACTCTGGAACCAACTCCCCCTAGAGATCTGCAAGGCCCCCTTGTTTCTCACTTTCAAGAAAAGATTGAAGACTTATTTTTTCCCCCAATCTGCTTTCCCTGGTTATTAACTGTTACAGTAACCCCCGGCCGATCGCGGGGGTTAGGGACCCACCCCACCCGCGATCCATGAAAATCTGCGATATGCGGAAGCGGGGGGGCTGGGGGCGGGGGGTGATCCCGCGCCTTTCCCCAAAGCCTTGAAGGAGCAGGGGGCGGCGCAGAGCAATCTGATCGCCCCTGCCCCCTCACGTGGCTCCAAGGCACTCCAGAGGCGCCTGGGTGGGCGATGGAGAGGGACGCTGTCTCCGGAGGTGCCCAGGAGGGTTGCGGAGAGGGACGCCATCCGTCCCCGCAGGCCTCCTGCGTGGCGCCGAGGCACTCCGCAGGCACCCGGGGGGCGTGGAGAGGGACACCAGCCCTCCCTGCAGCTCTCCCGTGCGGCGGCGGCCGGGGGGGCCGACGGAGAGCGACGGTATCACCCCCCGCCCCCCGTTCCCCCTGGCTTCTCGGAGGTGCAGGGGGAGCGCACGGAGTAACCAGATGCCCCCTGCCACGGTGCAGGTACTGCGATCCCGCAATGTAGCGGGACCACGGTACCTGAACCGCGAAATGGCGGGGGGGTGACTGTACATTGCCTTACTGATTTTGTGATCTAATCTCATCCGCCATTGGCTTATCTTATTTACTATTGATTTTAATGAACAATGTTTTAGTTATGTTTTCATTTCTACTATTTTTGCTTTTTATTATATCCTTGTATCTGTATTTTGTTAGTTTGTTTTATGTTATAAACCACCCTTTCTGCCACATGGGTGGTATATCAATCAATCAATCAATTATTTAAATAAAGAAATAAATATTAAACACCAAGATATGGTAGAATTACATTAGCAGATTACCATGTGATTTGTGTTGGATTTGGCATTGGCACAGTTAAAATTGAAGTAAAATTACATGGTCTAAAGTTAAGTTTGAGAAGTCTGGTCTTTTTCATTAGGGAATCACATACATCTGTTTTTGTATAGATGGCAGGGGTAGCTTATTAGACCCTGATTCACCTGGCATCACTTTTCTCTGCTTTCTGGCGTGTGCAACTTGGGGGAGGGGGGGAGGTAGAGCACCCTCGGACTCTCTCTATCATTATCTCTTTTAAATAACTGTATTTTAAGGGTGAAAGTTTGAGAGGAGGGTCTCCCTAGTCTTTGCTAAGCAGATTGTCATAGCAATTTCTGCTCTTCAATGCAAACAGTACAACAATGCTCCTTTAGGTGGGAACAAGGGTGTGAATGGCAGCAAGGACTAGGAGGCCATCCGCTGAGGTGACCTAACTCGGAAGCGAGTTGTGAACTCCTGCATGCAATATCATACCTGATTGTATTTGAGAAGATAACTATAGCAATCTTATTAGTGGAATCTAGCAGGAACCTACCGATAATTTGAAAACCTCCAAGCAAGTCATGAGTTCCTCCCTGCATAGTTCAATCCTAATACAGTACTGGTTTAATTCTTTTAGAAATATTTGGTATTTACTGTTTTTAGCTTAACAGTATAGACTATTTTAGATTATGTAAGCTGCCTTGGGTCCTTTTGGAGAGAGAGGCAGGATAGAAATATTGCAAATAAATAAATAATAATGTAATTCTGTCTTCAGCCAAGCCCATGCTGATCTTTGACCCATCTATAAGAATGGTCAAAGGCTACCTCCGGCTAAGGTTAAGTAGTGACACACAAATATGCATGTGAAGGATGTCTTGGGTATCTTACACACTCTTGACCTTTGTTAAGCAACCATTCACAGAAGGCTACCTTTAGGCCACTTTCCATTTATTCAAGGAAAGAGTTCTTCTCCTTTTCTTTGCAATGGCTTGCTGGCCCTTAGGCTCCATATTCCTAAAAGCCATTGCAATTCTGGCAGATACGGAAAGCTAGCTTGAGATGTCTCTGTACTCAAGTTTAGATTTTGCCCTGCTTTTGCCTTCAATTGATTTCTTGGAGATCAATTCTTGTGATTTCCTTTCTTTTGCCTTACCATGAGCATCTCAAGTGGTTCCTCCAATTCATAATTGTAAATTCACTTTATCAGCCTGCTCTATTTAACTTACAAATTACCAGATTCTACAACATCACTCCCCAACAAGAAGCCAATCGGGGCTTTTTATTTGGGGGGTATAGAACATTTTTGAACTCCCACATAGGTACTAAAACACAAACCAGTAGTAGAGGAAATCAGGGTGCCATTGCACGTTAAAAGCTTATTTACATGCCATCAAGTCAATTCTGATCTACAGCGTGTCCTGGGTACAGACTATTCTGAAGCTATTTTATTGCAAATATCTGTTAAGAATGTATGATGAGCCCTGCTGAATTAGACCAAAGACTCTGCTGTCCAGTGGGTTCCCAACCTTCAGTAACCCTTGAGTTCTTGGACTACAGCTGCCACAAGCCTACACTGCCAGCTGTGTTGGCTGGGGCTTCTGGCAGTTGCAATCCAAGAATACCTGAGTTACCCAAGGCTGGGAATCACTGCTCTAGTTCAACTCCCTCTGTTTATGTTGGCCGACCAGTTGCCTCTGAGAAGTCTAAAAGCAGATATGAGTGCTACAGTCCCCTCCTAGCTGGATTTCCCAGCAACTAACATAAAAGACATATTGTCTTAAACATTGGAGAGAGAGAGAAAGGAACACACACAGATCATAAGTCCATCTTGACTCATACCCCATGAATAGTTCTGTCTCCACAAATTTGTTGGGTCCTCTTTTAAAACTTTACAGGTTGTTGGCTATCATGATAGCAGCTTGATAACGAGTAACCACAATTTAACTATGCATTATATGAAGATTCCCCCCCCCAATCTATTCTGTTCCTCTGTAATCAGTCACAGTAGCTGAACACATGTTTTTCAGGTGGCGGAAGAAACATCTCTATTATTTTATAGGGATAAAACCTTCTCTTAGACCTAGAGTGATAGCGAGCCTTCAGCACTCCAGATGTTTTGGACCACAACTCCCAGAATTCCGAGGCTGTATTGCAATGACAAAGGACTGTGGGAGTTGTGGTCCAAAACCTCTGGAGTACCGAAGGTTCACCACCACTAAAATGTAAATTTTTGCACATTGCTACCATGTCTTGCTTCATTACTTCAAATGAAATACCCTACAATCACAGTTATAATTCCTTGATTGCTTTATCCTCACCTCCACCCTCACATCTTTTACACAATTTCCATATTTAAGCAACCACTTTTCCAGTGAAGGGATTAGAACTGTACAGTGTTTGAAGTTTGGTCACATCAAAGACTTGTGAAAGGAAAGCATAATATCAGCAGCTTTAGTTTTGATTTTGTTTCTATTTGCACCCAACTTGGAATCTGATTTTTTGAACAGCAGTCATATATCAGATTGATATTTTCAAAGAGGTACCTACTGCAATCCCAGGGACCATTTCCTGGCCATTTGTTGCCAGATCAATTCCCATCAGTGAAGTTAAGTTACCAGAAGTAAAGTTATGGGCAATACACGCATACATATGTACCAAATATGCATCACATTAAATGTGTTTTTAAGTATTGGTTTTATTTACTATTTTTAAGATATTTGTTTAATGCTTTTAAAACAGATGCATAGTTACTGCTTTTGGCTTTTAACTATTGTCTTTTTGATGATGTAAGCCATCGTGGGCTCTTTCGAAGAAGAAAATTAAAGGGTAAAATATTAAATAAATAAATAACACTCTGTATACACCAAATTTCACTTTAATGAAATTATAGTCCCAGATCTGTCCCAGTTTGGACAGATCTTTTTGAAACTGATAGCTGTTGTGAGTTTTTCAGGCTGTTTGGCTGTGATATGGAAGTTTTTCTTCCTGATGTTTCGGCAAGGTTTTATCTGGGAGCGGGGGTGGAAGGGTGCATTTGCCGTAGGTGCAGAAATCTGGGGGCGCCTGGAAGGGCAGCAGGAGGAGGAAGCCGTGCGCCCTCCCACCAGCAGTTCTCATCACACCCCCCCTGCTAAGGCTTGCCGATGAGTCCCCCTTCGCCACCTCTGCCGCTGCGCGCCAAGCGAGCAGCAAAGTAAGCAAGGAGGTAGGTAGGTAGGAAGCATGGTGGCCATGTCCCTCCTCTTCCTCGCCTTGTTTCGGGCCACCGCGGGAGAGGTGCAAGGTGCATGCGCACACACGTGCACACACATGCATTTGCCCCCCCACAAACATGCCCCCGTCCCACAAGATTGGCCCCCCGTTGCTAGGTGGTGGGGCAGCAGGAGGAGCACAAAAACAAACTTTGTCCCCAAGCACTCCAAATCCTTGCTACGTCTCCGTGTTTTGCCAGATTCTGTGGCGGCATCTTCAGAGGGCAAGGAGCTCAGGGAATTAGGAGTTAGAGCACTGAGAGAACTCCAAGTTCCCTGAATGCCTTGCCCTCTGAAGATGCCAGCCACAGAATCTGGCGAAACGTCAGGAAGAAAAACTCCCAGAACACAGCCAAACAGCCCGAAAAACCCACAACAGCTATCAGATCCCAGCCTGAAAGCCTTTGAGAATACTTTTTGAAGCTCTTTGTAATCTATCTACTGCAGTTTAAGTCTTTTAAATAATTTAGTGTCATCAGCGACTGTGGCCACTTTATCATTGTTTAGTTTAATTCCAAATGATTTATGATCAAGTTGAACAAAGTACCATGGGGAGCACTGGACTATGATATTCCACCAGGTAAGATCTGCCTCTGCCACTGTTATAGATGTGCTCAAAATGTCACTCCTGAAGAACCAAAAGAAAATCTGAGGCAGTGGTATTTAAAAACCACCCATGGAGGACTAATTTAATAAACAGTAACTGTTTAAGAAGTGTTTGAAAAGTATCTTGTTTCTAATGAAGGTTTTTAACCTCATCACATGCTACTTCTAGTGGGTGTGACAGGGAAGGAACTTTCTGGGCTGGGGTGACCCAGTTTATGCAGCATAAAACCAATCATTCCCGCTCTGCCTTTGAATTCAAAGAGAAGCTCCAACCCTCTGTTCTGTTATCTCCCCCCCTGACTTTAATTTGTTGAAAGCTGTGAGTCTGTTGAGGTCTATTGCTAAAAGCCATCATGTTTGACAATTTTCTATTTGAACTGTTCCATTGTAGGTAATGAGACCTTTTATTCTTTTTTCCTGCTAAGGTCACAGAATGGATGATTGAGACTGTAAGCACCAGTTAATGTGGAAAGGATGGACGATTGTGGGAACTTTACACTATTCTGCTGCTGATCCCTGCTCTTCTGCTGCACAGCTGGAGGAATTCAACCCAACATTCAAAACTCTGTAGCAGTTTCCCTCTGTCGAAAAGTGTTTTGGGGCCCAATGGAGAAAGCAAAAGAAAGTGAAAAATAAATTCCAGTGTCAAATGCAACAGATGAGGTAGGCAGAGTTTCTACCCCTGATAGACAGCTGCTTGCCTTTGGTTCTCAAAACACTCTGATTAAAAGTCCTCGGACTTGGCATTTTGCCCATCAAGAGTGCCACTTGTTTGCAGCAGAACCCTTCCTTGGGGGATTATGGCAGGAAAAAATTGCTGAGGCTCTTTCTTCTCTTGCATCTCTCCTATATCCTGTTTCTTGTCTTCAGGGGGCTATGTCTGATTAGCGTTGCCTGCTGCTCCTGTGGAACATCATTATGAGCCCAGAAGTCCATTACGGGAAGGAGTGACAGGCAGGGAGAGTTACAGCTCTGTTGGGATGAAGGGAAAGCCCTGAACAGCACTTTCCATGTAAATAGAGGCATTAAATCACACAGAGATAAATTACAGAATGGAGGGTATGAGTGACTTTTTCCTGTTCCCATTTAGGACGATTATTTAAGACCGCTGCATACACATGTCAAATCGAGAACTGTATCCTTCACAGAAAGCAGTTGTGCCATTTAGTCATGTGATATAATGAGACTTTGGTCATGCATCATAGGTAGCACTGAAGAATATTCCGGGCTCTTGTGTGGCTCACAATTGACTGTTCTTTTACACGACCAATGACACAGACCGAAGGAAAGTGTCCATTTCCTCTTTTTACAGTTGATGGCAGGGGAGACTCAGGAACAAAAAAAATAGCTCAGTGTCTACCGGTTCTTTCCACCACTGGATTCTCTTCCAGATGTCTTGCTTTCAAAAGGTTTTAAAACCCTTTAGGTTCTGCTTGATGAGTCTTCCAATATCATTTGGACTGCTTTTCCCACTCAATTCTGAAACATGGAGCCTGCTATACTATGCAGCATGATGGTTCTGTCTTTCATTTAGATTTAGAATATTTTATTATAATCGATGATTATCATCATCATCATCATTATCATTATCATCATCATCATTATCTGAAAGGCCTATTCCCATTACATGGAATAAACTTTCATATTCAGGTGAAACCCAGATGTGAAGTCCCATATCTGTTAGTCTTCTGCACTCATTTTTCTGTGTGTGTAGCGTGTTGTTTGATTATGTGTGACACATTTCTTTAAAACAGGATCATTACTGTCAGGTTAAGTATTCTCTGTCTGTCTCTCTCTCTGTCCCTGTCTCTCTGTCTCTCTGTCTCTCTGGGTATTTGTACATGACCCCTAAACTCCGCCGCAAATGGCTGCCAGCTCCGGAGCTTACAATTGTTTCCCCACCAGCTCTGGAGTTTGCAGGAAATTAAGTGCGACCACGCCCACCTAAGCGTGTCCCAGCGCACTTTTCATGTACCTGCTCTTGGAGGGTGAAAATCCCCAGGTCCGGATGTAAAGGAGTGAGTGCCTGGCTCTCCTCGCTTCTGTTTTTTTTTTTTTTTTGCCTCCCGCCCCTTTAAGAGATCTGAATGCTGCCGGGAACAGAGGGAGACTGGCAGAACGAAGGTAAGCCGGCATTCTTTTCTCTCTTTTTTTTCTCCCTCCCCTCACGCAGACAGGATCAAGGAAGTGCGGAGGGTGGGGACACAGGAAGAGCAACGAACCCCCAAGATCTCTGGTCCAAATTTAAGTGGCCAGCGGATCTTGGGGGTCGTGTGAAAAGGCCCTGTCTGTCTATTTGTCTGTCTGTCTGTCTGTCTGTCTCTCTCTCTCTCTCTCTCTCTCTCTCTCTCTCTCACACACACACACACACACATTTGGAACTGTATTAAAGAGTAAAGAGGCCAGTGACAGTGGATTTAATTCCTGCTCCGAGTTTACTTCTCTTGCTCTACTGGAATTTTAAAGATGCAAGTACTAAGAACAAAAAGTAAAAGACCAGACACTTGGCATCATTATAGCATCTGAATAATTTAGTAGTACTGTACCTGACACATGGGATTTACAGACCTTAAAAGCAAAATGATTAAATGCATTAACCTTTCATTTAGCCTTTCATTTGAGGAGGAGATGTCCACCCCTTGGGACCTCTTTTATGGGATCCCTAAGGGGCTATCCGTTTCTCCAGTGCTTTTTAATATGTATATATAACAGCAGGGAGAAGTTGTGGATATATGTGGTGTTAATTGTCATCAATATATGGATGGCACGCAGCTCTACCTCTTCTTTTCTTTTTTGGCAGGTGATGCTGTATAGGTCCTTGAGCACTGCCTGGCATTGATAATGGACTGGCCGAAGGTCAATAAACTGAAAATGAATCCGGATAAGACAGAAATCCTATAGTGGGTAGGATCATCAAACGAGGTAGAGGGATACTTATATGGTCTCAGTGAAGTTACACTACCCCTGAAGGATCAAGTTCACAGCTTGGGAGTACTCTTGGACCCAGCTCTCTCTGTGAAAGTAGAACAATTTATTGCGGCCAAGAATGTCTATCAACATCTTCAATTGATTGCCCGACTGTGCTCCTAACTGGATAAGAAATATCTAACAACAGTGGTTCATACATTGATAGTCTCTAAAATAGACTATTACTGTAATTATCTTTATTCAGTGCTGCCCTTGAAGCCAGTAAACCTCAGTAGGTCCAAAATATGACTGCCAGACTGATTACAGGTACCACCAGATATTGGGCATGCCTTCACTATCTCCCCATTAGCTTCTGTGCCCAGTTCAAGGTGATGGTCATGACTCATGACCTATAAAGTGCTTAACTGTCTAGGCAGCAATGAAGGAATCACAACAATCAGGTATAAGAATGTGTCATTGGAGACCAAGGTACTCCTGTTTGCTAAGTATGGGTATGAAAGCTGGACAGTAAAGAAAACTGATAGGAAATAAATTGATTCATTTAAAATATGGTGCTGGAGGAAAGTTCTGGAGAGACTCTGGATTGCCAGAAAGATCAGCAAGTTGGTCCTAGATCAAAACAAACTCGATCTGTCTCTGGAGGCAAAAATGATGAAGCGAAGAATGTTGTACTTTGAGCACATCACAAGAAGGCACGATTCTCTGGAAAAGACAATAATGGCAGCTGCAAGACAAGCACATTTCTTAGAATCTTGATCTGCACCTGCATTTATTGTTATGTAAACATTACCCAGTTTAGCTGGCAATCATACAGTTACACACACACACACACACACACACACACACACACACACACACACACACACACACACACACACACACTGCATGCAGAAAGGCTACACATGGCAGATGCAGACATTAATTCAGACCCTTTAGTACAGAAAGCTAGCCCTTTAAATGCCCAGAAGAGTGTCGCAAATGGAAGAGACGGGGGAAGTCAACACAGCGTAAAATTAACATTAGTGTGAAAATGGCACCATTGCATCATCTTGAATTAAGAAACACACGCAAAGCGAAGGAAAGCAGCACTCAGCTTCCTCCTTCAAATGAGGTGAGTGGTGACGATTTAGAATAGCCAGCAAAGTACAGCAAGAACCATGGCTCACATATACTATTCAGTTCCAGCCTGCAAAATGCAAAATAATTTTCTGTACTGGTATATATCACTTTTTAGATTATGCTTATGTACTAAATATACCACTGAGGCTTTACATGTTTTTTTTAAAGGAAGAAATTAAAATTGGTACTGGTGCTCAGAAGTGGCGAGGCATCAAAGTTCAACCCTATATTTTAAACATGTGAAAGAAGGGCCTAATTTGTTCTTTCTCCGCCCCGCCCCCCAACACACTTCATGCTTAGCAGCTCTTTCCTCTCCAGTTAACTTGCAAGAATATACGTGTGTGTGTGAATTGTTCTCAGGGAATACAGCCAACAATGCAACAAAAACAAAATATAGCGCTTATGACAATCTGGGTCCAGCCTTGATATCTTCTGGGCAATGGAGCCCTTCTTTTTGAAGTGCAAAAATTATTGTAATTTATAATTTCCTGTGTAATTTGTTGGCATGACTCTGAAGAAATGGGGCTCTGGTTTGCCAACATGCTCTGGTTTGCCAACATGAAATAGCTTCCTTTCTTCTCCAGGACAGAAACAGGACACCGTTCGAGCTCTTGCTGACTTCACCCAGCAGTTCAATAGGAGATGAAAGCTTGTACCTGTTTGAGCTGAGCTGACAGATGAGAAGGAAAGCTAAGTTCCTAGCAATCATTTAAGGTCAGGAGGGCTGAGACAAAGGGCAGAGGTAATCTTCTGAAGCAGCCATTTGAGCAGCAGTGATTGTAGGCCAATAGTGCAATGGGGTGCCCATCTGAGATAGAAACCACAGAATGTGCTGCCAGTCAGAAGACTTTATGTACCCATTCCAACCTGCCCTCCTTAGTGGACTTCCCATTGTAAGGAGTGAACAGGCAGTTGAAATGGTTTGGAAGCATATCAAGATTACACTTTGAGGATGAACTTGCCATAACTTCTGTAACACTCCATAAAGGAACCAGGGTGACTGCAGGATAAAAGCCTCTTTTAGAAACACCCTTGGTATCTTTGGCTACCCCTTTAGGCCATTTAATTGGGGCATGTTCTATTATTTAACCATTTGTTTAATTTAAATTTAACACTGCCAGTTTGGCTGCCCAGCTACAATAACTTTTAAACATAATGAGATCAGGCACAATCCAATGAAAATTAAGCAGCTTTTCCTTCTGTGCATTTATTATGAGACTCTGGTCCTTGCAAGCAGCAATGAGCAATGAAACAGGAAATCCAGTAGGCATTCAGTTTCTGTTTTCTTATAATCACTTCACTAAAGTCCACAGTGTGACAACCACAGCTAAGGTCTGCATATATCACATTTGCAGACTTAGCATTTCATTGGTTAAGTACTTTTATTCTTTGGAAATATATCTTAGCTTTTATTTGAATTTCTTCACTGTTGACTTTGAGAGGCTGGTTTGTTTTTGGCTTCTTCTTATGTCCTCCACTGGGCATGTCCTCTGACTGGGCTCCTGCAGGAAGAGACAGGGCTGGGAAGTGCCAAATATTCATTCATTCCTTCATCCATCCATCCATCCATCCATCCATCCAACTTACATACTGCCCATATGGCACAGTGCCAGTCTGGGCAGTTTACAATAATTTCAACATAATTAAACCATACACAATATACACTGGAATATAAACACACATGTATGTCCAGTGGTTTGTGTCCATCTCTCTTGTATTTTATTGCATTGAATGTGTATTGGTGTTGCTTATGTTTTTCTGATATTCAGAAAAACAAAAGAACATTTAATTGATGCTTTTAGTATTATATTCTCATCATTAGTAACTTAAATGCTTTCTTTTTATTGTTGCAAGTTGCCTTGGGTCCTTTTAAAAGAGAAATGCTGGTTAAAATATGCTAAATACTTTAAAAAAATAGAATGTATTAAGTGGTAACAGCAGACTTTCCCATCTGATAGAAATTGTGCATTTAAGTGGAAGTCCATACCTATGTGTTCTGTGTAGTGAAAGGACAAAAAGTATTGCATCTCCTCCACAATTCTAGAAGGTGTTTCAGGGGTCACACTGCCTTTTGCTATGCAATCTAACCATCTTAAATCATCTAGCTTTGTAACAAAGTCACAGCCAGCAAGCAATGTTATCACATTATGTGCTCACATTTTAACATGGCAAATGCATAAAAACCCCAAAGTCAGAGTGTGATTGCTCTTTACCCTGCATGGAACATCAATTATACTAGCTATTTAGGGAGATGCCTGATGCCTGTTGTTGCTGGTTTTATGGTCAGAGAGTTATGCAGAAATGCAAAATGTCCAATTCGTTGTCGTGATACAGTATGCCATATGGTGTCAATCCAAGTCTGACTTATGAAGACCCTATGAATGAATTACCTCCAAAAATGTCTTGTCCTCAACAGCCCCGCTCAGCTCTTGTAATCTCAAAGCAGTGGCTTCCTTTATAGAGTCACTTTTCTAGCGTACAACAAATATCCTTGAATTAGTTGTAAATTTGACAGTTTGGCAATCATGGCGAAGTGGGAGAAACACTGGCTCCTCAAGAGCAAATATTAGTTTTGCTGAGTTTACAAATTATTCGCAAACATGTTTGTTTTGAAGATTAATCATTGATGCTGGGGTGTAGATTAACCTCAAATATCTTCCATATTTCTCTATATGCGTTATTGGCAGATCGAGATATAATCTTGTGGGATGTCCCCATCAAGTCTAGGTTGTGACTGCTGTTACTCACTGGACATAAGGTGATATGGCCAGGGATATTTCAATAAGTTTTAACGTTCATAGTCCACATACATACTGCATAGCAGTCAATTAAAATATTTCCAGATTATAGTTTTTTTAATAAAAAATATGGTGTAGAAGGTTCACATTCATTAAAATTTGGATATGCAGTTTCTTCCAAACATCAGGAAACAGCTTGCAAATATGCACAGCATGAGATTTCCAATAGGCCAAGGTAATGAAATGGTGTAAAACAAGTACAGTGGTACCTTGTATAATTAGTTCCAAAGCAAATTTTCCTTTATACAAATTTCCCATAGGAATGCATTGAAAACGGAGTAATCCCTAATCGCGACCACTTTTATCTTGTACAGATTCGCCCAGTAGGTGATTCTGTTAAGCAAATTTCCCCTATCTCCAGAATTTTTTATGTTGTACAGATTTTATGTTATACAAACCGTTTGTTATACGAGGATCCACTGTAAATACCTTACCCAAAGGACAACTGGAAAGACAAGCAAGTAACTTTCCACATTCTTGCAATTATTATCACCTGCCCATCCACTGATGGTTTGGGGTCAATCCTCTGACTATTGGAGAAGTGGTAATTCACCAGGAACAAATATTTAGAATAAATGCACATACTAAATGCATACAAACTTAACCATCTTGAGACTAGATGGACTTCACTGTGAAACAGGCTTGCTAAGATTCTCAGGGGTTGAGTCAGCCCTGAACAAGATGATCCTAATAGATGCCTGGAAGTTAGTCACTGCAGATTTCAGGAATCCATTCCACAGTCCTTATCCCATCACACACAGCTCTGAAATCTTGCATGGCGTAAATCCTGTACTGATTTCTGACATCAGCGGGCCTCAAATAACCAAAGTAGAAATGCTCCAATATGTTTCACAGGCAATGTCCAAATCAGATAAGAAATATTTAGGAACATAGTAGATGAGGTGGTGTAGACCTTTATCCTGCTAGTCCCATTCTCTGATGTGTCAGGTGTGTCCCAAAACATTCCTAATGTTTATCTCAAATATATGTTGGTCCTGCTTAAACTATAAGTTTTATGTATTGGGATTACTTGCATCTGCTTGAGTCTCTATCCGTTTGCTCATTTTTTGTTTGTTAGTGCACTGTTTCTTTTAGCTTGATTCAGAGTTACTAGTTAACTCAAAAAGAGAGGGGCCATCTTTATTATTTTTTATTATTTTGCTTTGGCTCAGTTGCCTGCCCCCCTCCCCTGACCTGTACTGGGACTCAGAGGGCTCCTGCTCCAATCTTTATTTGTGCCCACAACAACATTGCAATGGTGCAGAAGCTATACATCCATGTATGTGAAGAGCTGGAGGAACAACACCACACCACAGCAGTTCTTGTAAAAAAAGCAACACTTTAATGTTCAAAACGTTTGACACAAAGTGCATTTGTCTCCTGTGTTTTGTTTTGTTTACCCCACAACCAGGCAGAAGGCTCTGTGAGACCTATCCTCCCTGTGCAGCTTCTGAGATGGAAGAAATTCCCAAATGAGTACAGAAACAAGGGAGCCTTCACCTTGCCGAGACTCACCACTAAAGGGGGTGAACAAAAAAAAAAGCCCCTATACAGAGCAACCAACCAGACATAAACAGATCCCTTGCCCCAGATATAGAACAGAAACTTCACTTCAAGCTAATGTGCACAAATAACCCATTGTAATTTTGATTGTTTTGTTCTTAACCATTCCTTCTCTGGAAAGGATTGATATTTTCTCTCATAAATCAAAACCATTAGTAAATATTTAAAAGGGAGAGGCAAAACGTTCTCCAAAGACAACCTAGTCCTCAGTTGCCATAGTAACTCCCTTTCCTAGGCCAGAAGCCTTTTGCTTTAAACTGAATAGTGAAAAGGAAATACAAGTAAGGAATCTTTTTTAAAAGGAAAGATGGGGTTTTGTTGATAATGAGTGTATCTTCATTCTGTTATAAAACAGTTGAATTACATAATATAAACTCATTGGGTTTATTATAGTTTTATAGTCACAAGTCAGCAGTAGCACCTTCCCCCGCCAACAAACAAACAAACAAACAAACACCAAAACCAAAATAAAGATACAAAAAAGCAGGGGGACACAATATTTCTATAATGGAGGCCAACAATCACTGCAGATTGAAAGCTGAGATGGTGGGGCAATTTTTCTAGCAGCATAATTATTGTTTTCACTTTTACCTGTAGTTTAGACAACTTTGCCGTAGCGGCCGATCCTATTGCACTGTTGAGTAAGACAATCTTGGTTGTGTAGACATTAATGTTTATGTCGAGAAGGTGGGGATGTGTTTACATTTGGGAAGGCACCTCCTCTATTTCACAGGCATGGTCACCTTGAAGGGACACCATTTTTTTTGATTTTTTTAACTTACTTTTTCAATTTTTTAGACAGCTACCCTTACTTAAGAGTAGTTCGACTTAAGAGCATGCATTCGGAGCAGATTAAGTTCGTAAATTGAGGCACCACTGTAATTTTATCCAGAAACAGTACGTGCAAAGGCTAGACTACATTGTCAGGAATGACACCTGACCTGAAGCCTTGTCACTGGGTGTATAGACTACACCATCGTGATTGATATCACTGAAAAGGGTGTTTTGTTACTTAATGGCTCATAATCATGAAAATGACCATTACCTGTATTTTCAGAATATTTGTGCTAAGGCCCTTAAGCAAGACCTTTATGCAGGAAGTTAAAAACTTCCTGGATGCTTACATTCCTAGGCTTGATATATCTGGAACAATGCCATGAACCTGCCAAGTAGCATAATTGATATCTTTAAACAAACATTGTGCACAATGCTAGATTACACTGAATAGTCCGGTCTCACTCTTTATGTGATTAAGTGAAATGTGTGTGAGAACTCAAAAATCAAAATATCCATGTAATAAAGAAGTTGTACATGGAAATCATATTCTGGGGAAAAGATTTTGCTAGCAACAGTGTGTTCATCTGTTGTGGATTTTTAGATGATTCTAGATATTTAATAAATAAATAAATAAATAAATAAATAAATAAATAAATAAATAAATCTTGAGAGGAGAAAGGGCTATACTTATATCCTGTCCAGTATTATGCTAACATGTGTTTTCTTGCTTATGAACCCCATTAAGTTTTAAAATTGGCCTGAAAATCTCTGTTCCAGATTTTTCTGGATTGAAATCATTTGTGAGACATTCCTCAGCAACATGCTTGGAACTGCTTAAACAATGCTTTGCTGCATTGTTCTATGCTCTTCCACACAGTTTATTTCTAATTTTGAAATGTCCCTTTAACCTCTTGATTCTGAAAGGAAATTTACCTCCCCAAATTAGAAGCAAACATAAGAACATAAGAAGAGCCATGCTGGATCAGGCCAAAGGCCCATCTAGTCCAGCTTCCTACATCTCACAACAGCCCCACCAGATGCGTCTGGGAGCGCACGAGACTAGATATCTGTCTCCTGATACCACTCCCCTGCATCAGGTCCTTGAAGTACCCCGGTTTTAAGCCTGGAGATTACACATCTCCATCATGGTTTGTAACCTGTGATGGACTTTTCCTCCAGTAATCTATCCAATCCCCCTTTAAAGGCATCCACACCAGATGCCATCATAAGAACATAAGAACACTTTGCTTTTTTACTTTGAGAAGCAAATTTCAACTAGTCCATGTGTATCTTTGGCAAAATCAGAATGATTCAACTTCCTGAATTCCACACCTTTTCACTGACTGAGATGTTCTGCTTACTGATGTTCTTACTTAGATATTCCAGTGCAGAGGGCAAGGTTACTCATTTTAATTTGTCAAAAATCTATAGTTCTGGACTCTAGTGCAAGAAATTATAGTACTGATTATACAAGTATGTCATCAAAATACGGGAGTACTGCTACTTATTACAGGCAATAAGACAGACATCTGAGTTAGGGATGGTCCTTTTAACAGAAGACCCAAAACACAGAACAGGCCCTCTGTCATGTAATTCATGTCAGTCATGGAAAGAGAGCCTCTTGCACAAATTGTTCATGGTTAGGAATGAGGGATATATAATAAACATTTTCCCCCATTTTTTACATTCCTCTTTCATGTAATTTTACTTTGGCTGCTTTTACATGACCCCTAAAATCCAAGGCAAAGGGTTCCCAGATGTGGAGCTTAAAATTGTTTTCCCAACTGCTGTGGACTTTTAAAAAAATTAAGTACGCCCACGCCCACCTAAGCGCGCCCCAGCGCATTTTACAAGTACCTGGTCTCCGGAGGTAAAAAATTTCCGATGCAGATTATAAAGCTGTGGATGCCAGGCTCTCATTGCCTTCTGTTTGTTTTTTTTGTCCCCGCCACCCCTTTAACAGCCTGGAATCCCTACGGGGCTGCTTCAACGGCAGACTGTGGTGAGGAGGTGAGACTGCATTCTTTTCTCCCCTTTTTTCTCCCTCCCCTAACCGCAGACAGGAGCAATGGACTGCGGAAGGGTGGGAACACAGGAAGCAGAACAAACCCCCATGATCTCTGGTCTGAATTTAAGTTGCCAGTGGATTTTAGAGGTCATGTAAAAGCGCCCTTTGTCTATCAAATTGACTGAGAATATTTTTATCCAATAGAACTGGTATATGGGCTGCCAGCAGCCAACCAGAATATCTAGGGGGAAGAAGTTATTTTGAATCTGTAGAAGGGCCTGGAAACCGGATGGATGGGGTTACTGTGTGCTCAGCTCCTGGTGCCTCCATTGTGGACTGCTCCCTCTTGCCTATGTTCCCGCTTTCACCATGCATCCCCCCCTTTTTTTGCTTGATTTTCTGAGGGAATTTTTGTATCATTTGTTTGGATTATGTTTGCTGTTTCAGGGCAGCCTTAATGTGCCAGGATGCCTCCTTGGGATTATTGTTAGATACCCCCTCAATTTTGGAAATAATCTCCTTTTTTTGTTCCGCCCTTTCTTTGCTCCTCTTTGTTGTGTGTTGTGTTGTTACAGTCCATGGAGTTTTCTTGGTAGGAATACTGGAGTGTTTTTTTATTGGATAATTTTTGCTGCTGCCTGTCTGGGGGACTCATAGAAGACAAGAGAAGGCATCCAGTAATAGGGAGTAGAGGAGGTTTGCAATAATAATGTTAATGATAATCTTAGAACTACAGATATACTAGTTGTTGTGGATGGGGAGGGGAATTTGACTGTCATGTTTTACCTTTATTTGCTTGCTTTTCCTCCTGGGTATATGTGCATATCGGCATATCCTGATTTTGTTAAATGCTGCACTGCAACACCAAAGTCATAATAACTATTGGAAGTAACTTGCCATAAATTAAGAAATTGCCTTAGACAACTATTATACTCTTTCATGTGAGATGCTATGTTTTGAGAGGGGCAGATCTGCCTTCTTTCTCTGCTTACTCATATCTACCGCTTCAGAAAGAGGAGGAAGGACATGAACCAGGACAAAAACAAACAATGAAAATTAAGACCACTGTTATTGCTTTATTAACGCAGATCAGTGATTTCTCTAAAGCAGTGGGTGCTCCTGTTGTCTTGTCCACCTGACTGTTAGACGCTGCTGTTCAGCTTTTGCACTCTCTGAGAAAGATGTATTACTTTCTAAGAGATTGATTCCCCATCATAATTCCACGTCCTGCTCATTGTGACACATTTGGTATTTGATGGGTCATTACATAATACATATAGGAGCCAACAGCTATTATGATATATGAATCAGCAATGCTTTTCTTCTTACATTCTCTAGGCTGCAGTTGTGGATGTTAAAAAGGGGGATTAACCCGGATCCAAGGTATTTGGAAGGGCCCCCACTCTAACAGGATGAAGAATTATTTCATTCTGCAAGTAAGCAAGCCCTCATCCTGGCCAAGCACAGCCCAACAGATAAAAGCATGGTGGAAGGAAAGAAGATGTATATCCTCTTGTCCTTTGCTTTCTCAGAGCCCTTCAATTCAGTTGTCACAAACCAAGATGAAACTTTGCAAATAACCCCTGGGCTTTGATTTGAAGCAACAAGCAGGGGGAAAATGTTCATCTCTACACTGTGGAGAGTTTCACTTGCTGTTTTTTTTGTGGGCCAATCCACTGGCAGGAGCCTGCCAGGTTGCTCTCTCCACTCCCCCCCCCCTTTTGGGCAATCTTATCTTGAAAATATATCTCTGACTGCCTTGTCCCTGATTTTAATCTGAAAACAATAATATATACCTTTGAGAAACCCGTCTTTCTGTTTAGTACCAGAAAAGTGAGACTGTTTTTAAAAAGGCACCCTGAAATGGGGATTGAGTCACTAGGAATGTATTCTACAATAGGGAGAGAGAAGCTGATTTTTTTTTTTGATGTCCCTAATAATTCCATCTAACCAGTCACTAAATCCCAGCTACCATACTGGTGATCAGGCTACCTTCCCTCTGCAAAGCACTGAAAATGTGAGCAGCAACTCTTCCAAACATTCACTAGTAAACAAATAACCCACCATATTGCATATACACATACGTGTACGTAAACACAGACACTCTCACTCTTTTGCTATCCAATGGCCAAACTACATGTGACTTGAAACATGCAGTTTGGTGTCATTACGTGATTCTTTTCAAAACTATAAACAGCAGCTGCTCCGAGGCCCAGACATGATCAACAGAGTACCAACTAGAAGGTGCTTTGATCTTTTCCTTTTGTGTTCAGGTCTTGAACAAATCCCCCCCTCCCAATTGATATTTGACCTGGAAAGGAAGGTCCAATTGGCATCCATAGACATTTCTTCTTCTGGCGGCCATGGGATTTTAGCCAAAACTGTAGTCAAGGAAGAAGCTTTTTCCTTGAACATTTATTTCCAATCTTGATCTCTTGGAAAGCAGTTATTGATAGTTTTTAAAAGATATTCAGAATGCTACGCCAAGTTGTGTAGTTTAGTCCTCACTATGAGGTTCCAGTATCAGGGCCAAAACAGTGCTAATTGCTTTGAATTCTAAGAACAGATGGAGGAACTGCATCAGATGCAATCCAACAGACACCCACACTGATTGGATTACAAAGACACAAGAAAAGCATTCATTAGGTATGAACAGGCTCTCACTTGAAAGATTACTCAGGAACACATTTTTGTGAGGCAAAGTATGAGTCCCACTTTAGACACAGAGAGCTGTATACTTCAGGTTCACCATATTTTAATTGCTCATTCTCTCTTGCTTTTTTTCTTTCAAAATATTTGTAAAAATAGCATACCTTTCTCTATAGATGGTTTTTGCACCTCTGGGCTTCTAAAATAAATTCTTCACAAGTTCTGAACAGTAAGGAAAATAAACTCTGAATCCTAAACCATTAACAGTACACCGTAGTTCTTCCCCAGTGGCCTATTTTCTCCTGTTGGGGGTGGGTGGGTGGGAAATGAGAAACAACATTCAGTTATTACCACCACTACATTTTTCTTTGATGTCTCTCCATCTTCAGGTTCATCTTTTTTGTTGTCTTCTTGTCACTCTGCCATTTCTGCACTTGCAAAGCTCTGTGGCCCACCAAGATTTTTCAGTGGGATGCACAAGATCCTAAGAGTGAACATTTAAGAAGTGGCCTCTCACTGCCACTACCTGAATAGCTCAGCAGCACTGACACAACCACCCTTAGCAGCAAAACTCACTTTGACATCACCACGGAATATTTCCCATCTCTTAGCTCATCACGACACTTCTTAAGCTGAGCGGCAAATATTTTTCTCCCACTCAGAGTAGAAGCAAACTCAGGCCCTAAAATCCACCTTGGTTCCTCATTTAATCTTGAAATTAATTTTCCCCAAAACCCTGCCCTTTCCTCACTTAGCACTTACTGGAAGTCCTAAGCTCTCTGTAATAAAAAATAAATAAATCATTCTATATATCTGTACATATATATTTGTATACACAGAGGAGTAAACGGCTGCCTTCAGCCAATAATTTGGCTGGAGGTTCTCAACCCTCTTCACCCAGCACGGCCATCTTTTGAATCTTTTTGCCCCACTGTTGTCTTTGCAGAAATGATGGTCCCATGCGTGGGTAAGGGTGTTCACATATTGCTTTCGCTCTCTTGTGTCTCTGAGGTATGGTACAAAAAGGGGTCCTGTTTTCCACACATACATACGCACACAGGTACACGCACACACGGACGTACATATTTATATTCTGCGTGGTTGCTCGTTTCCCTTTGTACAGTCCTACCATTTGGAACTGCTCTTAGGAATTCTTAGCCAAGACACGCTACTTGTTCACATATCATTCTTCCTTTTTTAAAAAATTCGCATCCATGGAGACTCATCTATTCCTCTTGCTGACTCCGCTCTCCAGATGCAATTCAGAAGGAACTGGGGAGCTGTGCTCTGCAGTCCCAATTCTGTTCGAGCCCTCTGCTATGCAACCTTCCCTGGAAGCAGGGCTGTTCTTGCAGAAGTCCGTCATCCAGGAGGGCATGGATAAAAAACCCCTTGGGTCAACTGAGTAGAACGGCTTGGCTTTTGCAGAACTCTGCACAGAAGCATTTGCATGGAGACTGCTGGTGCTGTTGCACTTCTTCACCAGTGCCAGACTTTGGGGTGGAGGTGGTGGTGAGAAAAGAGAAGTTAGAGAGAGGCTGCTGAGGGTCTCTGAGTGCTCACTGTTGTTGCCTCCACCCCTTAGGCTGCTCCCTGCACCCTCCTCATCGGAAGGGTCCATGGAGTCATGGTAAGGGCAGCCTGGGCTCGTGCTCCCTCCGCTGCTGTGACTGCGCTGGTGTCGCCTGATGTTCCGAAGAGTGAAGATCCCACGACCCCTCAAGCTCTGCCTCCGCGAGGCAGGGGAAAGTGGAACCACCAAGGCTCTTTGGGTGGCTGCTGGTGGCACTGGGCATAAGGCCACCGGTAGGTCCAGCGCACACTGTGGTGAGTCACTGAGGTTTAAGCTGTCTTCTAGGGTGGTCTGCAGGCTTCCTTCTGAGATGTTGCTCCTGCTGTCATCTAGGGAGGTGTCACTTTCTGTGGTCTGCAGGTTCAAGACACAACGAGAGAAGCTACAGAGGCATTCTCTTAATTGTTACCATACTGGATCAGGGAAATGGAGCCATAATCTATAACCCAGTGTCAAGATTAAGGAAGCCCAATGTGGTCTGCCCCCTATTTACACATTTGCCACCTGGCAATACCACTCAACAGGTACATACACACTGCTTCAGCCCTTAGCTGCCCGTCAGTAGCACCAGCTCTATCACATGAACCGTTGTACTCTAAATATCTTCCCTTGCCATTTTGAAACATAAGAACTACTGTGGTGGAGGAAACAAAATGCCATCAGTCCAATGACTCTCTCTATGAAACTCTGAAAAAGCAGGTGGCAGCTACCTCCAGGCATGGAGGTTCCTTCGTCTTTTGTCATGCCAAAAAGGCAGTGATACACCTGTTTGCCTTTCTTCAAAAGGCAAATCTGTTTTAAAAGCTATTGAAGATAGCGGTTGTCTTGTCATTATATCTACACACGGTGGCAATGAATTAAGTCTGTCAATTGAGCGCTACATGAAGAAATATTTCCTTTTCACTCTTTTGCACCCTGAATCTAATACCAGAAAATATCACTGGATGTACAACTGGATACAGAAAATTCTCTCTCTGGCGTGCCCCTATTCTATTCATACTTCTATGCATCTTTTCTAGGCCACCCACTCAATCATCTTACTTTCATCAGCCTTCCAACTTTTCAGTGTTACATAAGAACATAAGCGGAGTCGTGCTGGCTCAGTTTAAAGCACTATAACCAGTCCAGCAAATCTCTTCATGCAGTGGCCAAACAGATGCCTATGGGAGGCCTGCAGGCAGTGTGTGAGTGTAAGAGAACTATTCTATACATATTCCTGGCAATTGTTATTTTGGGTATTCAGAGGCTTCCCCCACAAGTGATACCAGAGGAAAGATACAGTATAGCCATTTTGACCAGTAATAATTAACAGCATCATTCTCTTTATCTTGTCTCCCTTTGAAGTAATCAGAATCTCTAGATATCACTATGTTATGTTCAGACTAGCATTTGGAAATCGGGCATTAAGAAGAAGTAACACTACCTGCAACAGGTTACATTTTGTGGTAATGGGTGAAGTCAACTAAATAAAGTAAATGAATAAGCAATGAAGAAATAGATTGCATTTTGAATCACTTGTGGAATGTTACACTGTGATCTATTTCCTAGCACTCACATGGTGTACTGGGAACTGCATGCAGGCAAGACCCTGATTCATGCCCCCAGGTTGGATTTTTCCCATTCAGATTTAGAGCTATTACTTGGGTGGGTGGGGGGCAAGTTGGATTCCCTAATCAGTGGAAGGATTGCTTTAAGGGTGACTCTTCCTAACAATGTGCCCTTTTCTGATTGGACATATTCCTTTCCCCCAGTTTGACCATACCCCCACACATTTCCTTTCTCCAGAGCTCCCCACTACTAACTGCTTTGTCCCCATATGTGGACTTCTTTCACAGTCCTATAATAGTGAGAACCAAATCAAGGAAGCAAGAGTAAAACACACTGAATACTGTAAAACAAACAAGAGGATGAGAGAAATCATCATTCCAGATTCATCTATAATCCATCATTTGTCTAAGGGCGCTTTTACACGACCCCTAAAATCCGAGGCAAAGGGCTCCCAGATGTGGAGCTTAAAATTGTTTTCCCACCAGCTGCACACTTTTAAAAATAATTAAGTATGACCATGCCCATCTAAGCGTGCCCCAGCGCATTTTAAAAGTACCTGGTCTCTGGAGGTAAAAAAAAATTCTGATGCGGATTGTAAAGCAGTGAGTGCCGGGCTGTCCTCGCCTTCTGTTTGGTTCCCCCCACCCGCCCCTTTAAGAGACTGGAATGCTTCTGGGGCTGCTTGGTGAGCCTGCATTCTTTTCTCCCTTTTTTCCCTCCCTCCTCTCACCACAGACAAGAGCAATGGCGTGCAGAGGGGTGGGAACACAGCAAGAGGAGCAAACCCCTAAGATCTCTGGTCCAAATTTAAGTTGCCAGCGGATCTTAGGGGTTGTGTAAAAGCGCCCTAAATTCTACAGATGGAAAACAGATACAAATGGAGTTGGTTTGTAGACCGTTTCTGAGACACTTATTGTGACATGTGGATTTATATGAGAATGTGCAAATGTCTCCAATATGTCTCCAATGGCTATTAGCAGGCATTGTACAGCTCTTCCCTTTTCTGTTCTCCTGGATCCTGATGTTGTCTCTGTTACTATGGCAGTTTGGTGGCGGGGGGGGGGGAGGGAGAAGACATATGGATGAACATGGCAGGATTGTATTTAGGAACTAAGATAAATACTTACAAAATTCACTTAAATGAGGCTGGGTGATTACATGTTAGTATCTTAATTTGGAAGTAAAGATGATGGCAATTTCGTTTTTTCCTCCCTCCACATGCATCACCATGTCATCCCTGCCGTATTTAGACAGGAGCAATTCCAGGACTGAGTGGGGTGGGGGTGGGGTGGGGGTGGGGACAACTGAACACAAAACTTTGAGGGAGCTGCAGGGACCATGACTTGCCTACAGGTTCAAACAAGGTGGTAATCTCTGGCTGTTAATAGATGGAACCATAGTAGGTGTAGGAATACGTACCTGGTGGATCAGTGTACAGTTTACATTTGGAGATTGCAGTGATGCCCAGGAAGCCTGCAAAGAAATTTTAGGAAGACTTTCTGGGCCAGAAGTTTTCTCCTGACTTGGCTGTTTGGTGGAAGCAGCTGGAAGGAAAAACTCCGCTTCTACTGGCAACAGAGGATTAGATGCATCTGGAGAGAAGACAGTGGAGGGGCCTGATAGTGGTGGTGATAGGGTGGGGAAAAAATTCAGACAGAAAAGGAAAAAAAAGCCTTTTAACTCTGTTTTGATCCAAGACCCAAAGTCTATCAGGCTCATTCACATTACCTCCTTAGAGTTCAAACACAGATAATCAAATATCATTCTGCTTGTAACGATGTCTATTGCTTCCCACCCATTCCATTCCCCTGACAGCATCACCTGGTGGGAATTCAGGAATTGTCCACTCATCCTGCTTTCTGTTTGTGAAGTGCCAAGCAAAACTCACCTAATTTTCTGGGGTATTAGTAATAACTTGCTACTGAAAATACAGTAGGGCTTCTGTAACTGCAGGGCAGTGGTTTCAACCCCCTCCATGGATGCCAGAAAACATGGATAATAGTGAAATCTATTCATAGCATGGTATCTGATTCCCACCATGGAAATATATTTGTTTTTTTTTCCTTTTAATTCCTTATAATTATATTATAATATATTATATTACAGTGGTACCTTGTATAAACGAATTAATTCGTTCCAAATGAAATTCTATTAAGCAAATTTTCCTTTGTACAAATTTCCCATAGGAACGCATTGAAAATGGATTAATCCCTAATCACGACCATTTTTTCTGTTGTACGGATTCGACCCATAGACGATTCTGTTAAGTGATTTCCCCCCATCTCCAGAAATTTTTTTCTTTAACTGATTTTTCTGTTAAACAAACCACTTGTTATACAAGGGCCCATTGTATATTATATTATATTATATTATATTATATTATATTATATTATATTATATTATATTATATTATATTATATTCCACCAGTTTAACAAATGGCCACTTTGGGCAGTTTATAAGCAATCGCAAAACATGAAAACAACATAATCAAATATATTAAATGAATTAAGCAGTATTAAACAAGTTAAATTTGGCGGCAATTGAGTAAGAGGCTAGTACTTTAGTCAGCAAATTCGTAAACTGGCCGATGTTGAAAAGTCTGATGGGGTGCAGTTGAGCAAGCCACCTAAGATGGAAATAAATGGACTGGGATACAGATGATATCTGCAATTCCATAGATAGCACAGGGTCCAGATGGATGCTCAGACTGCAAACCTCATCCTTAGCAGAGAGTAGCCCCCCCCCCCCCAAGTCTATGGACATAAGGAACTCTGTCTTGTCTGGGTTCAGCTTCAGCCTGTTCGCCTTCTTCCATTCCAAGACTGCCTTCAGGCAACACTCAAGGAAAAGGAGAAGAAGAGATATACTTGGGTGTCTTCCACATATTGCTGAAACAATACTCCAGATTTTCCTCTTCCAGAGGTCTCATACAGATGTTGAACAAGGGGAGGAAGGTTGATTGTTGAGGGATTCTACAGTATAGAGTCCAAGAGGGAGACAGCATCTCACCCAACTCAGTCTTTGAGGTCAGTCCTCAAGGAAGGACTGGAGCCAGGACAAAGCCAGGCCTTGGATCTTTAACCCTGAGAACCTCACCAGTAGGATACCGTGATTGATGGTATCAAAGGCTACTGAGAAGATGAGGAGAACCAGTGGGGACACTTTGCCCCATTGGACTCCCTCAAAAGATTGCCTTGCAGGGTGACCAATTCTGTTATTATTTTCAGAGTGCAGATAAGTGAAATTGAACCCATGGATACAGGGTTCCTACTGAATCTAATGGTTAATTCGTTTGAATAGCCTATAGGAAGGGAATTCATACAGGGACTATCAGACAGCAACAGAGACAATAGACCTGTCAGCATGAGCAAGCTGTGCTAATTAGGCAAATCTAGTATCTCACAGTAAGAGGGCAATAGTACAGGGACTATCTTGATTTCTACCATGACTTTACTTTGAATACATTTTGGGATTAGAGAAGAGAGAGCACCAAAGGCAATTATCTGGTGACTGAAATGCTCACTCTGCCATGTTGAAGCCTAGCAGATAACATTTGTCTTCGTTATCTCTGAGATGAATATATTTCCTAGGGTTGTTGTAAAGATGCATGATAAGGGTCATGTATACTGTCCTGAGCCTATTGGATGAAAAGTGGAATATAGAAATTAAATAAACATGTAAAGAAAGAACAGATAATATTGCAAGGGCCAGGAGACAAACAGGGAAGCAGAATCCCTTTGGATCGCACTGTAAAGGATTGCTTCATTGGGTGTGATTTCACTTAAAATGATCCTTCCATGCACACGGAATCTGGACCTAGTCACTATAGCCCAGCTCCAAAAAGAGGAGAGCAATCCTGCACTGAACCAAAAAGGTCCCAGTGGCTGTTGAACAAAGTCAGCCTAGCTTCCTGTACATCATGTAGCCACCAGAAAACAGATCAAAACTGTACCAAAAGCAGTCCAAAATATGAACAAAATCACAGTCTGATCACACCCTGAGTTAGCATGGTGAGTTTCAGGGCTTCTGCGGCTTGGGAGGAAGTCCCAAGTTCAGACTTTGAACAATATTTTCTTCTATAACTACAATTTAGGTATAAAATACATAGTGTTTGCTACGATTGCTTCACACCTGTATATGTTACCATTTCTCCTTTTAAAATATACATTGGAGAGGTGAGAGGAAAAGTTTTTGGAAAATCGAGTGATTCATTCACAAAGGATGCTATTTGCAATCAACCCTGTCGATTACATGTTTGTAGTAAACATATTTTGTGTCTGAGTGCTGTACTGTACAAAATTGTCCTTGGCAGAATGGATAATCTGTGCATTGCACTGCTTTGTGTCCCAGAGGTTGGAGGCAACATGGTACATGTAATGAAGTTGACAGTAATATGTCACTTTGGGGGATAATAAAGGCACATAACACCTTTTAGAAAAGACTGCAAGTGAAAAACACTGTTACTTTTGTGTGTGGGGAGGGTGAGCACTGATGCCGTTTCCCTCTAAAAAAACCCTTTCTGTGTGGGACATTTTGGGAAATGTTGGCATTTTAACATTTTAAGCGTATTTGAGCAGCGAAACATTTCAATCTCTCAAGAAAAAGAAGTCCAGTTGCCATGACTCAACTTCCAGATGAACTCACCTGGATGACTGAGAATCTTCACAGATATTTTAATTCCCCTTTTTAAAGCAGCACTTTAGAAACAGTGGCTAAAATCCTATTGAGTTGCATCAAGATGATTGTGTTTGCTTTCTATCCCTTCAAAAGGGTCTTGGTTGTGCGCCTGATGGTGTCCTGACTACAATCTTGGGAATGTGTCAAGAGGAGCTCACAAGACGGCAAAGGAAATCACAGCCTTATACACACATTTTTTTCACTAACTGGATTTTGGCCACCTAAAAAGCATTTAAAATGCCACAAATGTACTATTGCCACTCTTTAAAAAATGAATAAAAGGAATAGAGTCCTATGAGTCTATGACTGCATGAATGAATGAATGAGAACAAATTAGTCGTTATGCATAATATTCCAAGCTCTGCAAGTCCCCTGTTGAACTATGCAATATTACTTACCGGTACCTTGTTTGCTTTCGTTTGCTAGCCAAGACTGGAGTGGACTGAAAGGGGTATTTTCCATTTCACACATATAGCTTTCTGGAGCTGATGGAACTTCTGCATTTGTTAAGGGGAAGAGACATTCTTGCAGACCTGTTGTCCCCATCAAGGGGGGATTGTCACCATCCTAGTTAGAACAGAGATCAGCACCTTAAGACATTTCCTGGGTATCCACAAAAAAGGAAAAGGAAAACTAGAACACAATCCTTCCCCTGAATTACAAGGAATTGGGCAGGACTGGTGATTTGTTTTTTAGATATGTGTACTGTATTATATTTCTGTCATATGAAGGACACGATACACCTACCTATCTGAAGATAAGTAGATGTGGATCTGATCAACATTAGAATGGAAGACCACTTGGGAATCTCAGTATACTATGTGGAGTTACATGATGGGAAAAGGGTGGGATAGGAACCAAAGAAATAAATAGAGAACAAGGGCCAAAGCCCCCCCCCCCCGGTACAGAGATGCATTATGTGCTGTTGAAGATCAGGCTGTGATAGGAAGAGAGCAAAGGAGATGATCCCGCGACTGCTCTAAAATGACAATTTATTTCCCTCATTTTATTCCATTTGTTAATGGAGTAAGTGTAACACTTAGCATCCTTGGCACAGAAGCCTTCTCCAAAGCCATCACCCACGGGGCACCATGTGCTCTGTAGGCTCCCAATCCCATCAATCCCTGTTGCCCAAGTGTGTGTGTGTGTGTGTGTGTGTGTGTGAACAATTGAAGATGATCTCATTATCAATATCTCTATTCAAGCACTTGTGTATGTTCCTTTTTTCACAAAATCATAATTTATCCCCGCCACACACACTTCACCCCTCCCCTCCCTACAAGCTATTCACTGTGATTGCTCTGGATGCTTCTGCTGTGTTCATTCCCACAGAGTGCAAGAGTAATGAGACTCTTTGATTTATGGAAAGTTTCTGAATGCAGTGGTTTAGAGTAGGGAGGCAACCATGTCCAAACTTCGGCCATTCTAGATGTTTTGGACTACAACTCCCACAGTCCTTTGCCATTGGAAATACAGGCTTGGAATTCTAGGAGTTGTGGTCCAAAACATCAGGAGGGCTGAAGTTTGGACATGCCCACGGGCGTTCAGAAGAAATATTGTTAGATCTCTTAAAGGCTATTCCCATGTCTGTGATTCCGCATCCCAAAATCTGCACTCTTACAAAAATGTGTTGTTGTTTTTGTAATGGAAAAAACCTTATGCTTTCTAGTGGCTCATTTTATTTAAAAAAAGATTTGGGATTGTGGTAGACCCTAGCAGGTTTTTTTTGGGGGGGGGGGTATTTCTAACATGGCAGCATGGTCACACCACACCATTTAAAGTACACATGAAGACTTTTTGACCCAAATTATTTTCATATAGAAATGAATCAAGAGGTGTAGAGGGCTGCTGGGCTCCATCTCTGGGTTGGCAGAGTTAGAATTTAGGTGGAGCTGGGGCCAGTATGGATTTCCCATCATCAGGTAAAATCCTATTGCAAAAATATTGCACAACTAACAAGAATTGCACAAAGTGTTTTTTGCAGATTTTCTGGCCATCTTGATATATGTCAGGCATATAATAACTAAATGCACGGTGAGAGTATGTGACATATCACTTATACAATTTCTTGTTCATATGGTAGCATTTCATTCATTTTCTCTCTCATCTCTCAAACAGTAAAGCTAAGGCTTGACATAGAAGACTGTCAAATTGTCTTCTTGAACCAGAATAGTGGGTTGTTTCTCCTTCTTTACTAAACGAAGCAGGAGTATAATTTTTATCTAAATGTAGTGCTATGGTGCCTATTAGCCCAGTGTTTCTGAAATTGGAGATTGCGACCCCCAAGGGGGTCTGTTTTCTGAAGGAGAGTAGCCTTCGTTAAGTAATTTATTCCTTGACCTTTCAGAATGGAATATTTAATTTAGTGTGTATATGTCTGTAAGAGAAACAGACCCTTTGAGGGGAGAAAGAATCTTCTACTTACTGAGAAGGGATGCCTTTGCTCCATTAAAATGCCTTTTTATGCTAATGTGGAGGTGATGGGGTTGCAGATTGCTTGACTGTTATAAAGGGGGGTTGGGGACCACTGTATTAATTTATAGGTTGAGGGACAAGAGTAGGGTGGATTTGTGAATCCAGAGAACAGTGAAGCTCTAGATTTAGACAATTTTTTTTCCACACTGCCATCAACCTAAGCTGGGATTCCATTGGGAATAACAGTGCCAGAAAATGAAAATACAATATTCTGAATAAATATATTTACTTTGTATTTTGAGAAAGAATAGAGAGCATGATGATCTAGAGAAATTGGCAACTCATACTAGTTGAATGATCACAGGGAAAAGGCAACCCCTTTGTCCAACTGCTCCCAACCAAGAAAATTTTCTTCCCAGGAGAATCTTTGAGCTACCTCAAAGATTGAATCTCAAGTGCTATGATCATCAGGAGAGGCCTTTCTCTCCATCCCACCACCTTCACAGGTACACCTGAAAAGAACATATGAAAGGACCTTCTCTGTTGCTACTCATAGACTTTGGAACTCCATCCCTCTGGAGGCCAGGACTGCCCCGTCTCTGCTGCCTTTCAGGAAGCAGGCAAAGACCTTCCTCTTCAAGCAAGCTTTCCATGAATGGGGGACATCCTACTATGTAACTTTATATGGATTACCATACATGAATGCATTGACTGATTTCATAAGAACACCAGTGTTTTCCATGTTACTTTCCACCCCTCATAATGGATTTTTTCTTTTCTTTTTGCGTGCTCTTTGTAGCTCTACTGTTACCTTTTAATGTTCTAAGATGCCTCTTTTAATTCCCTGTTCTTAACTTGAATATGTCTTAAATGTTCTGGGCTGTATTATTGCCTCTCATTATTGTAAACCACCTTGGGTCTTTTTCCAAGGAGAAAGTTGGGGTAAAAATAATTAAAAATAAATAAAATAAATACTGTAAATGCATTTATATGATGCGTGCTTTGACTTCCTTTTTTGAAGACTTAAGGTGCTGCACAACATGAATTTTGAAAGCATACATATTTTAAAAAATGGCCAAATTGTTTGTTTGTTTGTTTGTTTGTATGTATGTATGTATGTATGTATGTATGTATGTATGTATGTATGTATGTATGTATGTATGTATGTATGTATGTATGTATTCCATACCCATCTGGCCATATGGCCACTCTGGGTGGCTATTGGCATAACTTTCAGTGGCAAATTGCTTTAAGTTAAGAAGCTATAATAAGGACTTGCTGTTGTGTTCTGAAGACACAATAGCAAGTGCTTGAATTAGCTGCTAAACTTAGTTATTTGCCACCAAGATTTATGCTGGTTGTATTACCACCAGTTGGCACAACTTTTTAGCCAACATCTTATTAAAATCGCCCATTTATAAGCTCTTTAAGAACCTCAACAAGAAGGAGAACACATGGCCACTGTTAAAAATTCCTTCATCCTCAGCCCACCAGTACTGTCACGCGCATCTCTAAATATGTGCTGGTGAAAAGAGGACTAATGGAGAGGGAGCCATCTTAGTCTCTCTTGGAAGTGGCTTCCATAATCTGGGAGCAGATGCAGAACCTCTCTCATGCCTTTATCAGATTTGCCTATGAGAGTGATGGGACAGGAAGAAAAGTCTTTTCTGATGAGGATAAGACCTGGGTTGGCTTATATAGGGAGGCTAGGTCTTTCAGGTAGCCTGCACCCAGATGTACAGGGCCTTATAGGTCATAATTACCCATTTAATTGCACTTGGAAGTGGACCAGTAGCTTAATCATTCTTGATCTGTCCACTCTTCCAAATGAACACTTTGAATACACAATCCCTCAGAATGGTTTACCTTAGTTTCCTTTGGACTTGGCTGTTCCACAATGTGGTTCTCCCCATCATCCCCTAGTAGGACAGAAGACTTATCAGAGTTGAGTGACAAGGCCTCCATTTCAGCCAGCTGGACCTGCAGTAAGTCAGTAGAAAGATTAAGCTATCATACAACACTACTCAGCTCTGATCAACCAGTCACCTTGCTTACGGAATAAGTGTGAAGACAAGGAGGAAGACCACACATGAGGTTTACAGAGTCCTAACCCAATTCTGCATACGATGAAATTGTTTTGGGTGTGGGGAGGAGAGAGCAAAAGAGATCCTGGTAGGTCTTAAGGGCTTTTGATTTTAGACATCTTTGAAAGGATATTTTCCTCAGCCTTAAAGGACTTGGGTCCATTACTGTGCATGCAGCTGAGTCTGTGTTTGCATCAGTAGTGTAGAGACACATCCGTTCTCCAGACTGAAGATAATATAAGTATTCTGAGGAAAAGACATCTACACTTATGGATGTGTAAGCAATCCGGCCCCAGTCTTAATAGGACGATAATGGGGATACTTCCAGCAGTAATAATCATACTTGATCCAATTCATATGAAAGTTTTGGAGCCTATATTTCCTCCAGGGCTCCGTGCTACTTTTTTTCTAATCCCAACATACCAAGACAGACCTAAACAAATCATCTTAAATTTTGCTGTCATTCTGTTTTGCCCTCTTGGTTCTTCTTTCTTGACTTGTTCTCATCACATTTCAGCTGCCAAGGTAATCTTTCTTATTTTCGGTTTTTCATAAACTACCATAAAAGTACACTGTAGCACCTCCATCCCTCTCCTCCCCTTTATTCCCTGAATTAATTTTTACTCTTCACTTGCATTAAATGCCTCCCATATTTTTTTTCTGCTTGTGATCTTGCTTACCTACTCTCCATGTCAAAAGGTAGTGCTGGTCTCTAGAGTATTTCTGCTAATCTCTCCTGGCATGTGATCTTTTCTGGTTCTATTTTTTTCCTACATTCACTTGACCTAGATTGCAGTGTTCCTTAGGCAGAGCCCTTGCTTTCTTGTGTCTATGCAGAACTGAGCATGCATGCTGTGTATGTAAATAGTGGCAATAGATGATATGGAGAGCTGATGGCTTTGGACAGGATTTAGTATAACAGAATCAGTGGCAGTGCCATGTGTTAGGACTCCTTCAGACCGATAGTTCATTTGGAATGAATGAAAGAAGAGGACATTCAGAAGGGTAATCCACCATCATGATGTAATCCATCACAAGGAAACAGTGACTGCCATCTTCATAGCACTAACAACACAGTCATTGGATGGAAGCTATCTACTGAATCATTTTGGTTAGAGCCTTGTGGACACAATCCAGTGTATATTTATGTATGCTTAATCCCTTTGGGGTTAATGGGATTTGTGCATGCTTATTGGTGTGCTGGATTGTGTCCAATTTTATATAAAATGTAGTTGGATTCCAAGTTCTATCTCTACCAATCTCTAAACATTTAGAAAAAGGAAACAGGTAAAGGAAAACCACAATTACACCACAACAACACACAACAACACAACTATGTCACAATATCTACACACAAAAAGAAAACATAATCCTTGCATGACCCACTCATCTCATGAGTTTTGTCAACAGTCAGACTTATGAACTAATGTTCATATCAGAACACCCTTAACTCTGCCCACTAGGCATATAAATATTATATATGCAAAAGGCTGGCAGCGGTAGAGGGGTAGGAATCCTTCAAATTCTGTAATTTATAAAAATCCCTTGGGATTACAAATGCTACAAGAGTTAAACTTGGCTTTACAAGAACAGACAACTTTTTCATTTGACATCTACCTCAAAAAGAAGCACCTAGCAAGAAAAACATTATGCTAAGAACTACCTTTTTCCATTCTGCATTGACAACCTGCACTGCGTGATTCCAATTAGCCATTCCACGTGCTATTAATACAAATGGCTAGCATTTATGCAAACTTCATAAAGACCAATAATGAAATTAGAGTAATGCCATGAAAACAGCAAAGAGGTTAGTATTGTGAAATAATGCAAGATTTTAAAATGCAAGACCTGACTTGCCTAGACTATACCTGGTGCCTTCCCCTCCATTATATTCTGAATGATACACATTGTATTTCTTAGTACTTTAAGATAAACATATTAATTTGATTATAAACCCTCCCCAGCACTTTTGATAATCCCATTTACACACAGCATAATTTTATATGTATTTATCCATCTATTTACTTACTACATTTGCATCCCTCTCTTTCTCACAGAAGTCTAGAGGGGCTAATAAGCTAATAATTGACATATTTATAATCTTGAAAATGTATTAGAACAAAATAGGTAGTGTAACTGATATATTATGCTGTAAGCAGCTGCTTTAAAAATGTTTTATGGATTGATTGTGCACTATGCCTGGCCCTATAAGCACAGCAAATTAGTTCATCCATGTAGCTTTACTATCCACTATGATCTGTGTTGGTTGATCAGCTTTCAGTGCTTGTTTTAGTAGCTTATGGCACAGAAATAGCGATGGGGGAGAGAAGGGTACAGTTCACCCAGAAAGTCTCAGTGATATGAATGGAAGTGATGTAAGAACGCTACACCCACTGGGGATTTGTTCCTATAGAATGCTGAGGTTTTTCAATGTATGTTGCTTACAAGAGCATCACAGCTGATCATTTCCTTTGATTGGGGGGCCATCCAATGAATTGGGAGCCATTCCTGGCAATACTGGATCCTTTAAAGTTCCTGTTCAGAAAGCCCCTGTTAGGAAATAGCTGTGGAGACCAAATATAATTCTAATGAAGGGGTTTTCCAGTGCATGATTGAAAGGCTCAAAAGGCCCAGAAGATGCTGGAAACATTGCCAGCAACCTGCCTAATGTTCACTTCAAACTGTTTTAATGCTATAAAGTAAAGCTGGGAAGCTAACTAGGGTTACTTGTGGTGGGGGCCACTGAATACTCTGGAATACACTGGGATCTGCATTGCTGCCACTCCAGGTTTGCTGCCACAGATCCTGGTGCCACTAGAGTTGCCAACAACCAACAACTTCAGGAATATATATATATATATATATCAGTGTTTGCTGATTCTTTAAATGTAATTACTTATTTTGCATATATTTTGCACAACTCTTAAAATGTCTCTGTTATAGGGTTTTGTTTTTGTTTTTTTAAGAAACAAAACCTGGGATTTCTGCTCAGGAAAATGGGCAATATAGTCCTTTGACTGCTTAGACAAGGTAGCAATTTATCAAGGGCAATCTTGAGTTCTGAACGTTCTCTGGCTCTATGAAAATGATGCAGCATTCAAATTAATTGGGAAGCAATGAAATGACCATGAACGATTGCATTACTGACGATATGCATGAATGAATGAGTTCTTGATATCTCCTTGATCTGACATTATCTACAGCCGTCAAAAACACCTTGATTAAAGAACCAGCTTCACCCATTGTAGCCACTGTCCTTGCCTTCCCATGAGCAATTTTAATCATCTAGAGGGCCCCAAGCATTCATAGCTGGACCCATACAAAATGAAAAGGCAACCAACATCATTAAAAACCAAGTTTAAAATGGATTTTAACTTGGACTAAACTTGTTTTAGAAATTGTACTACATGCATACCAACAACCACTTAACAACATGCTGGGCAAAATGCTTGAGTCTCAAGCCGCCAAAACAATTAATTAGACAATTTGCCTAAAATTGCACAGTGCTTCACTGAATGGACCCTGAAACTCTTCTCTGTGAAGGACAAAACTAAACCCTGCATCCCTCAAGGAACCAGCACTGTCCTTTCACAATAAGGATTTTCCTTTCCACCATATCCTTCCATACCCTTTTCTGCCATCCTTATTGGTCCAGCAGACTTTCAACTCAGATATTTGCCAATGCAAACACACCTTTTCTATTGCCAAGGATACAACTTCAAGAATGTAGTTCAGTATCAACAATCAAGGCTTCTGTCTAGCCATCTGCAACCACGAGACCATCCTAGGGAGATCTCAAGTGCCAAAGACTATGCGGGTATGTTTTCACATGTTTGGGGGGTCCCCCTCCCATATCCTTGCACGCAGGTTACCTCTTGCTTGTCATGGTTACACTTCTCGCACATGGCCGGCGAGGAGTAATGATGGAAGACGGAGCCCGATAGGTTATCGATGATCATTAACTCCCCGTCGAAGGAGTCCTTAATAATTAAAGAGACACTGTCCAGCCATAAGTTCTCCTAGGGGACAAGAAAGGGGGGAGGATGGGAGAAATTATTTTAAGAACTCCAGGCTTTGTTTCCTTCAGTGTTCTGCTGTGTGTATTTAGGTTTCCTTTTTTGGTCACCTGCACTCATACCAGTAAGCCCTGCATGGGGCCGATAGCCATGTCTAAATTCAGGAGATGACCAGAAGTGTATTTTCCTACAACTTATGAGTATAGGAAGCAGAATGTGGCCTTGGATGGTGATGTAAAATGGAGGGGCTTTTATCTTAAGTGATAATGCACAGAGAGGCACTACCAGAGCTCCCTGTGCAATTCTGCAAGTGTTCCTCAACCTTGCTCTGCAGAACCCCCTGAATTTTATTAATACACTTTCACTAACCCACGGTCTCCGTCTTTCACAGCACCTGTTCTCACTCTACCTCTGAACTCTTTTGTATGTTTGACCTCATCGAACCTACAGTTCAAAGCTCACTTGGTACTAAACTACTGTATTTACTAGCCCTGGAATCTACAAGCAACTCAGCTGCCTTTCTTTTCCCCACCTCAATGTACCAGTTCTACTAGCAAGCATGAAGGTTCCACCCACCTGAGCAGGAGAGAAACATGCCATGCACAGGCGTCCTTCAGGGTCCATTCTCCCACCGCCTCCATCTTGTCCAGGATTCAGTGAGCTGTGAGGATACAACCCATGTGCCATCTCCAGCTCGATCTCAGCATCCATTTCTGCGTCCTCTTGGGCTTCCTTGTTGCTGTCGTCTAGATGTTTCATGAGGACAGCTACCACTACATTGATGAGGACAAACTGGGCTGTGAGCACAAAGCTGACAAAGTAGAGCGGGGAGATGAACTGCAGGTTGCTGAGGCAGCTCCGGTCATCGTGGGTGCAGTCACGTAGTGTGTCCTTGAGGGATAAGTTAGGCCAAAAAAGGGAAAACAAACAAAGAAGGACAACCAAACAGGACATCCCCCCCCCCACACAACACACACACACACACACAAACACATACACAGAGAAAGAGGAAGAGAAAAGGCTGAAATAATGAACAGCAATAGAGATACTGCCTCAAACAAAATTCATAGAAAGCTAGGGATGCCAGGTCTGTGGCTTTGTATTCCCGAGTTTGTATAGCCAAAACTTAAGAGGAGCAAAGCAGGCCACATCCTAAGCCATATTTGGAGGGCTTTTTTGATGTCACAGGGTGTGCAAAAACAACAACAAAACCCCCCAATAATGTTCCATTTCCTGTCTTCATCCAACCTACTGGTCCGAGGTCCACATACCCACCTGCTTTCCTTCCAGACCTTTTCTCCTTTCCCTTCTTCCTTGTCATTTATGTGTCACTATTGCTCAATACAGAACACACAGCAAACATCTTGGCGCTGACCCACTGAGTTTTGCCACAAGCAGAGAATGAGTAGAGATCAGTGGCGTAGTCTAGGTGGGGCCACAGGGGCAGTTGTGCTGGATGCAGAATTCCTAGGGGCACAACATTTCAGGGTTGCTGCCTGCAGCCTTGGTCACTTGATGAGGAGGCAGGGCCAGGACACGGGTGGGAACAGTGGTGCCCCTGCCAAGGTTGTATTGACACCTGGCCACTGTACTACCTGGTGCACCATATTTCCCTTTCTGCTTGTAGCAAAGGAGCTCAGCATCAGTTGCGTCTGGAGCCCCCATCAGCACACAGAGTCATCTCCCTTGGGCAGTGGACCCTCCACTCTACTCTATCCCATCTTAAGGCAACACAGGTGCAGCCCTAGTCACAGACAACATGCAACTGACTCCCAGCATCTGCGGTCCAAGGCAGCTGCCTCACTTCCACCCGTTCTGCAAAGACTACTACTGCCCTGTTCCCTGAAGGGGTGGCAGGTCAGCCAACCACAATAGAACGCTGGTGCAGATGGAGCTGCCACGTCCTGAGCTGCTACTTGGCCCTTCCCATTGGTGGGTAACAGACACAGACAACCCCCATGCATGGGAACTATGGTCTAGGCTCTCTGGGTACAACATGTGCCTTCTCCTGGGTGCTGGGCAGCAAACCATGCTATGCCACTGGTAGAGATAGATGCCCAGGCTTCAATGGAAGGGTAGTCCACATGTACCCTCCCCAATGGACATGTTTGTGCCCCCATAAAAACCTTTTTTTAAAAAAAGTTTAACCATGAGGATCTAATCATGCTTTTGGCGTTTTTTATGTTAACCCTTTTTTCAGTTAATTAAAAACTATTATAGCAATAGTTACTACTACTAGCAATAGCACTACTAAGATTAATAATAAATATGCAAGTTATCTATTAGGTAAGCCCCTATTTATCTCCCATCACTTAAAACTATGGATATTGCTCACTCCGTTTTAAAAGACACTAAAGAAACAAAATTCAAACTATTTCGTATTCTTGTACCACTATTCCTGACATCTGTCTCTGTATCTGGAGAAGAAGAGTATGTCCAGCCACTGTCCTGGGACCTCCCTTGTACAGCAAATTCTCCTATATACCTTTCCAATTTACAGTGAACCTGGATTTACCGGAAGGTGCGGCTAGTATTTTCCTGATAAACTCCAGTTGTCTCTGTTAACTCCCAAAATGAAGCAGCATATGTGAGGGATCATTTATCTATTCTAATACAGTACTCCTGGTTTTGAATTGGGTTTAACGTGCTTCATTTAAAAAAAAAATCTGCTTATACAATGTACATTGGATCTGCATTTTTTATCAGAAAGCAAGCTGCACCAAAACTCACAAATGTTGCTCCCTTGATCACTTCCGGGAAGCGACCCCTTGCCCTCTGTTTTGGCTCTGCAGCACAGTTAGATAAAGTGGGGTGCTGGTCTTCAGGGTGAAGACTTAGCCATCCTCCCCCTGGCCTAAAAAGAAGCTTGGACCAAGTGGAAGGCTGGAAAACACTTCCCCTCCCTGTTTACTTAAAACACAGAGGCAAAACATGGGGGGGGTGCAGTTTCCATGAGGATGTGCACACTGACACAGAAACCACACAACATTAGGTTGATTCTATAAACCCAAACCAGCTTCTAATTTCACCCAACAGTGTAGCTGAGCCCCGAGGGGGGAAGAACAACCATTCAGAATGTGTCTTTTGTTCACAGTGCAGTCAGGTACTAAAGATCTGCTGTTTTTCCTCGTTGAGACATATTTTTCAAATAATGGCAGTTTAGAAAGGAATGCAGCTCATTTAACAATTAGAATCTATTTCAGCCTTTCTCAAGTTAACATCCATTGATGCTATTTGACTGCATAGCCCATTATCCCCAAACTGCATGGCTTATAGTCATAAGCAGGAATGTGCCATTCAGATTTTTTTGGGGGCGGGGAGACTTTAATTCTCAGAATCCTACCTCAGTGTGGCTTTTTTAACAGGAAGCTTAATGGAGCTAGTCTATGAAGCTTTTGAACTAGACTGAACATCTATCTGTAGGAGGAGCTGGAACTCACTAGTGTTCCTAAGAAATTCCAAAGGCTTCCTCCAACTCCAAAGACCTACATCTAATTTCACATGAATACACTCTCAATTCATTTTTTTACCAGAGTGATAGTTTTAACATAACAATAGAACAATCTTATTCCATAGAGGAAGAGCCAGCATTCTGCAACAATTCTTTTTAAATTATTACAAAATTAGTTATGTTTATTATGTTTATTATGTTTATTATATTTTATTTTGTTGCATTGCCATTCACTGAATTCTGTTGATGTTATGTTTTGTATTTGTATAAACCTTGTAACCTGCCCAGAGTGGCCTTTGTTCCTAGATGGGCAATATATATAAATCCAATAAATAAAATAATAAATAAATAAAATGGCAACTTGCTTAATATGAAATGATGGATGATCACATTGGTTGGTGCCAGGATTTTCCGAAACACCTTTCCTTAATTCTCTTAGGCGGCTGCCTCACACTAGTTGGACCACTGGTTTACTGCATGGTCAACTCTGCCATGTCAACTCTGCTTGACGGCAGTGGCATTCTAGGGTTTCAGGTGGAATTCTTTCCTAACTTGGCCTCGTGATTCTTGATATTCTCTGGTAGCGTCCCATCCAAGTACCAATCATGCTCAACCCTGTTGAGTTTCCAAAATCGAATGAGCTTCGATGTGGTGAGAATGGTACAATGGTATATACCATAAATGGTAGATTTTTACTACCAATGTCTCATTCAGGATCCCACATAAGCTCTGATAATATGCCAGAAATTCACCAGCTGCCAAACATGAACCCTATGCTTAATGTCTGGATTTGCTCATGCCCTGTTAATATTAAACAACACGCTGACACCTATTGATCTATCACATATTGCATACCTATTATGGTCGGCCTTGCTTTCCTCTTCGCTTTTTCTTTCCCACAGGGACCAGAAGCAGATGAACTAGGTAAGGAATCCCCAGTAGACATGGGCATTTCATTTTAGAAGGGGACTGTTTCCGAAACAAAACACACGAGCACAGCTGGCACTCGAAACACAGTCCCATCTTCTGGAACAAAATCAACCACTGTCCTACCTTGCTTTACCTCGTGCTGGGCAAAAATCCAACCAGAAAATAGCCTCTGATGTGTCATATTATCCTCTCCCTCGCATTGGCCAATCAGACAGAGAGGCAGGATGATTGATGCATATCCTTGCACAGCTCCTGATTGGCCAGCGCCAGGGAGAGGGAAAGATGATGCATCAGAGGCTGCTTCCTGGTTGGAATTTCGCCCAGCACAAACTACACCAAGGTAAGACAGTGGTTGGTTTTGTTCCGGAGAGTGGGACTGCATTCCGAGCACCAGCTGTGCTGGTGTGTTTCGTTTCAAAACCAGTCCCCTTCCGAAACAAAACACCCATGTCTAATCCCCAGTATACATGGTATGCATTTCTTGTCATCATGCATAAAGTTTCTTAGCATTTTCCAACAGTATCTATTTCCTTCCAGGCCCTGAACATCCCTCAAAGAGGTGTGGATCTGTTTCCAATCTAGGTTATTATTTCTTACTAGACAAAGACTATTCTCATCAGTAGCTCAAGTTACCTTCATGATTCCATTCCAGTTGTCACCTGTTGAGACCTGGAAAAGTGTGAGGAAAGCCATCCCGAAGTTCGCAAAGGTAGCATGACGGCTCATACCCTCACAAGGGTTCTCATCGTTGCATACTGGAAAGAAGGGGGTTTTAAAGATAGAAAAGTGAACTATATTCTATATGTATATATTCCAGTGAGGGGCATAAGCAAAAAAGATGGTTCTTGTAACACTGATTCTGGATTTATATTCAACCTGACTCAGAAGTAGCTTTTGCATTCTGTTATTTGACAAAACACTGAAGTGGTCAGAAATTATTCAGCAGAAGAAAAAGCTTATATAGTCTTGTGAGACATTTCCAGAGGTATATTATTATAATGTTTTGAAGGACTGGTATATACCTCTGGGTCCAATGCGTTTGCTGACTAGATCCATTTCTTTTGGACCCTACCTTGCAAAAATGCTGCATTTGCATTGCCTATTAAAATTAATGGGCTATTAGCATGCAAAACTTGCAGTCATCAAATGCATTGGAGCCAGATGTTGTGGCCAGCAAGACTGACAAAGTACATGATTGAACTTCTAATCCACTTAAGGGTAACAGCTTCTCAGCTACAGCTTCCTTTAATATTTGTTCAAGTGTTACAATGAAGTGTATATAAGACTTCTATGACAATAAAGAGTGAAAAACTGAATGGTTTAACCTAGTAAAATCAAAATACATTATATTATACTAAAAATTCAAAATTATAAAGTCAGCTCGTTCTTCCTCTTCTTGTGGCATTAGTTTCTAAGATAGAAATATTTTCTCTCTTTAATTTCTTGATAAACAGAAAAATTATATAAGCTGTTTTGTATGTTCTGCACATGAAAATAGCTGTGAACAGGAAACAACTGGAGATACCTCGACACTGCAGGAGGGGAAATACATGGCTTCCTCCCATATGCTGTTGGACTTCAGTTCCCATCATGTTTAACCATCAAAAAGATTTGGGAGAGAACATGGACGTTAAAATAAAGTAACATCTGCAGAATCACAAGATCCTTGTTTTTGTCTCTTTCATTCATCCGCACATAAAGTTGCTTTGCTGCTGTCACTGCTCTTAATAATTAAGCACACTTGGTGAAATGGCTGAAGAATTTTGGTAAAAAAGATCCTATTTCTCTGTGGGTAGTGAATGTTAAGAGAGTGCACAGCTTTCTTTCTTTCTTTAGCAGTATAATTCAACCATTTGAAAATATTAAAAACTAGCACAGAAGAAGGAAATGGTGGTGGGTTCAGGGTTGGGATTTCTATATCATCATCATTGGCATCCTTCAGTCTCGAAAGACTATGGTATCATGCCTGGAGTAGAGATCCTAAAAACAAGACCTAGTGTGACTAAATAGACCAATTCGGGAATGGCAGTCTCTACCACACTGGGGGCAGATGTATTCTGTTTCTTGCCTGGTCCTCGAGTTTCGTTCTTTCCGTGCCTGCCTCTTTTCCTCTGCCTGTTGGACAATTGCCTCTTCAAATTTATGTAGACCATGCTGTATCTCTTGCCTCCAGACAGTGCGATCGGAGGTCAGGGTTTCCCAACTGTTGAGGCCCATTCCCAAGGCCTGTATAATAATCCCCTTTATATATCAGTATAATGTGATCAGTAGCAGGCAGAATTATTGTATTTATTTTATTTCTGAGTATTTTTACCCTGCCTTTCCCCTTGGTAAAGGACCCAAGGTGGCTTTGTTGATACTTAAACAACAACAACAACAACAACAACAACAACAACAACAACAACAACAACAACAACAACAACAACAACAACAACAACAACAACAACAACAACAACAACGTGGCTCCCCTCCCCTCAGTTTCTACCAATAGAAGAAATAGTTAGGATGCTGCTAAAATTTCTGAGCAGCAGCTGAGAGGAAGTGAAGTATCAGAACCCTACAAGGTATTGCCTGTAACCTATTTTTGCAATTGTGTTTTGTGATGGCCACACGGCTCAAGTCCTTTTTGCCTTGAAGGAATCCTACAAGTGAAACTGAGGAATTTGCCATAGATAGTTGATGAGGTTCCACTGGCATGCTGGTCTGGCCCCCAGTTGTAAACTTGGCACAGAGTGGTACCTTGTCAATAAGCTGTAATTATTGGGAACCATCCACAGTTGTCATTTTGTTCAAAATTATTCAGAATCATGTCTGAACATCTCCCTCAGAAAATAGCTCCTCAGTTTACACACTCCTCCTAAACCGCTGTGTTAAGGGTGGTCATGCTGAGAGATGCCAAAAATATGACAATGAGAAATTGGGCCTTCTTGGTGGTACCTCCCATTTTTTGGAAAAAAAATGTCAATCTCATGTGTGCCAGGCTTCATCCCTCCTGAATTTCAGGGAATTATTAAAGACAGAACTTTATAAAGTGACCTTCAGGAACCTATCCCCCACTTATGAAGTTTTAATTTTTAAATATATGTTTTTTTAAAAATGAGTTGGTTGTTGTCCGGATATTGGACTGGATTTGTATGTCAGTGTTTTTTGAGAGAATGAGCGTGTGCTCTGTGGCCTGTCCTTTAGTTTAAACCATTCAGAATAGTGAGCGTCACTAAGTGAGGCGGTATACAAGTTAAATAGTTCACACAAGTGAAGTGAATTATGCCTAGCATTTCCGGAATAATACAATATCACTGAGAAGCTTCAGCTGAACAATGAAGTAATACACGGGATAGAAATGATGTCATACTAAATCCCTGGATAAGATGATGATATTAGTTAGCCATTCAGTTCTATATCTCACTCACGGTGAAACCTCATATGTTGTGGAAATGCTGCTTTTCTTGTAATTATATATGATGTGATTCATTTTAGCACAGAAAACTTACCAAGTTTCCCAAAGAGCTCTACTCCTAGGGCAGCATAGATGAAGAAAAGGAGCATGAAGAGCAGGCCAAGATTCCCAACCTAGAAGTAAACCAAATACACAAGCCAAACTGAGTTACATGAGACAAGAATAACCAGATGGAGATGAAGAGTACTAGAGTTTTCAGAGATATGCAGCACGGGCTAAGTGGGTGACCAAACTAGTTCACTGCTAACAAAAACTGCAAGTTTGTATAGCTGTCACTCAATTCAAATTAAAATAATGGGAAGAGAACAGGAATGGGTTACGCTCCTGATAAATGATTTAAACAAGTCCAGTCATTATTGTGCAGTTGGGAGAGGAAAATATTTAGACGGCCATTGGGTGAATAAGTCCAGAGCCACTGACTAGAAAATTAATTTGGCTACAAGAATCTGCATCTATATAATCACCATGTACTTGCCGATCATGGACTGTTCAACAAAGAGCAACATTTCCTATTATTAAGGAAAAGAAAGATGTCAAAGGAATTGCAGAAGAAAACTGAGCCACAGCCATTTTATTATTAATGCTGAATAAGCACAACACCCATGCAAATGCGTTAGTACTAAATTAGCAGCTGGTTGAATAGCTCGGTGGGGCTGGCATCTGCCTACCGAACCAGAGGTTGGGGGTTTGATTCCTCACTGTTCCTCCAGGGAGAAGAGCCAGCCTGTGTAGCCTTGACGAAGATGCATAGTCCCAGGATGCCCCCCCCCCAAGAAGGGAATGTCAATTCTTTAAATGCTTTGTCCCACAAACAAAGAGCCAAAGTGAAGAAAAACAAACCCACAAGTTAATGGGAAGTTAACAATTCAGCAGTAACTAGAGTGATCTCCATCAAAGCCGATTCAAGAGAAGAAGAAGGTAACTTTAGTTATGCCATATACTGTACCATAAGCCCTTTGTAAGTGGCTGGTCTTAATTAGAAACCAAAATGTTGACAGAGGGAGAGGGGGCCAAAAGAAAACTTCCCCCATCTCCCAGAATGGGGTGGCTGAATTTTTTTGTAAATACGGTGGTACCCCGGGCTAAGAGCAGCTCGTTTTAAGAGCAATTTGACTTAAGAGCAGAAAACTGTTGGTGTTTTAACTGCCGTCTTACAAATTTTATATATGGTCTGCTCAACGTACAATTTTTTTTCATTTTTCATTTTTTAACTTTTTTCAATTTTTTAGATAGGTACCCTGACTTAAGAGTAGTTCAGCTTAAGAGCATGCATTAGGAATGGATTAAATTTGTAAATTGAGGTACCACTGTATAGTAAAAAACAAACAAACAAACAAATGAAATATGAGTTTTATTTTATAAACAGACTTTGCAAGACTATTTCTAAAACAGAAGTATAAGATGGTCTCTCTATGGAGGTGTTTTGTGTGGAATACAGCTGGGTATGCTTCAGACTACAGCTCCCAGAATCCCGTCAAGATGGTCAGTAGCCGTTTTGGAGAGAATTCTGAGAACTGTAGTCAAAAACCACAAAGATGCACCCTTAGACCACTCTAGGGTCTAAATGGCCCTGTATCTTCTTGTCCGTAGAGGCCAGTGGGGTTGTTAATCTGCTGTAGGTTTTAATCTAGATTTAAAGGTGCTATCTAAGGATGGAATGTAGTTTTAAGATCTAGTTCAGCACCTTAGATGCCTCTGATAATGTTCGGATTAAAATCCAGAGATGCTTCACTGCCCCACTGACACTGGAGCCACCAACATTCCCAGCAACCCAAAAGCAGGCCCTGCCTTTCCATCTGTCAGGAGTGCTGGTGGATAACACATTGGAAGGGTGAGAGCTGTGTGCTTAACAAGGTTTAATATGCCAAGAGTGTGAATGAAATGCACCTTACGCAGAGGTGCCCCAGGTACACGGAGGAAGAGATAAAACAAATGAGTTAAAAGAGGGATGATAGGAGTCAGGGATGGGATCTAATTTGAGGTACTTGTTCTGCCAGAGTTAATACATCTCCAAGAATAATAACATTATGGATAATGTGGTCATCCCCTGAAGAGTCAGTGCACAAAAATGGGAACTCAATCCAATCACTTAAGTACAGAACATTTTATTACTGCCTTGAGTGAAAATTTCAGTGGAGCCTTAATTATGCAGAGGTGCAATGCTTTTCTGGAGTTGTTTGTTGGATGATGAAAGAACAGGCCAGTGCAAGGTCTTCCGAAATAGGCACTTAAGCACATTTTAGGCTCCCATTGGCTAAACTGATACATCTTGGCAAACATGGCAGATATTATGTTTGTTCAGATGTTGTACAGTACCTACATTATTTCAAAAGTATTTTACTCTGAATGGCTTTTACTGATATAAATAAAAATAAAACACTACAAAAAGCCCATAATTTCTTTCCGAACTTGGTTTCTTTAGAGTGTGGGATATAAAAAGAGTAACCCTACATGGGTCAGGTTTATGCTCAGGAAAAAGGTAAACAATATACAATCCCAAGGGATTTCATCAGGCAGTCATCCCTCCCTATGGAATTTTACAAGAGGCTTAAAATGGCATCACGTTCAACTTGCAACCATCTCATATTTCCCCACAGCTACTTGTGCCTTTTCCCCTTTTTTCCAAAAAAGGAGGGAAAGATGGAGCACCTGCACAATGTCTTTGGATTGTTAAAGCTAGGTGTAATCCATCTGGAGGCACACCAGGAAACTTCACAACCAGTTGTGTACTTAATCTGCATCCACACTTTGCATATTAGACAAATGTGGTAAAAATGTAATAGAAACATTCAGTTTCTAGAACAGGAAATAAAGGTGAATCTTAACAATAGCAGAAAGGGAAACTAGATACTGAATAGCACAAGAACACGATTGTTTTACAGGAGCTGCAGGGGTCAGGGGCAGTTGGGACTAGGCCTACAGTTTTGGGGAAAGGGCAGCTTACACTTTCCTCTAAGTCTATGCCTTTCTGTGCCATTTCTCCAGTGGAAATTGCTCTCCCGCCAGATATTGGCCACAGAGGATAAAACATGCAGGGACAAAGGTGATGCCCACTGGTGTATCCCCTCCATGAATAACTGCAGCTTTGGAACTGGGTCAACACTGTGCAACAACAACAGTGACAACAGCAACAGCCACAACAGGGGATGTTAACTCCTTCAGCAATCTGAGTCCAGCACTGCAGCATCAGTCTCAATGAAGACTCCACAGCTGGTGGTTGAAATATAAAAAGACATAGAGGGAGATTTGATTGTAATTTCAAACATGTCCTGTTCATCCCTGACACTGCAACCTTATACAGTGGTACCTTGTATAAAGGAATTAATTCATTCCAAATGAAATTATGTTAAGCAAATTTTCCTTTATACAAATTTCCCATAGGAATGCATTGAAAACAGAGTAATCCCTAATCACATCCATTTTTATGTTGTACGGATTCACCCCATAGACGAATCTGTTACGCAAATTTCCCCTATCTCTGGAATTTTTTTATGTTGTACAGATTTTATGTTATACAAATCATTTGTTATACGAGGGTCCACTGTATATATATATGTTCAGAAGAAAGCTTCCATGTGTTTGGGAATCAAGTCCTTTGGTCTGATCGCTAAACTTGTCTCCTAGACATCTTCTTGTTATCCAGCCATTAGCAACACTGATACTGAATGGAAGGGCAATTATTTTTTTAAGATGGAGGATGTGTTTTTGTTGTTTCTGACAGAATTAAGGAATATATCACTGGAGAATAAAGATTGTGTGGCCATAGGGTAGCCAGCTGTAAACAATATATCTGATAGTCTTTTTATTTTATTTTATTTTATTTTATTTTATTTTAGAGTATTTTTACCCCACCTTTCTCCTCGGAAAAGGATCCAAGGCGGCTCACGTTAATGAGGGATAAAAACCCTGGCTGAGACAATGGACTGATTTCACATAATCATTTGGGAAGAGGCATAGGTGAATACCATTCACTACTAGCATCTGTGTGTTTTTGTCTGAGATTGTTGTTGACCTTTGCCTCATCCCAAATAACAAATAAATTCATCTGGCAAATAAACAGCCAACTGAATTAGTTTTGGGGATATCAGGTGGGTCTATTTACTGATATTGTAAGTACATGGATTCAGCTAGTATGCTACTACTACACTTTTACTATCACTACTAGAGATGGGCACAAAATGAACAATTTTCCATTTCCGTTTTCGTTTTTTCGTTTCGTTACGTAACGAAATGACAAACGAATTTTGTCTCTAAAATGAAACGAAACGAACAGAAACACCAGAAATTTTGTCGTCCATTTCGTTTTCGTTACGGCAATACATTGAACTGCTTTAAATGCTTAAAAATAAAAAATCACAAAAAATTGAAATAAATGGTAACGAAACAGTAATGAAACGAATGAAAATGAAAACGATTTTTTTGCAAAAAAATCACAAAAAACGGAAACGAACCGAAACGGATCCCCTAAACGACAAACGACAAACAAAACACCATTTTTTTTATTTGTGCCCATCTCTAATCACTACCAGCATCACTACCACTTGTGTGCTTCAGTTTAGAACTGGCTTATAGTGACCCTGTCAGGGTTTTCAAGGTGAGATATTTATGGAGTATTTTTACCAGTTTCACACCCCAGCAGGGATAATCTGTTATTCAGTTCCCTATACCACACTGATATGACTACTACTGACCATCAAAAGCTTCCCCCTATCAGAACATTTGCAGAATACTAAAGTTCCATCATACATTAGGAAAGAGGCCTTTTTAGGCAGAGGGAATAAAGAGATTTCTGTTCTTTAAAAAATGAGTACTGTGTTGCATTCAGAGAGGTATATGCATGTACTGACATACACTGTCATGATATTGCATGATAATACATGTCACAATACTGACAAAGGAAAAGCAGCTTAATTTACGAAGTAGAAAAGAGCAAGTTGTAGAAAGGGAGCTGTGTTAATCCGTGCAAGCATTACAGATGAAAGCAAAAATCAAAATATAAAAGTTAAAAAAAATCAGAAACATGATAGCACTTTAGAGATTAACTTTTATACTTATTTTAATCTGAGCTTTCATGGACCAGTCCACAAGATAATAAAAGTTTGTCCTTAAGGTGCCAGTATATATATATTTTCCTCTTAAAAACTTATTATAGCAAATTTAGTATATGAGATTATAGGAGGGAAACAGGAAACGTAAGGGTAAGGGATGGGGGAAATTAAGGTATGTGAGAAGTTAGATTTAAAATAATGAATAAAAATAAAAATATTTTTCCTTCTCTCTGAACCTCTTAACTCCTAAGGCTTTTTTTTACTATGTATACAAATATAGTGATATTAATAAAAGGAGGAAAAAGAAACAATGTCTGTGTGATTAGGCTTTAATCTAAACATGCATGGCAATGTAAGATCGACATAACTATTAAAAATTCTCTCCTCCAGCTTAAAATGGATTTAAATTAGATTTTTGGGCTCACCCACGCTTAACAGTGTTGTATCGGATCGCGTGATGGACTAGGGTTCTGGAGACTAGGGTTCAAATCTGTGATCACTCATGGAAACTGACTGACGGAGTGGAACTGATAAAACCATTCCTTGAATACTGTATTTCACCTACCTTGAAAGCCCTACAAGGGTCGCTATAAGTTGGTTCCAACTTGATGGTACAGAACACACACACACACACACACACACACACACACACAGAGCAGTTAATGAAATTGTTAAACCTTTTCTACAAACATTTTGATCTGTGGGATGGGTTAAAGTCACAGTTATTAGGGATACTGATTGTTAGCCTCTTGGTGTTGTGTGAAAGACCATCTTAGCATCCCAGCACCATCCAAAGGAAGTGACCCAGGAATAGGCAATTCTGGTGAGATCTGAGAACCCATGCTGGTTTCCATTGGTGTGGCAGCTTTTGCAATCTTTTCACCCTAAAGTCCTGCATAAAATGTTACCATCTCTAAATAGGAAAACATGTGGCCCCTCCACTCATTTGTAAACAAGGACAAAAATCTGGCATGTTTCTATTGTGGGAATAAATATTCCCTCTACCTGTTTTTTCATACAAGAACATATAATTTAGAAAGGGTGTATCAGAGGGCATGAAAGGGTGCATTTGCCCCTGGGCACAGCAATCTGGGGATAGCTGGAGGGGGAGAAGGAGAAGGAAGCCATGCACCCTCCCGCCAGCAGTCCTCCTTTCCTCCAGCTAAGGCTTGGCAATGGGACCCCTCCGCTACATCCACCGCCGTGTGCCAGGTGAGCGGTGAAGCAGGCAGGCAGGCATGTGGGGAGCGTGGTGGCCGCGGCACCTTCCCCCTCCTCCTTGCCTTGCTTCGGGCCACCGCATGAGAGAAGTAAAGTGTGCATGGTACATACAAATGGCCGTCCATCCACCACCCCCCCACACCCGCATGCAGGGTTGGGCTCCCGTTGCTGGGTGGGTGCAATGCGGTGGGAGGGAGAGGTAGGAGAGGCGCAAAAAGGAACCAGGCGCTCCAAATCCTTGCTGCACCTCTGTCATTCAGGCTATGGTCTGGAGCACCATGAGCAGTCTTGTATTTGACGGTAGCACACTGGAGACAAGAATGTCGGATGACACTTAAGTCTCATGTGTCACTACTGAAGTTGAAGCCTCCACTTTGCCGCATTTACACAAAAAAGACTATGTATCTGACCAATCAATTCTCTCTCTTATTTTGGGCAAAAACAGAAGACAAGCTGCCTCTTTAGGGCTTCTTGGAGGAAGGATTAGATGATCTATAATCAATAGGTCTTTGCGACGTTATAATTCCACCCTTAACCATTTTCTCCATGAAGCAAAAGAGTGGGGTGGTAGGGTCAAATGTGCCTCACCAATCACTCATCCATCAGTGAGAAAACTGTCAGCCTGAGCCTTGCTTGATACCTGTGGGAGGGATGGGAACATCAATAGCTACTATTTCTCTTGAGTGCTGCCTTTTACGAGACATACAAAGCCTGCCATCCAGCTGCTGGCTTTCAGGTGACATTTCACTACAGGCAAAGCAAGTCTTAGATGGAGGAAGCGTTGCTTCTCATGGGACAGGAGTCTTTTTGTAACTGATTAGACAGACTGGAAAAGCTGAGAACAAGAAAAGAAGGAAGATTCTTAAGCTCTTATTCTTTCTATCAAAAAAATAAAAAAAGTAAGCTATTTTTATTTGGTGCTCCAACTTTAAAGGCAAATAAAAATTAAATGTGAAATGGAGAGGGATTATAAATAAGACTCTAATATAAATATCAATGGCAAAAGATTATGAATAAGACTGTAAAAAAATCATCTGCCTTCAAGTCAATTCTGACTTATGATAACCCTTTTCAGAATTTTCCAGGTAGAGAACACTCAGAAATGTAATATCTACAAATAATATAAATATAAATAATATAAAATAAATATTTTTTTGCCAGTCATAGCATGTCTTCCCATTTTGGGACAAAAATGAAAAGAGATTTTGGACTCTTTTTATAAACTGGGGATGGACACTTATTAATCCAGGGAACCATTTCAATCCGTGAAGCAGAATTTTGTTTAGTTTCTAAAATAAGTATTCACCTCATCCTTCTCTGTCTGAATCATTGCTAATCAATTACATTTGTATCTTGCCATAAATTGATAGTTTCTGTTCCTACTAGAGATGGGCACAAAATGAAAAATGAAATGCTGTTTTATCATTTCATTATTACTTCGTTACGTAACGAAACAGTAGGACGCGTTTCGTTATGGAACAAAATGAAACACAGTTTTTCCTTCTAGGAATGAAATGATTCACCATAGAGGAACCAAAATGAGAGGGGAGCTTCTTTGTACTCTTCCCCGTAAGCCCCCCTCAAATTTAGAGAGGTTTGGAGTTCAGGGGCTGAAGTCCCTAGGAGAAAATCACTCTTTGTCGGGAAGCCAATAATCGCTCACCCGTAAGGGGGGGGGCTATTATTGGCTTCCGACTCAATAAGAAATGATTTTTTTCCCTAGGGGGATCCCCTTTGGAGTATCCCCCCGACTTTGTGTGTGTGTGTGTGTGTGTGTGTGTGTGCGAGAGAGAGAGTATACGCATATGCGCGCGCACGCGTGCATACGCATGTGTGTTGTCATCCCTGGAGTGGAAGCAAGTCCCACACTTAAAACTTTTTAAATTCTTCTTCTTAGACAGAGACAGAACTTGTACAGTTTAGCATCCATGCAATGAGGAATATAAGTCTCTCTGGGGTAGAAGGGTTAAATATCCCATTCCTCTCCTAACACCCAATCTCATCTGCCATCTGGAAATATCTTTCCTAGTTTCCAATGAAGGCATCAGAATAGTGTTACAGAAAGAATCTAATGTGATATCAAGACTTTTGTATTTCAAAAGTTGGCTTAGCCCTAGATGAATATGAAAACCCAGAGATGTTGGGGGCTCATATTGCTAAAGCGTCTATGAAAAAAGATGTCTTTTGAAAGATTTTATTTTTCCTCTGTTATGCCAGCCTCTGTGAAAATATGAGATTCCAGAAGCTAAAATACATCTGATGAAATGCAATACTATTTGACATTGTTGCTTTGCTTATTATAAGCAGCAAATACAGTATCATTCATGCCGACAGCATCCAGTCCAGAGATGACTTAGATCAATACAATAAGGAAAGCAGCAGTAGAACCATTTAACACTTTGTAGAAATCACTGTGTTAAATGAGGCTCAAATGGATCAAAGAATATATGGGATAAAGAGCTAATTATCTGAACGGTATTTATGTTCCTGGACTGTGAAATGAATGTGAGTGGAGCTAATGGAAATTAGCTTAGGTAAGCAAATATAGTGTTTTGGAAGTGGCACGCACACTGAATCAATGTGACAACTGCAGACTACACGGGCTTGAAAACAACAACTGCTACACCAAGAGTCCATGTTCAGATGGGTGTTAGTTGTTTCTAGAGTTGTGCAATCATCACAGGGATTGTAGATAATGCAGTCTAACGCCTGCGCGAGCTGTGAAATCCATAAATGCCACATCCCCATCATGGATGATACCATCATTAATTAGGACTCTTCCTGGCGGAGAAAAAGTTTCACTACCTTTATCTCATTTAGTGACGAAGGGGTGTGGCATTTCCCGGGATCTCTACAGGCATTCTTTTTAAAAGCCACTTTTCTCTTTAAGAAACATTGCTTTTCTTTAGGAAATCTTCTAGGGAGAAAGCCAATGTATAATTGTGTGACTATCTGCCTGGGAAGTCTAAATGTGGTGAATTTGTGTAAAAATATAGACCAAAGGAAATTCACCCCCATTTCTACTCTCAGGTGTGTGTGTGTGTGTGTGTGTGCGCGCGCGTGTGTGTGTGCGTGTGTTGTGTCATTACAGTCGTGACCGACTCTTCATGACTCCATGTCCATGGAGTTTTCTTGGCAGGAATACTGGAGTGGCTTGCCAGTTCCTACTCCAGGCACCTACAGCGCCTGGTATTCCCTGGTGGTTGCCCATCCAAGTACTAACCAGGGCAGATCCTGCTTAGCTTCCAAAATCAGGCGAGATCGGGTGTGCTTAGGGCATCTAGGCAGCTGCTCTCAGGTATGAGGTCCAAATATTTTACGAATCATACAATCATACAACCATGAAGTTGGAAGGGACCTATAAGGCCATCAAGTCCCACTCCCTGCTCAATACAGGAATATAAATCAAAGTCTATCTGCCAGGTGGCTCTCCAAATTTCTCTTGAATGCCTCCAAGGTTGGAGCACTCATGACCACCCCAGGGTTATGGGTCCCATTGTTGTACTGCTGTAGAGTTGGGAAGTTTATCCTTTTATTCAGCCTCTATCTGGCTTCCTGTAACTTGAGCCCATTATGACATAAATTTCTGATTTAGAGTCCTAGAAGGGGCCTATAAGGCCTCCCTGCTCAATGCACAGGGGAATTAAAGCACTAGTGCAAAATTAAACCTAAAAAGAAATGGCTTTCTTTACCTGTGGTAGTGCTTGCACGACTGTGTCCAGTAAAGCTCGCATTCCAGTTGCCATCTTCAGAAGCTTCAAAACTGTGGCAAGAAATCCAAATGGTGACTTAAATCTTGGCGAGTACTCAGTGTCTTGCTTCTTACATCAGTGCCACATGTCACAATGTAGCTCAGTTGATAGCTCATTACTCCCGTCCCAGTTACTCACTTTCCTTTACCTCTCAGCTATCCACCCACCTACTCTTTGCTGAACAGTCTTCTATTTCCCCCCAAAGTCTTCAACATCTCCAGGACTGGCCCTGCCATGCCATGAGCCCAAATGAGGCAGCCACCTATGGTGGCAGACCTCCAACAGCTATAAATGCCCCACTCTTTCCCACTCAAAAGCTTCAGCTCTCTGGGGAGCTGCTGTTGTGTTGTACAACAATCCCTTGCTCTCAAGTTATGCTCTGTAGACCTCATGCTCTGGGGACCTCCCAGAGCCAGACATTTTTGGTGTGCGGTATCAGAAGCCTTCCTGTGCCGCCTAAGGAAAATGGGCTGTGTAGTGGCCCAGTTAATTTTCTTGGCCAGTCCCATAGCGAAGTCTGGCTATGAGAGTTCCTCAAAGCATGGCAATGAGAAAAAATAGGTATCAGGAGTGTCGAATGTCACTGAGATGCCAAGGAGAAATAAAGGACGAGAAAGAGGTGGCAAGACACTGGGAAGAGGTGACCAGAGGCTGGAGGAAATGGGAGAAGGTGACGGCAGACCAGAGGAGATGGGAAAAGGCAACACTGGCCCCAAGATGATAGAAACAGATGGTGGTGGTCTGGAGGAGATGGAAGCAGATGACGGTGTGCTGGAAGACATAAGAAGGCCTGACTGTGGTCTGGGATTGATTGGGGTCTGAAGGAGATAGAAAAAAAACAGTTCTGGGAAGAGGCAACAGTAAGGGGGAGGAGAGGGGAAAGTGATGGGAAGATGTAATAGGGCAAGAAGGAAATGGGGAGCAGTGATGGGGTTAAACAGGTGAGAACAGGACAGGGAGAAGAGAAAGAAGTGAGTAGGCAGTGGCAATTCTCTTCTTCCTTCAGTTTGGGATCTTGGGCTGTGTCTTTACATCTTGCCCTGGACTTTCACTCCATTGCCTTTCTCTTCAAACCTTCAATACCATAAATGTTTAATATACTGTGAGTCTCCCCTTTCAGCAAGGGCAAATTTGAGAAGTATTCAGCCAAATTATTTTTGACAGTGAGGCATAATTAAGTTTATTGCCAAATGTACGGATATATGGGCAGCACATATAGCCATACTGAAGAGTGCCCAGCGAACAACAAGAAGTTTGTGAACGGCAGTCTTAGACTCAGCTTGGAATGGCTTGTCTACCATGAGATTATTTAGATTCAGTTTAAACTGGGCTGAACTTGGTTCATTCATATTTCATTCTGAGATTCAGGCCTTGCTGCACTTTTGATATCACAAGAAACATGAAACTCCCTCCCACAGGCGGCCAGACTTGTACCATCTTTGCTGCCCTTCCATGAGTAGGCAAAGACCTTTCTCTTCAGGCAAGCTTTCCCTGAGTGACTGACTTACATTATGTGACTTTTAGATGGACTGTTATGTACTACTGCTTGGACTGAATTTGTACTACAACTTGTGTTATTCCATGCTTGGTTTTCTCTCTCTGAGTGGCATTTTTCTTCTTTTCTTTACTTATTGTTGTTAACTTTGAAATTGCTTCTCAACGATGCCTCTTCTTAGTTGGTTTCTCAACGATGCCTTGTTCTTAGCTTTGAATCTTGTCTTTAATGTTCTCAATAAGTGTTCTGCTCTGATTTGGCTCAAACTTTGTATTTTGTCTTTCAATGTTATAAGCCAAGGAGAGAAGCAGGGTAAAATATGTATTAAATAAATAAATACCGTAAATATATTTGAAAACATGGAGGCACCTGAGAAATACATTGAGGTAGGTTGTCTTTTGTACAATTCAGTCCACAATCCACATTGGATGGTTCATTTTTTAAAAAAAAACATTTCCCTGTCTTCGCTACTGCTAATCCATTCTTCAGCCCAACATAGCTAAGCATCACCTTCGGCTTCCTTTCTCACCTCGAGCAATGCGCAGCACTCTCATGATGCGAATGATGGTGGGGTTGATAGGGAGAGCAGCATTGATTTCAATCTCCTCAAGAGTGATGCCCATGACGGAGAGCAGAACAATGGCCAGGTCCAGCTGGTTCCACCTTAAGGAATCAGGAAGAAAAATCGGTTTATTCTGCCCCGCTGAATGATGGGGTCATTTCCTTCTTTTATTTGTAGCACAATGATAACAATAATACTTCCAAAGCAGGTAATTTGATGATTATGTTATTTGATACTTTTTAAGAACCAAGTGTTCCATTATTTTTTTAAAAAAGTGGAATAAACATATACAGTGGTACCTTGTATAAAGGAATTAATTCGTTCCAAATGAAATTATGTTAAGCAAATTTTCCTTCATACAAATTCCCATAGGAATGCATTGAAAACAAAGTGATCCCATTTTTATGTTGTACAGATTCCCCCCGTAGGCGATTCTGTTAAGCAAATTTCCCCTATCTCCGGAATTTTTATGTTGTACAAATTTTATGTTATACAAGCTGTTTGTTATACAAGGGTCCACTGTAAATACTGTATGAAGTTATTTATTTGGCATCATTTATACTGATTGCTTGGTTTGTTTGGATGAACTTTTGCTAAATTTGAAATGTATGGTTTAAAAAAATTATGCAGAGAGAGAGAGAGAGAGAGAGATGATGCTAAGTCAGAAGAACAGGTCTTCTTGTCTGGTAGACAGCAGATCTTCCAGTTCTGAGATGCCAAGGACAGAATCTGGCATTCTGAGATATACTTTTGAGCCACGGTGCCTGAGGAAGGATTTTTATTCTAAGAGATAAATGGAACTCTGGAGCAGAGCTTATAAAAACAAACAAGTTCACTGTGAATAAAAAAACCAATTAGCGATTTCTACTGAGTGAAGTAATTGTTTTACTCCCGATAATCTATAAATACTTTTTTTAGCCTATAAACGTTACCTTGTAGGAAACCTGGCATTTTCCTCCCAGCAAAAATCAAAAGTTATATTTTGGAGAGTGCTTTTTATCCATATTCAAGATGCTGCAATTAGAGCTAACTTTCAACTTATTGGCTGAAATCTTGTTTGTGTAAATTCATACTGTGTAACACAGATGATATCATCACTACCACAACCCCAAGGCTCCCTAGAGATCTGTTTTGCCCTTGGGACGGGAGCCATGGGGCAAGGAAGGGAAAGCCCTTAATATCAGAAAATCAACTTCTGATCATTGCTGGCAGGCCTGATACAGAAGGGAAATGACACCAGCAGTTTTCCAATATTAGAGCCTCTCCCTTCACCATCCTAAAGCTCCGAAAAGCTTTCCAGGAACAAAACGGACCTCCAGTGAGCCTTGGAACCTGAAAGGGGGAGGTGAATCAGAAATTTTTAATTTGATGAATTTAAAGAGGTATGTCATCATTTGGTTTATGTGGCATAAATTTACACCTCTGTCATCAATTCATGCCAACAGGATTTTAGCTGCTGGATAAGAACATAGGAACAGGCTGCAGCCCATCCAGTCCAGCATTCTCTCTCACACAGTTGGTCACCATTTGCTTCAGGGTATTCCCAAGCAGATGTCTTCACCTGCTTATGATTCCCTGCAAATGGTATTGAGAGATATCCTGTCTCTCTCTTCAACCCTGAGGTTGTCCTTAGGCATCCATTCCATAATGATAGCCATTGATACCCTTGTCCTCCATGAACTTGTCTAATCCTTTCTTAAAGCTGTCAAGGCTGACAGCTTTCACCACTTCTTCTGGTGGGAGGGGGTGGCGACGGGCACAGGGGGCGGTGGGTAGCAATGGGCGGCTGGCGATGGGCGGCTGGCGGGCGGTGGGGGGACGGACGGCAGGGGCCAGCAGTGGGGGGCGGGGGCGGGGGCAGCGGCAGGCTGTCCAGCGCCCTCTCTCCATTTTGGCGCCCTAGGCAACTGCCTAGTTTGCCTTAATGGAAGCGCCGGTCCTGGCTATACGGTGTACTTAGTTTTATTACTAATGCAGTCATTTTACCACATTGAATGGTACTTCTACACTGTGAACTGCAAAAATATGGGGAAAGAGTCCACTAGAACAGTTGTTCTCAATGGGGGTTGTATAGCCTCTTGAGGGGCCCTGACACATTTGAAGGGGTGCACAGACTGAAACATGTGAGGAGTTTCTGAGAGATATTTCTTTGTGTTTTTGGGGTCCTAAAAAGGCCATAGGCAGAAAAGGTTAAGAATGGCTGTCCTAGAATGTAGAATGTAGAAATAGCCTCACTCTGCTTCTCCAAATATGGGCTGTGTCAGTTTTGCTTCTTGGTGTTCTGGAGAATATAACTCACATTATTTCCTGTTCAACATGGGCAGCTGTTGTTCCTGACGTTTTGGGTGAGGGGCTCTCATGCTCAGAGTGTGAACCATCCTGACTCCTCACCTGTCTTTGAAGAAGCGCCTCAGCCCAAAGGCCACAAGCTTAAGGACTGCCTCCAGAACAAAAACTGTAGTGAACATGTAGTTGCAGTACTTGAGAGCGGTCTCCAGAGACTATGAAACAAAAGGAGAAGGACAAATTAATTACATCATGCTTTCTGACTAGCCTGTAGTTAGTTAAGAATCCAGGATCGGAAAGTGTTAAAGCTCATCTACTGGTTTTTCAAAAGAAGTTTTTTCCCTGGTCATAAGCCAGAGAAAATCTATTTTTCCAGTTTGCTGAAAGTACCAGATTTGAACAACTTTATTGGTTAGTTCTTCTGTCAGTCACAAAACTCTCTTTCGCCTCTATGTTGGGACATGAGTGTACACAACATTAATTTTCTGATCCTTATGGCAGTGGCACATCTCGCTTTCTCACGGCAGTTATTCTAATTGAAATCTTTAAAACACAAAACCATTAGACACCATCTTTTATCGCATAAATATGGAAGCTACTTGGGAAAACAACAACAAAATGTTTTGTTGTAGACCTCTCAACTGTTGCCCATATTGCAGGAAAATGTCACTCTAGATCATGGGGTTTCTAGGCAGATTGTGTTGTGTATCTATAGAATTATTTCCAGGTCATCTCCCCATGGATGAAGACCAAGGGGTGATGAGAGGAATGATGAGTGCAGCTGTCAACCTTGTACCTGAAATCATGGATCCATGGATGCCTCATTTAAGATGGCAGGGCTAGTTAATTCAGGCTGATGGCTTGCAGTTGCCCTTACCATTATCATCATCATGGTACTCAACAGTGGGCAGCCTGACCAGGAAGCAAGCATAATTATGCTAGTCCTGTCCTGATGTGCATACATGGGATATCACACTACTTTAATTTAACTGAAGTGTGTTTGTGTGTGTGTGTGCCTGCATGTGCACGTGTGTGTGTGTGTGTGTGTGTGTGTGTGTGCATGCGCGTGCACACACACACTCATCCCATTCTCTACCTTAGGTAAGCAAGAGATGGTCTTGGTGATAGCCGTGGTGTGGCCTATCAGAGTTATTCAATACAAGTCCTTGCTCCAGTGTGCCAACTTTTGCTGATGTGCCTGGAACCAAAGCAGGGAACAAGCAGTCCTCAACTTGGAAGGGAAAGCCTCACACCTCCTCCTCTTTGCAAATGCATCTGTGTGCTAGGCTATATCTTCAGAGACTCAACATGTCATATCAAGCACTCTGCAGTGGTGTATCTTGGTTATCTTAAGAGCTTGCTTTTTCTGCATGATTCCTGGGTGATAAAACGTGTATGTTTCAGCTTTGTTTACCAAGCATACACAACTGAGCCTTCCATGAGAACTGCCTATTCTTTTAATACTTTTTGCAGCAAGCTTAATGTCTTTTAAAGTGATTCCATTAAATATTAAATGTGTGTACTGCCAAGTGCCTGCTTCTTACATACACTGCTAGCTGTGCTGCCTGTGGAGCGAGGGGGGGGGTCTTTTTCTGTTCCTGTTTTTAGGTAGAAGAAACCTTAAGAGCATAAGGTCTGAAAAAGGCTATGCAAAGACCAGTATGAACAGGGGCAGTGGTACATATTCTAGTTGCAATGATCTGCAGTGCAGTTCCGTGGCTGAAATGCTGTTGCTTAGCATAGTAAGCCACTCTTGAGTAGGATCATTGAATCAGTGGGGATTTAGTGAGTCAAGTCTCCTGCAAGTTCTGTTGATTCAAATGGTATGTAAGTCACAATTAGAATAAGACCATTTGAATAGGTAGAACTTAACAAAGGACTTGACTCGCCAAATCCTGTCAATCCAATAGGTATGTTTCAGTGCAGCTTACTACACTAAGCAACAGGATTTCAGCCTATATATTGTACATCTGAAGAAAAATAGGTCCTGTTGAGTTCTTTGTGGCTCATTGCTGAGGTTAATTGGCACAGTCTTAATTATACAAGCTGCTAAACACATGAAAACATTAGAGAGGAAAAATGGTAACTGCTACAGTAGGAAATGCTATGTCTAAAGAGGGAATTCCAACTCTTCCAGACCCTGTGATGAGAAATGCAACCTTATTATTAGTGGCCTCTAAAGGCATTGCTTATAGCCTAGTCGTGCTTATCTTGAAAGCGCACATCTGTGATTTTAGTGTGCAACAAAAGATTAAAAAACTCTGAAACAGAGTGTCAACCAGGCCATGATATGGTATTACTTGCAGACAGATTGCCACATATTACTTCAGCAAATTATGCAAAAATTGGCAGACGATGAGGCTATGTCCTATTGCACTGGCCATGAGTCATATTTTGCATTCCACGCCACAAAGCTATCCAACTATTCTTCTGCTCTAAGCCTCCTCTGCTCATCTGAATGAGTGTGGGAGGTATGAAAAGGATCAAATCATCGTTCTGAAGCAGCTCATCATCAGCATTGTAGGGTTGCTTTCATCACAACAACAGAGCAGTAAACAAATGAGAATTGCTCACAGGGACTTTCCTGTTGCTGGCAGCTTGGCTCGTTTTTGTCAAAGAAACAAGAAACTAAATTTTCCTGAGCAGCTAGTGGACATTTTCAGATTTGGTGAAATGGCATGAATCTTTTGTGACTCACCAAAAGGGGTTTGGCTAATTATTTTCTGGCATGTCTCCGTTTCCTTCCTGAGCCTCTTAATGTTTTTTTAAAGGTGTTTCATTAAGAAGGTGAGATGGTTCCTTCCTCAAGAGATGAAAAAAGTAACATATAGGAGGATGCAAAGTTATGCTGCCTAGATGTCCTAAGCACATCCGATCTCGCCTGATTTCGGAAGCTAAGCAGGGTCGGCCCTGCTTAGTACTTGGATGGGAGACCACCAGGGAATACCAGGTGCTGTAGGTGCCTGGAGTAGGAACTGGCAAGCCACTCCAGTATTCCTGCCAAGAAAACTCCATGGACATGGGGTCACAAAGAGTCGGTCACGACTGTAATGAAACAACACACACAAAATGATGCTTGCCCTGGCTGAAGGTCTGATAGAGTCTAGCAGGGACACAATGTACTGAGCTTAGCAGCAGTAACCAAATTTAGCTGGGTTAGAGCAGGAGTATGGCATGCACAGTTATTTCCAGAATCCTTATATTGATGCAAGGCATAGGAGGACAAAGCAAACTGGCTCCAAAGTCCAACAGAAAGGGAAAGTAAGTTAACGAGTACAGTCCTAGAAACTTCTGATCTTAGAAATTAAAGACTTTGGTAAATCCACTGGTTTGCCTCCACTGGAGTAGATTTATTTATTTATTTACTTATATACCACACTGTCTTCCACGAAGGAACTGCGGGAGGTCTATATAAGATGGATAATATTTGGTTTAACATTAAAAAACAAGATACCAAAAAAAAAGTTAAGAACATCAGGCAAGCCAAAACTAAAGCAATAAAAAAACCACACACACACACACACAAAGAACTAAAGAACTAAAGAACTAAAGAACTCAGGAGCTAAAGAACTAAAAGAACTAAAGGAACTAAAGGCAGCCGGCAAGCATCTAACAAATTAGGGAAACATATCCCAGGACGGCAGAACATAATCAACAAACAAGACATCAATTCAATTGAACGTCCATAAATGTTTACTTAACAAATGCCATTTATTCAGTTGGTCTACTGTAATAGCGACTAGCATCCATCCATCCATCCATCTCTCTAAGAGAGCAAAAAATCCAGTTCCCCTACCAATTCTTTCCTATAAATATATGTACATTAGATGACACTGTCTTTCTGCTTTAGGAGGATTAGAGGGATTAAGCATGGATCTCTCACACCATGCTTTTCCCAAACACATACAGTGGGGTGATGTAGTTTAAGGGCCAACAGAGAAATGGGACTTTAACTAGTAACACATTGGTTTGATCAGGTCATATAAATGTAGTGCATCTTGCAGTTATCTGCACACTGCTAAGCCCTCCATGCCTTGTGTTGGCATTCTTTGCATTTCAAGAAGGAAAATTAGAGAGGAATTTTAAAAAGAAGATCTATCAATTAGTTTGCACTCATCTGCTTTAGGAATTTTCCAAGTGTGCTCAGAGTATGAAAAGAAGTATATTATATTTCAAATGATTTGGTCAAAATAATAGTAAAAGTGCCTCTAAATTATTATATAACATTTGGAGTAAGGATCACTAACTGGTCTATAAACCTCTTTTGCTCAGTTTCTGATTTGTCCAAACTTAAGTTTGATTTTTCTTATTTTTATACCCCTTAGCTGATTTTTTTAAAAGGTTAAAAATATTTATACAAAAGTTTTGAACATGTTTCTTCAAACCTTCATTTTTTAAAAATATTTTTCTTAAAATATCTTGCAAGCAATTTCCTTTAATATAATGCATTTGTACCTGTTATGTCCCCAAATCCACCCATCATTGCAAATTTATTCTTCAGTACTTTTAATACAAAATGGCAGTCTAAGAACAAGTGGGTTGCAATCCATAGCAGTTCATGGAAAGTAAAAATTGATAGTCTTTATGACACCAGAAGAATCCAGTTTGTTTGTTTACTTCCTTGCTTGCTTTGCTACAGCAGACTAACATAGTTATTCCCTGGGAAACCATAACTATTCAGATATTGTAGGTTTACTAGGTTTGGAATTGATCCCACCTGATAAAATAACCCCAATTATACCAATTTGGCCATTTTTAGATTGCTTCAGAAATTTCTAAGCAGACAATACTCGGCGAAATTTGATTGATTTTTCCAGCCAGTGGTTTATTTCAGTTTATTTTTCCTTCACCAGGAAGGTTGTTTTATTTTGTACCAACGATAAACTGCTTCATTTCCTTGTTGTTGATTTATTTTCTTTGTACGGCGGTGTGTGTGTGTGTGTGTGTGTGTGTGTGTGTGTGTGTGTGTGTGTGTCAGATTTCTGGATACTATACACTGCAATTGTAAACTTTTAAAAATATTTTGGTATATCAAAAGTTGCTAGCCACTACTACTAGCAAAAGCAGAATGAATACATTGCTAAGAAGGAGACAGCTCACAGGAGACAGCCTTCCCCCCATTACTTGAGGCTGAAAGAGGACTTGAGCAGAGAATTTCCTGCTTTGACAAAAAAAAAATCATTGCATCTCCTCTCTCTCCTTTTTAGCCCTGTTCTTCACAAGACAAGTCTTTCAAAATCCACTTTCTCTTCTTGGTGATGTGCAAAGACTTGCCAAGTATCATGTTGACTATTTCCTTTGCAAAAGGGATGGGAATAGAAGGGATGGGAAAAAGAGAAGAGAAGAGAAGGCTCGGATGTCTCTATTGCACTGGCGGTGTGTCACATCATCATCGTTATTATCATCATCATCATCTGAAGTCAATTTGATATCCCTTTGTGGGGTTTTCTACATAGAGAATACACAGAAGTGGTTTACCATCCCCTTCTTCTGGGGCCATCCTGGGACTGTGCAGCTAGCCCCAGGACCCACAGGCGGGCTCTCCTCCCTGGACACACAGGGGGGAATTGAACTCCCAGCCTCTGGGTCCACAGGAAGATACCTAAATCACTGGGATATCCAGCCAGATTCTAAACGAGACTGGAATCTTCTAGTCCAGAGGAAATAGGTGTCCATGTTGACTGAGATTGTCTGCTGCATACATTAAACCAGAGGAAAACAGGACAATGAATCAGAAGGAATAGCACAAAAAATAGTGCCCTTTCCTTTCTGACTAGTTTTTCTCAGAAGTCCGTGGTGAGCAGGTTTCTGATTCCTAACTCATTTGCTAATAGCTGCCAAGTTTTCATGGAAACTTACTGATCCATTTGACTGACTTTAAGAAGCAGCTCTTTTGATGAAAAAGAAAACTGTGAGCAAGAGAGAAGAAAGAAAAAGGAGAAAGCATTATTTAGCCCATTGAACACACTCACCATTGGTTGGTTGTAGTGCTCCAGGGACATGGTGACGACGTTGAGGCAAATGATGAAGGTGATGAAGATGTCCAAGTAGTGGCTGGTGCAGGCCGAATGGATGAGGAGGCGGACAGAGCAGTAGGTGGCATAATACGGCAAGCGCTGCGCTTCTTCAATGCGAGTGCAGGGAAGCCATCCGGGAAAAAAGATTGAGACAACGGGAATGGAACGGGTAGAGAGAGGGATAAGGTGGAGGAAGAAAGAGAAGGGATTGGGGGTGGTGGAGGAAGGAAGCAAAATAATGCCAGGGGAGGAAGGAACACAAAGGGGAACACAGACAACCATGTAAAGGATATAATAAAAACAAATACAAGGAAGGGAAACAAAACAGACATGGAGGTGAATGAGTGAAGGGAGAGAGGATAAGAATGAGGGAGAGTGACAGAAAGAATTTGTTAGTCACATGTTTGTGGAAATGATACTAAATCAGCATTTCATGCACTGACAAATTATATTTACAAATCATAAAAGGAAGCAAGCAACTCCAGAAGAAGGAAATCTGAGGGAAAAGGTTCAAGGAGCCCCATGCTTTTGGGAAGGAGGTGCGTTCAGAGTTTTCATGAAGAGATATGGGGAAAGAGGAAGAAAGGGAAGGGTGGGCTGAACTAAGATCACAAATGCAGTCTTGGCATTTCTCTCATTAATTTAAAAGCACACAAATTAGGGGGACACCATGGCTGTCTTTGGATATGACAACTGAAATCATCACAGAAATATCAAGAACAGGAGAAGATAAGTCTTTCTTTCTTTCTTTCTTTCTTTCTTTCTTTCTTTCTCATGAACTAGCCAATCAAAACCTAATTTATTTCGGAGTCCCATTTTCCCAAGGAGCTGCCAATATTTGTTATTTAGAAGAGTTACTGTATAATAATAATAATAATAATAATAATAATAATAATAATAATAATAATAATAATAATAATAATAATAATACTCTTGAATAAATTGGAGTTGACAAAGTCACCATCAGTCAGCTGCAGAAGGCCACCTTACTGGAATCTGCTAGCATAATTCGCCGATACATCACATAGTCCTAAACACTTGGGAAGCGTTCAACTAGTGATTTGTAATTCAATGTCTGCTGTGTGATAATTTAACAACAACAACAACAACAACAACAACAAAGTGCCATCAAGTAAATTATGTTTTATAGTGACCCTTTTCACAGTATTCCAGGGACAGAATACTTAAAAGTGGTTTCCCATTCCTCTTCCCTCCCAGCAACAGCCTGGGAATAGGCAGCTTGCCCAAGTCCATATGGGCTGGTTCTCGCAGGAGGCACAGCGGGGAATTGAACTCCCAACATCTGGCTCCACAGGCAGATACCTAAACACTGAGCTATTCAGCCACCTGAAAGATTTAAAATGGGAGCTTTATTTCCTGCAGAGAACACCTGGCATGCTTCTTAGAGCACAGGAATGAGGAAGGGACAAGCTGTACTGCATTTGGTAGAATCTCGGTGACTTCCTATTAAGGGGCAAGCAGTTCTGGGAGTTTTAACATCCACCTACACATTCTATTGATCAGGTTGATTTTCTTTTAAATGGGAGGATAAGGGTATTTTTTCCCCTCAGAAAACCTCAGCTTACAAATCAACATGACATTTAGGTTGTTCCTTACTCCTACGCTTCTTCTCTAGGCGCCTCAGGCGTTTCTCTTCCCGTCTCCTGGCCTCCTCTGCTTCTTGATGTTGCCGACATTTGTGGAAGTTCTCCACCACCACCCCCACAAACATGTTGAGCACGAAGAAGCTGACGATGAGCAAGAAAGAAATGAAGTAAAGGAGCATCCAAGGGTTGTGGTTGGTCACTGGCTGGATTTTTTGGGGGAGGGGGGGAGGCAAAAAACAAACAAAAGCCTTTGGTTAGTCATGCAGCTAGATAGGATGGAACGGATTGTGGCAAAGTCCAAGATATATGGCAGGCATGTCCAAACTTCGGCTCTCCTGATGTTTTGGACCACAACTCCCAGAATTCTAAGCATAGATTGCCAATGACAAAGGACTGTGGGAGTTGTGGTCCGAAACATCTGGAGGGCCGAAGTTTGGAAATGCCTGATATATGGCTTTACTATGGGACATCAGAGATTTTAAGAACAATAAGGATGACAACTAGGATTTATAGTTCACAACAATTATAGTTATATAACACTCATGCCAAGAGAGGCCCGAAAAATGAAGACAAGGAATCGGGCCTTTTCTGTGGTTGCCCCACGGTTCTGGAACAGCCTTCCACCAGACATCCGCCTGGCACCCTCCCTCAGTGCTTTCAAACAAGCCTTAAAGATCTGCTACTTAGGCAGGCATTTCCCATGTGACCTCAACATTCCCCTGATAGACCCATTTTCCCGTCCAACCTGGCTTTTTAGTGTAATGTGTTGAAATTGTAATTTGTATTTTAATGTAGTTATGTGTTTTGTTTTTTGCTTATTTTAATTGTCTTGTTTATTGTTAATCTTGTTGTAAACTGCCCGGAACAGCCTTGCTGCCAGATGGGTGGTATAAAACTGCAACAAACAAACAAACAAATAAAGTTGAGATCTATGAAATTTCATAGAAAGAGGATACAGGTCATATCCTTCTCCGACTTAACTAGCAGAGGACCACATTAATGGTTCACTGAAGAGTATAAAGGTGTTCCTTCCATGACCACATTTGCTTATTTTCAGTACCTGCAGAAGGTATGGTTTGTGTGTAAAAATAAAAAATATTTTCATTTGTTTGTTGCATAATGAGAAGCTCCATAACACAAAAGCAAGCCAATAACCAGAGCAATCTCATGTTTTAGAGTGGCTATGCACACTAAGGTGGGAATCCTCTGGATTGTTAGGTTATTTTAAGCAAATCAGGCAAAGACCTTCCTCTTCAGGCAAGCGTTCCCTGAATGATGGACTACCTATGATGTGACTTTTATATGAATCTACCATACATGACTACACAGACTTTGTGTTAACATCTCTCCTTGTATGATTCCATTGACAGTGTGTTTTCAATGTTTAGTCTCCATCCCTCATAAATTTAGATGGTTTACCTTACATGATTACATTGACTGACTTCTGTGTTTTAAATGTTAGTTCCATTCCTCATAATTGGAATTTTTATTGGTTTCTTTAACTACTCACGTTCTCTTTTAGCTTTAATGTTGCCATTTAATGCTATAAGAGGCTCCTCAATTCCCTGTTCTTAAATCTGAATATGTCTCTTAAATGTACTGGGCTGTGTATTGTCTCTTGCTATTGTAAGCCACCTTGGGTCCTTTTCCAAGGAGAAAGTTGGGGTAAAAATGCTAAAACAAACAAACAAACAAAAAAACCCCACTGAACCTAATGTTCCCCGGAAGCACAATGGGAAATCAAGGTGGCATCCTATACAGAACTGTAGTGTGGATATTAAGATGCGACACTCAAATGGGGAATCACATTATGTGGTATATGATCTGTATGTTGGGGATTGGTGGTGTTGGTAATATACCTATTAGATATTAGTCGAAAGATACTAATCTTGGCAACTGGGCTAAAGAGAGCTTCTGCTGGGTAAGTAGGGCGAGAGATGGTTTTTGATGTCACTATTGTTTAAAACGATAAACATTATCGTTTTAAACAATACTATATGGCAGAATTAACCATATACCAGCAACAGAAAACCTTACTCTCTATAAAAAGAGAGGCATTTGTAGCACAGGGGGAAGAAACACCCTACTCTTGTCTAACAATTTCAGCACACATCATAGTATCTGTATCCTAACAAAAAAAAAGGGAAAACACTGAATTTTCAGATAAGTAAATTGGAAAAACAGCAATAGCAGGTCAATGGATCTGCAAGAAGTTGCTACTATGAGAACAGAATTGCTACAGCAGCATTTCCATTTAGCAATCACAGTTAGAGAGCAGGGGTTGGGGGTTGGGGTAGCCAAACTAAGGCACTTGCAAACGATGGAGCCTTTTTAGGATGAATGAGTTAGTTGTCCGCTAACTATGGTGGATGTGTTGTGTTTGGGTGTTGGGACTGCCCTTTTCCAGGTTTAAAATATTGTTAATAAATTGCTAAGAACCTATGCCCACTATAAAAGCATTGCCATAAGGATCTGGGCCTATAAGCTTCCTCCCATCAACAATTGACCATCAGCAACTGCACATTTATTCCATAATTTAACGTTAGATAATCTGAATGATACCCAAGAATAGGAAATGAGAACACATATAAATATTTCTTTCTCCAGTCATACTTGTAGTTTTCTCAATTCACTCAATGCCTTTATTAAGGTCACTGTCTAGGCATTTTTTCTATGTAGATTTTTTTTTAAAAAAACTTTATTAACCATAACTTTTGAACACCTTTAGAGTTATTATGAGGTTTTGCTAGAGATGACTGACAAAACCAGGCAAAACCTTTTCACTTTACTAAGAGAACAAGGAGAGATCACAGTGTGGGTGTAATACATCATCTATGCTCTTTGGTCCCATCCTGTGTCACTGCCATCTGCATTAGGAAAGTGATTGTGCATTATTAAAGGGAACAGGAACAGCAGCAGGTTTTAGCTGCCACCAACGGAAAACCCTGCTGATGGGGGAAATTGCAGCAAGTGATTATAAGCCTGAAGAGCAGGCCACCATGACCTAAAGGACAGGCACTATTGCAAAACCATTATGAGATGTATAAGATGACAGAGATCAGCATGGCTTTGCAAAGGGGATGGACATGGGTGTGCTGAAATCATTTTTCTAGGCTAGTTACTTGAACAATATTCCACTTTGGGGCACACATGCATGCATGCACACACGTAATGTCCATGCAGAAATGTTGGTGGGACCTACAGGAAATTAGAAAAGTGAAAGCAAAATGGAGAAAGATGCAAAGGACTGTCTTTTTTAAAAAAAAAACCTGTAACTGCTGTTTGATGACTAAATGGCTTGCAAATGATCACTGATTTTCACTAGGTGTTTCCTCAATGGGAATGAATGATTTGGCAAAGTGTCTTAAGATAGCTACTAGAAATGGGCACGAAATGAACAATTTTTCGTTTTCGTTTTCGTTTTTTGTTTTGTTATGCAACAAAATGACAAATGAATTTTTTCTCCAAAATGAAACAAAACAAACAGAAACACCAGAAATTTTGTTGTGTGTTTCATTTTCGTTACTGCAGTACAGTGAACTGCTTTAAATGCTTAAAAAATCACAAAAAATTGAAATAAATGGTAACAAAACGGTAACAAATCGAACGAAAATGAAAACAATTTTTTTGCAAAAATTCACGAAAAACGGAAACGAACCGAAACGGACCCTCAAAACGACAAACGAAACGTCATTTTTTTGATTCATGCCCATCTCTAATAGCTACTTTGAGGATGCCTGGGGGGGGGTCACTGTCTTTGTCTGGGTTGTTGGTGATTGGTTTTATAATTAAAAAATAATTTAAAAAAGATAGCTACCTTGATTTTGAATACAAGGCCTGATCAAGTTCTCCTGCCAATTAAGATAGGCAAATAAACGTCACCCCTTCTACTGCTTCCTCAACCTCAGGGAAACACTTGCGTGGAGGGTGGTAAGGGGAGAGAAGAAACCACCACTAGCAGAGGTGTATTGGTCACACCTCCCATAGTGCTTTGGCCTAGCGGTTCCCAATCTTGGATCATCAGATATTCTTGGACTACAAGAAATCCAAGAAATCCAACAGCCAGATATCTTGACCGGCACAACTAGTGGTAAAGACTTCCTGGGGTTTTAGTCCATGGGCACCTGGGGGCCCAAGGGCGGGAGCCACTGCCTTGGCCCCAAGATCTCCTTGGAGCCCGCCATTTTTAAAATATCCATCTGAGAAACAGTTATATTCTGGAGGTGTCGATGTGGTGGTGAAAGGCATGTTCCAGCTCAGGTGGTAATTGGGTCAGGCAGCAGTGAGGGTGACAGCAGCAGTGGTAGCTGTGCCCCGAGCCAACACACCTTGGCTCATTGACCTGTCAAGTACACCTAGTCACAACACAAGACATGAGAGTCAGACCGCACAAAGTGGTCAACATGTTCCTGAGAAGTTTTACATTTTAATTTAAGTCCACAAGATGGCAGGAGAATTGTGTCTGGGATTATGGGTTCAGTCCTTCCTTCCTCCAACGCCCCAGTGAGTACCATTTGCCAATATTCACCAACTATTGGTACTGAGGGTACAGCCTTTTTGCCACAACTCTAGCAGAGGTAAAAACATTAAACTCTTTATACTTTGGGAACCTCATCTTGAGGACTAGAGGTTAGAACCATTACTTTTCTGGATTCTTAACTCCCAGAATGGGAATGGCCACTAGTTAAAGAATTGGTGAATTTAGTCGAAAGAGAGCACAGGTGAAGATGTCCTATTTGCCACGAATTTGCCACTACTGATCTTGATCAAGACCTTGTGCCCTGCTCAGGATCAAAATCTCCCATGGCAACTCCCAAAATTAAAAAAGGTATGTAGCATTGAATCTTTAGCATCTTTTGTACATTGGTCCTGAGTCCACAGTTCTGTTTTGTTTATATGTACAGTGGGGACATGATTCATTAGCCATAGGGCACCTAATTCCAATATTACGTGGATTTCCCCTTGCCTCAAAGATAGGTTTGCAGAGATGCAGTGTCACAGGTGGAGGGGGGAAAAGTTCTGAATGATGGCAGGAGCTTCAGGAGAACACTCTTTCATTTTAGTTAAAATAGATGGTCTTATCAGTTTTGTTGCTATTATTAGTTGTGTGGCATCTTGTGAAACACAATTACTTCAGGCAAAAATCAAACAAAACAAAACAAAAGATGAAAAGGTGGCATCTTAAAGACTAACTGCTGTATTATATTTCAATGTAAACTTTCATGGATCAACTCCACTTCTTTGGACGCAAAGCAACAGAATGAAATGTTCAATGAAATACAAGTTTTGTCCAAAATATTCATTCACTGCATGTAAATGTACCATATACCCAACAGACAATGAAACAAAACATGAACAATCACTTCATGAAGCATACCTGCTGGTCCACAGCCACTGCATCCAGTCCATTGTACATAATATTGACCCAGCCATCTTTGGAAGCCAGCACGAAGAGTGACATCAAAGCCTGTAACATGAAAAATGTACCACGTCGCTGAATGGTTTATTATGGGTTGATTCAAGGGTTTACATCTGACATTTAGAAATGAATTTGGAAAACAACAACGACAAAACATAAGAGGTATGTCCCTCTGCTTCCTCTCCCCACACACTCCCGAAATCTGGCCAGGAATGGATTAAAGGAGAATGGCAAAAGTATTTGCTTGTGGGAGCAAAAATGAGAAGGGGGAGACACACAGAGAAGGAAGAAGAGTCCCAGCTGCCCTACATGAAATTTTCCCCTGGAGAAATGGCAGAACAGCTCAAACAGACTGATGGATTAAAACAAGTCATCATTATGACATAGATCAGTGATCCTTTATTTCCAGAAATGTCACCAATCTTGTATATTCAAAGAGATACATAACAGGGAAACTGAGGAGAACATCAGAAGCAACGGTGACACAAATCTGACTGATACTAAGCACACTACTTTCTTTTATTACTGCTTCTGAACCTTTCTCTGCCAACTTGTGCTCCCCATGTCCCACTCAGTGCAAAAGTGCAGCCTTTGAAGACGATACAAAGGGACTTTAGAAGATCCCTTTCCACAAACTGAGGAAAGGAGCGCAGAAGGAATGTGCAGAATCCTCTGAGAATACAGTACATTCAGAATGGATGGTGAATTTCGACTGAATTTACAGTGGATGCAAGACAAGGAACTAATTCTGAAAAGAAATCTAATCAGAAATTTAAAGTATCAAAGAGTACCTTGATGATGTAGTATTAAATTAAACAACCAACCAAACAAAAACAAATATCCCACAGAAACACTCATCCAAATTAACCCTCTTTAAAATGCCCAGAAATCAGGGTTTGGCAATTACCCAATGGTCCCTTTGGTAAAAAGGTGTTTCCTGAAGTTTGATTTAAACATGAAGCCTTTGTTACAGCTTCAGCAATGACATTTTCACTCTTATTTCTTAATCCTTGTATAAAAAGCTATTTTTCCATTTAAAATAATTATTTTCTTTGGCCACCACTCTATTCCATAAAAGCAGAGCAGTAGAACAATTGCATGAGTGTTCCTCCTGCCCCCTGTCATTTTTGTGGCCCAGTGTGAGACTTGGCATACAAAGGGGAGACTGCCAAAATAAGAGGAACACTCGTGTGATTGGCCTTCTGTTTATTATTTATTTATTTAAAATATTTTTAACTCCACCTTTGTCCTTCAAAAGGATGGAAGGTAGCTTGCATCAATTAAAAAACCTGTATTTAAAACTAACAACAGTGATTATAGAAATGCAGAAAGGATCAAACAAACACCACACTAAAATGGTTATCAAAGGCAACACCAAACACACATTCAAAGCAGTAAAGTACACCTATCCCTTTAAAAACCTCACTTGGGCAGCCAGCCACTATGTTAAAACATCTTTGAAGAGAAAAGTCATTGTCTGCTTGTGGAAGGACAGTGAAGACGGAGCCAGCCTAACCTCCTGTGTGAGGGAAACCCAAATTGTGGCAACAAATTGTAGCCAAACACACCTGTGAAGGTGGTGGGACCAAGAGAAAGTCCTACTGATGATCTAACCACCAAAGCAGGTTCATAAAAGGAAACCTACTCCACACTCATTCCACAGAATACTACTCTTTATATTTATAACCTTCCATCACAGCTCTCAGTATAGGATACAGCACAAATTTATAAAGGCAGCCATCTTGTTCAAACAACAGAGATCAGAAGGGAGGTGCAAAACCAGGTAATTACTTTAATGACTGGCAATATGCTTGCATGATAGAAAGTCAGTGGACCTGCCTTCCCAAAGTTGGCACCTTTCAGGTATGTGGAACTACAACTCCCACTGTCCATTCCAAACTATGGGTTTGTCCTCAGTAGAAATGATGGAGTGGCAGTTCATCACATCTGGAAGATGCTGGGTTTTGGAAAGGTACTGTTGACTCTCCAGGAGAACCCAGGAATGGTAACAGCCATCATAGTTCTGCTAACCTGCTCCTCATGTTCAGGGCAGAGCTTGGGGATGTTGCTTCTATGGACCACAGTTCCCAGAATCCCTAGCATGGAGAAGATGAGGGTTGTGGGCATTGTAGTTAAGAAAAATTACAAAGCTCTTGTTCAATATTTCCTAGTTGTCTAGAAGGGAAACAGTTTGAATGATAGATTTTAAAGCAATATTTCATGTATGTACAACAACATGTACTTAGGACATCTTAACCACATCCTACATATACCTCTTTATCTTTTTAGCAAATTCATGTGTCTTTAAATATTTATGTGTGATCTGAATTGATGTTAAGTACTTTACAACCCCCTAAATTCAATACAAGAATTAAGTCTATGTTGAACAAGTGTTTAAAGTTTCACCTGATGTTACAGTTGTGGACTTCTAATATTATTAGTTATGGCTGCTTTTATTGTATCAACTCCATTTATTTTGTTGCAGAAACGTGTAACTGAAATGCAAAAAGAAGTACCATACATCTTTTCTATTGAAATCATTGAGATCTAGACGTTCTTAGTCTAGTACCATATTTCCTAAGTCATGCCCATTGTCATTATTCTGATTTTCATCTATAAAGCATATTCATCTAAGAAAGTGGCAATTACAATAAATAAACAGCACTGCCACCTTTGACTGCTGGGATAATCTTAAGAATACAACCCTTCTTGCAGTGCTTTCCTTTTGACTGGAGAGGCACATGGGCATAAGGGGAATTCTAAGACAAGTCTGAGATAACGCCAAGCATTCCACATTTACCTGGCCCAGGTTATCAAAGTTGTACTTGTGATGCACCCACTTGTAATTGGCAGCCACGCAGTCAGACCTGTTGGTGATGTTTCGGATGTCCACTCCTAGGCAATGGTAGAACTTCCCCTTGAATAACTGCAGAGGGAAAAAACAACTTTGTTAGAGACATTGTCAGTATGAATGAATGTGAGGATAACGTTCCTAAATTTGCTTGTGGGTCAAGAAGTCATCTGCTTTTGGGACATTACTTTTTACTCAAGACTAAGAGCCGAGGGAGTTGAAGAATTGTGACCAAGTGGAATTTGTCACTTGGTGTCCATTTTAAAAATAAATGGATAAGAAGCAGAACTTTCAAAGTTACCTTTCTGGATCACAGTTTCCAGAATCACCAACCCGACAAGATAATTAGTGATGTTGGTTGGGGGAATTTTGAGAGCTGTCATCCCTCTCAATTATTTCTGCAAGCACAGATGAGGACATCTTCCCTGTTTGATTCAATGGCTCTAAATCAAGTATGTGTGTGTGTGTGGGGGGGGGGGTTTCAATGGGTTTATGGCCATTTTCCAGTGTAGCTGGCAGGCCAAGAGCCTGCTCCCTAATTTCCATATTTAAGTATTACCTTTATTTAAAAAGAATGCAATGATTAAATAAATACATATGTTGTGAAATTTACTGTAACAGAAACATCTATCTATCTATCTATCTATCTATCTATCTATCTATCTATCTATCTATCTATCTATCTATCTATCTATCTATC
>JAHTLZ010003526.1:25904998-25934079 GCA_023846285.1 Phrynocephalus versicolor | reverse complement strand
AATTGTAAGAGATGCCAAGGGAGCTACAGAAATAGACCTAGGAGAACATATTTGGCCCAACCCATTCTGTATGGACTCGCTTAGTCCCATTCCCCAGGTGGTGCAAATTAAGCCAGAATTATTATATTCCAAATACTGACCTGATTTGAAACTAATACAGTATATGCCACTTCTAAGAGTGCAGTGTGTATGAGTGTGTGTTGGGGGGGGAGCTTTCTACTACACAATTTCAAAATAAATTTATTTAGTGATTTCTTTGGTTTATTTTCCTTCTGCCCTGTCTCTTTTTACCATATGGAAGCAGCTGGATTGTGCATTTGTAAATACTCAGGGTGTGACTTCTTCTGTTAGAGGAAGCACATTGCCTCTGTAAACTGTGAAGGTGTCATCCCTGAAATAGACTATCTACCGCTGAAGTGCACCACATTTTTCACAATGATAGCAATGATTCTTCACTACCCACTCCTGCAGCAGAAGCCTAATAACAGTTTTTTTTTGCCTTTTCTTTTCCTTCACACAGTTGTAGGTGGGTTCATTGTTCAGAAGGTGAAGGAAACTCAGGAAATAATGAAAACCTATTTTGTTAAAATTGGCCGGGTGATATTGTTTCAAGCATTGTAGTTCTTAATAGCAACCAACCTGTCGTTCCTGTATTTTGAGACACACACCCTCCCAAAGCTTTGGGTCAAATGAGACTGAGAACACTCAACACATGTTTAAAACAGTCCAGTGTCAAGTGGTGAAAGATGTCAGTTGGTTATAACATAGGATCTTCCTCATCTTTGTATCTTGCACTTAGCATGCTTTGTGATTGGTCATTGGAGGACAAACACTGGCTTAATTTGCAAGTCTTATTACGGTGGTGCTCATCTCTAAGGAAATTCATCTCTGAGGAAATTCTGTTGTTGGGTTAACAGTAGGGAATGCATATTTCCCTTCATGTCTAAATTGACTTTTCTTTTACCCCCTGAACATTAACTTTCCTCTTTTATTATTTTGGGGAAAAATATGAGCCAGCCTTGTTTTCTCTGTACATATACTATGAACCCAGAGCTAAAGATTATGTCAGAATCTAGGGAACTCTAGGTGGCTGTCTAGGGCAGCACTTTGTAAATGATAGTATTTTCCCTAACGAATATGCCATGGCTCTCTTGGTCTATCACCAATAATTGAGCTAGGTCAATAATGTGTTATGACTTGGGAAGGGGCGTAAACCATAAACAAGTGGATTACATTCCCATTTCTTCTCAAGGACAGAAAAAGGATAGTAGAAATAATACCTGCACCCCAAGAATTCCAAAGATGATGAAGAAAGCACAACAGATGAGGACAATATTTCCAATGGGCTTCAGTGACGAAATCAGCGTCTCAACGACCAACTTCAGTCCTGGAGCACGGCTAATGACCCTGAAAAAGGAGTACTGTAAGCAGAGACAACAAAAAAGGTACTAACACATTTATTTATTTATTTATTTATTTATTTATTTATTTATTTGATTCACTTTTATACCACTCCTTTTTCTATAATGGAACTCAGGGCAGTTTACAGATTAAAAATATCAGATAAAACAACAATATCAAAAGACATAGATAAAGCGACAATACAGTATAAGCAAAGAGTGAGAACCCTCGGCAGGGAGCAGCGGACAAAAAGAGAAAAAAAATTAAACAGAGATAAGGTCACCATACGCTTCCTTGAAGAGCATAGTTTTTAAGGCCTTTTCTTGGTCTAAGACATTCTCAGTAAGTATCATGACGCAACTGTCACCCAAAGCCACTGCAACATATAGAGATGGGCACAAAATGAATAAAAAAAATTCATTATTCGTTATTCATTTCGTTAGGTAACGAAACAAACAATGAACAGCCCCCTCTAAGGAAAACAAAATGAAAAGAAACGGAATTTTCCGTTTTGTTCTGTTCATTTTTCATTTTCCCCACCCCCACCAGTGTCTCTTACCTGACGTCCAGGTCGGGGAACTTCAAAGGCAGCGGTGAGGAGCTGCTGGGGCTCCAGAGGTGGTGGCAAGGCCTCCCACTGCCCGGCACGGCCGCTGCTGGGCCTCTGGAGGTGGCAGCGGGGCAGTCCACCACCACCCGGTGCGGCCGCTGCTGGTGCTCCGGAGGCGGTGGCCACTGCCAGGGTCTTCCAGGCCGCCTCTGGGATCACCGCCGCCACCACCCAGGTAAGCCGAACCAGTTTGGTTCAGTTTGTATGAATTTTTGTTTTAATAATTTTTACAAAGCAAACTGAACTGAGCCCCCCCCCCGAAACAGAACGAACTGAACCGCTGGTTTCCTGTTTCATGCCCACCTCTAGCAACATGACATATTTCCTAAAAGTACATAATTTATGTAAGGACAGCTATAGTCATCTGAGGGGATGTGAACACATCAGATGAACATCCTCTTGTCTGTTTGGCTACATCTACAATGGTTGTATTTGGCTGATGCCAGTTTCCTTGGGTATGCATGCATGGCAAAATGAAAACGTATACATTCATTTTATAAAAGAATGTACAATAGGGTGTGTCTAGTTTTCTGACTTTCATAACTGAGAATGGCATGCTTATGAGCATTAACATCATACTAAGCTGTCCCTTAGATCAGTGGTTCTCAACCTTTCTAATGCGGCAACCCTTTTATACAGTTCCTTGTGTTGTGGTGACCCCTTGCCCTGCTTGGAAGAGGCCATAACTTCACTCTATAGGCACCCTCAGCCAATCACAGCATTAACTGACTGACATCCCCTCCAATCTATCAAGCTGTAACTCACTCCTTCCCACCCTTCCTCCCCCTCCAGACCCAGACATTTGTGCCTTTTTCTTCACTGGCTCATGGCAACCCCTGTGAAATGGTTGTTCCACCCCCCCCCCAAGGGGTCCCGAGCCCCAGGTTGGGAACCATTGCCTTATTCTGCAGCATCTCCTGTTTTCCATGAGTACATTCTCTGAGCATCTGTTCCAAAACCCAGCCAATCCTGCTTTCATTGACCGGTTCCCTATGCAGTTCACCACCATGCTTGCCTGCATCTCATTACTGCCTATGGATATTCTCCCTTCTTGGCTTGCTTTCTTGTTTTTATCCACTTCGCTGCTCCCAAATCATGGAAGAGCTTGTGTCTATTCTGAGTTCCTGGCAGCAGCAGCAGCAGCAAGTGGTGTTTTTAAAATCACTCTTACCAACATCTTTCTTCTAGAAGAACTTGGGGCATCTGGAGCAATGTTGCTATAAAGGAAATGAAGAGCAACTCTGACCCCTTGGACCTCACCTGAGGGGGCGTAAAGTACGCAGCAGTCTGAGGACTCGGAGGACTCCCAGAATCTTGGCTCCACCAGCTGAAGCTACTGAAACCACAATATCAATGATGGAGACAAACACCAAGAAGCCATCCAGGATATTCCAGCTACTACGAAGATAAGCTTGCTCCCCAAAATATAAGCCAAGAGAGACTACCTAGAGAAGATGAGAAGAATGCATGGGCATGGAGAATCAAACCATCATGCAGGGGAACTGCCTATACGCAGGAGCTGCACAAGGTAAAAATAGCAAGTCCGCACTTTATTTATTTATTTATTTTTATATTTATATACCATGCCGATTTTCCCATGGGAACTCTGGGAGGTTTACAAAACAATCAACACATATGCTGTTAAAACCAAGACAAGTACAAATCATACAAAACAATAAGGAGACAAAGAAAATAAAATAAATGAACCCAGCAAGAAGCACACAACAGATAGAACAATACAACATCAAAACACAGGGGAGCACGAGACAGACAGTAGTGGTCGCTGTAAGCTTCTTTAAAAAGCCAGGTCTTCACTGCCTTCTTAAAGGCTGTTAGGGACTGAGCCTGGCAAATCTTGCTGGGCAGCCTCCCCCCAAAACCTTTAATGGCATTAAAACAAAGGAAGCACACAAATAGAGACTAAACAGTTACACAGAGCATTATAAAATAAATCTCATCTATGGTCTAACTAAAGTTCACAGAGGGTTGCTCTTTTTTTAAAAAAAAAAAATATGGTTGTTAGAAATTCAGCCACCTGATATTTGTTCCATATGACTGGCCAGGCACTGAGAAGGCCTGATTGCATGTGGCAACCTTACGGGCCTCCCTAGGGGTGGCCACCCGGAACGAGAGTGCCAAAGAGGCTCTGGTGGGTCTGGCTAGCTCTCACCTCTGGGAATTATGCTCTGCCAAATATCCAGGTCGTAAGCCATGGAGGGTTTTGTAAACCAAAACCAGCACCTTGAACCTTATACGGGAGGCAATGGGTAGCCAGTGCAGGCGGACCAGAATTGGGGTGATGTGGTCAAATCTGCCTGCACCAACCACCAATCTGGCTGCAGCATTCTGCACTCGTTGCAATTGCCAAACAAGGTTCAAGAAAAGCCCCATGTAAAGACTGTTACAATAATCTATCTTCGACATGACCAGCACCTGCACAACCGTCCTCAGGGAGTCCCCATCAAGGTATGGGTGAATCTGGGCAATAAGTCTAAGATGGAAAAAGGCCGACCTAGACACGACTACCACCTGGGGATCCAGGGAAAGCACCAGATCCAGGACGACACCCAGACTCCTCACTCTTTCAGCCAGCTGGACAACAGTCCCATCCAGAGATCTTGCGTTGATGGAAACAGGCTAAGAAACTATGGAAGACTGAACATTCATTATGATCATCAGGATTAGAGATGGGCACTTCAGGTCCATATCCCTGTGGATGTGAACCATGGCACTACAAGTGGTGGGGAGCAAGGAAACCTCTGTCCTGCCTCCACACTGAAGTGGTTGGTTGGTTGGGGAGGAAGGAAGGAAGGAAGGAAAGGCCCAGCCAGGCTCCTTCCATGATTTATGTGACGATGAGGATGATGAAGCCTCATGCTGGTTGGAGTGCCCGGTAGGTAGCCAGGCTGGTTCAGGGGAGAAGGATTGGGCCACCACAGCACCTGTGGTGGCACAGTCTGTATTCGTATCCACAGGGACATGAGAATATAAAGTGCCCATCTCTAATCAGGATATTTACCTGTTGTCTTTTAAAAAAAATGGGTACCAAAATGTGAAAAACCATTGAAGAGTGGAATTTACCTTCTTTCTCAAGTATCTTTCTGCAAGCTGCTAACATTTATCAAGGCCACAATGATCACTCTGCTCTTCTCACAGATCATCAAACTAGGGCAATGATAAATATTTGCCCCTTTAATATTGTCCTCCTGCCCCGAACCAGGTCAGATAATGAGTACTTCCATGGAAGATAAACCATGGAGATGTGCACATTTTCCTCACCCTGAGCGCCATGCTGCATTGTTTTGTCCTTCTTTCATTCTGGTCAGTGGGGGGATATATAATGAATATATAATGAGCTATAATGAACTAATCAGATCTGGCTGTGCACTAACCTCACCAAAGACAAACCAAGTCAGTTCATGGTGAAATCTGTGTTTTCCGGATCGCTAAGGACTTTTATCCCCTTTTGCAACAGACTATGAAAATTCACTAAAAGAGAGGCAACATTTAATAAAAACGTTGTTGGAAATGCCACCTCTTCTCAACTTAATGTCATCAAAGAAGGACAAATGAGAGCTTGGCCTCCCAAGACAGGCTAAAAGCACGGAAGAGGTTAGTTGCAAAAATGTCACAAGTGTTGGCTTGGTGCTCTTTGTGACTTACCTTCAGTGTCATCTCAGCAACAAAGATTGCTGTGAAGATGTAATTGGATACCGTGAGGAAGATTCTCTCCTGGAACAATCAAAAGCAGCCTCAAAATATATCTGGCAAGTATTACACACTTTACATTATTGAGACAAGTCTTGCAAATGCTACCTCCTTTTATGTTCAAAACAGCGTGGGGCTGAAAATCTAGACTCTTTTAGGGCTACCTGCCGAAAACCATCACCCTATGTAGCACTGCAAGTCACGTCTAATTTGCTGTTCTCCTCCTCAACCTAGTTTTATAGAATGATCCATAGCCGATGTATTTAAACCATCATGGAACTGAAATTTTCTTCTCATGCTTGCTTACCCACAAGTACAGTATCTATATCTACATCTACCACCTAGAGGCTATGGTAATAAAATACTGTACTAAGAAACTGAATGCATGTTTAATAGAAACCCTAGATTCAGAACAGCAGTCATAGGTAACTAATAGAGATGGGCACGAAACGAACAATTTTTCGCTTCTGTTTTCGTTTTTTGGTTTCGTTACATAACGAAACGACAAACGAATTTTGTCTCTAAAATGATATGAAACGAACAGAAACACCGGAAATTTTGTTGTGCGTTTTGTTTCCGTTACTGCAATATGAGTGAATTGCTTAAAATCCTAAAAAAAAATCACAAAAAATTGAAATAAATGGTAACGATAACAAAATGGTAACGAAATGAACGAAAACGAAAATGATTTTTTTTCAAAAATTCACGAAAAACGGAAATGAACCGAAACGGACCCTCCAAACGACAAACGAAATGCCTTTTTTTTATTCGTGCCCATCTCTAGTAACTAAAGCTGATACATCACAGAGATCACAAGCAATTAAAGCTTTTCAAGTTCTAGGTGAGCTGCCAAGGCAACAGGTATCCATCTAGCATACCACTGTGCACTTTGAGCAACCATCCTGGCTCTTAAGCAAAATATTTTCCCATCACCTCTTACCTGAGCTTTGGATGTACACCTGGGACCTTCCACATGTGAAACATGTGCTCTACCACTAAAGTACAGTCCCTCTCCTTTTATGTTGTGTGAATGACTCCCACACAATACAGGAGACATGGCTGGTTTTTGTTTTGGTCACAGCAAACTCAATTGGTAAGATTATGTATACAGAAGTGGGGTTCTGTGCATGTCACCCAGCTTTCCTCTAACAGCTTGCTGTTAATTGGAAAGTAAAGAGTGCATGCTCACATTTAAAAACACACACATACTGTATATGATTAACATTCTGCTGCGTATGCTTGTAAGCCTTTTCTCAAGAATAAGAAAATAGCTGCTGGTATGTACTCTGTTGATATTTCAATTATAAATTAATCCCAAGAATACCACATAGGCCATATCTGAATCCTCCTGCAGCCTGTTCATGTACATAAGCCTCCCCTGTTTTCAAGTGTTATGCAGTTGTATGGAATCCCAATTGACAACAAGAAGGTGTAATTATTACCTTCTTAAACTAATAGTAGCTATTCTAGGAAGGGAGGAATGTCTCCTTATGATGTTTTAGATAGCAAGCATTTTCATTTTTTAGTTTAGTAAAACAAAGGTTCCCTCCCCCCCATGCATGCTAGTCGTGGCCAACTCTAGGGGCGCTGCTCATCTCTGTATTCAAGCTGAAGAGCCAGTGTTGTGCAAGTCCGTGGCCATGTGGCTGGCATGGCTGCATGGAAACACTGTTTTACCTTCCCGCTTTTTACAGAGGTACCTATTTATCTACTTGCCGCTTTTGAACTGCTAGATTGGCAGGAGCTGGAGTTAACAGCGGGAGCTCGCTCCACTGCGTAGCACCCGGGATTTAAACCGCCAAGCTGCCGATTTTGCAGCTGACTGTTTCAGTGCCTTAGTCCATTGAGCCACCACACCCCTTTCTAGTTTAGATATGTTAGCAAAACAATATGTGTCAAGGGGACTTATGTCAAAGGCATTTTGTTACAAATATACTACTAAATCTGAAATTAATGCTGAAACTAATGCTGTTACAAGTACTAAAACTGCCATCACTTAGTCACAGTTTCTTTCACAAGACCCCATGTGGAACGCTAACTTATTAATCTCTAATGTATTTTACCCACTCTGCTCATAAAGAACAAGTACGAGATGAATTCAGTCAAGTCTTTGTACAGCCAAAATAATCTTCTGTCAAAAAACCTTTGGGGTGGAGGTGGGGAGAGGAGCAATTAATCCTAATATGGCTAGACTTCAGATTGATCCAGTGGAGACTGCAGGAAGAGTAGATGGGAGGTGGAGGGGAAGTCCTGTCATTCAGGCAAATATGCACCGGAGTCCATCAAATGGAATGGGCCTTTCCTTGTATAGTACTTTCAAACTGATCTCTTACTGGAGCATGCCAATTACCTCTTGCATTCCCATGCAAACAAACAGGAATGCTCTTGACATGCTATTCGGAAGAATGGAGAATCATCATCATCCTCATCATACAAGACAAACCTTTGAAGCTTCCAAACAAAGCAGTATACAGTGAATGCAATTGTAAAATTTTTTGTTGATAAGACCCTGATAAATGACACCCACTTTCTGCACACATCCTATGTCTGTGCCTTGAACGCCGATGCAGCACCCCCGCTTGTATCAGAACAAGTTATGGTATAAAATCACTCACTGTGCTTCTTTGCTCAATCTGAGGTCTTTCCAGGGCAATAGTGATGCAGTTCAGGAAAATGAAGGCCAGGACAACGTAATCAAATAGTTTATGGGCGATGATAGTTTGGCAGAGGATGCGAAACCTAAAAGATAGATTGTTTGGCTTTAAACTACTTATGCTTCTAACATACTGCAGGAACACTGTTGAGGTTTTGAAGAGGTGGGGGGATGAGAAATGGACAGACTTGAACCTTTCACTGTTAAGTCTCCTGACGTGATGAGGGTCAAAGTTCTTTCGGTTCTATTTAAAGTCATTGAAAATGATGTCATTACAGCTAGTTCAGGAGGAGAGCTTTTGAGGATGCATCTTTTTTTGACACCAAATACAAATTCTTCAATTTCTGCATCCTTTCTGTTGTAATGCAGCATGATTCATCTGGGAGATGTGGAAAACCAGCTTTGCGTTCAAGATAAGGTGGGAAGTGAAAGGGGCGTAAGAAAGAGAGGGCAGGAGGGAGAGATAACATAGGCAAAATGCTTCTTAACTGCTATCAGTTTTGCACTGTATCTGTCTAAAAATGGCACCAGGAGCTGGTTGTGTACTCTGAAAGATGAGCGTGTTGGATAAAGTTATCTTTCCCTACAGGGCGGGTAGAGGTTGGAGACTCTGGATTTCACAGGGCTGGCAAATCAACCCCGGCCTTTAGTATGAATGTATTATTTAGTATGAACTTTACAGTACCAATAATTGGTGCTGAGCCCTGGTATCAAAATAGGTTTTGCACCTTGAACAGTCATTTTAATGTTTTGACCAAATCTTGGCTTGGATTCCCTGTGAAATTGGAACTGCTAGCCCTCGTTGCTCACTGCCCCCAGTTGAATACAGTGAACCATACCTGTTTTCTGGTGAGAAGAGGTAGATGGACCAGTCCTCTCGCAATTCACACCAGTCTGGCTTGTAGGCCTCTATCATCTTTCTGATACGGAAGCATAAACTCTGCAGAAATAGGAGGAGAACATCAGAAGTTGTCATATTCATGAGCCATCCACCTCCCTCCTTTGCATTTTCTTCTCCCTCTCACAAAATACCAGAACTAGGGGACATCCACTCAAATTGAGGGCTGGGAGAATAAGAACAGACAAAAGAAAATATTTTTTCACCCAGCGTGTTGTTAGTCTGTAGAACTCCCTGCCACAGGATGTGGTGATGGCATCTGGCCTGGATGCCTTCAAAAGGGGATTGGACAGATTCTTGGAGGAAAAGTCCATCACAGGTTACAAACCACGATGGAGATGTGTAATCTGCAGGCTTAGAAACAGGGTACTTCAAGGGCCAGATGCAGGGGAGTGGTATCAGGAGACAGATATCTAGTCTTGTGCGCTCCCAGGCGCATCTGGTGGGGCCACTGTGAGATACAGGAAGCTGGACTAGATGGGCCTTTGGCCTGATCCAGCATGGCTCTTCTTATGTTCTTATGTTCTTTTATGGATACCTCACAAATAAATGGAAATCACCTTGTTACTGATTCCTAACTCTACAGACCATTTCCTACTTTCCATAACCCCTGCAGGGTACCAAAATGACTTGAAATCACAGCTGTAGGGTGATGATGGTATGGACAGAGTATTTAGAGAAGATCTGCTCTGATGTATAAGGTTAAAAGATAACTCTCAGGGTCATCAAAATCAGGACCGTGAACTACCACAGCAGGAATAATGAGCCAATTTACCTCCTAGAAAGGAGAAAATCAGCATTGCCTTTTGTGACTTAAATTGAAAGGCTCTGCTGATTGTGCTACAGTTAGCATTATTAACAGGCACTGGCTATTAAACCAGCTTGGAGCATTTCACGTGTATCTTTATTATTCTGGTCATATAACATCTGGTACAATCCACTACTAGACCCTGGAATATCAATGGGTTTGAAAATCACAAACAAGCTGAAATACAAAGCAGGAGAAAGACAGATTTATAGAGCTGGGAGGCAGTAACCTATGCATCTTTATTTGAGAGTGGACCCCATTGAATGCCATAGAGTCCCAGTCAAGCAGTATTTATCTGTTTCAAGTCTGCATGGGCATAGGGCTCTAGACCCATCCCTCTGCTTCTAGGGTTACCATTGTCTCACAAGAAGAGAGTCTTCAGCCTGAAGTAGTTCTCAAACAGGAAGTTGTATTACTCGGCTTCAGCATACATGACAACGAAAAGACAAAAATATTGTGGCACCTTAAAACTAACAGATTGATTTCAGATTCCTCAGAAATGTGGTGCATAACAGGTAGGCTGCGTAATTTTCTATATAGAAACGTCCAGAGAGGATGATGTGTCATAGTTAGGAAGAGGGTTACAGTTATATGGATAATACATTTTTATAGTGACAATATCATTGTTAATACTAGTAACGAGTATTTAAAGTATTGATTACATCACTGGTTCCCCCAACCTTGATAATAACCCAAGTGTTCTTGGATTGCAATTGCTAGAAGCCTTCCCACCAGCTATTCTATCCATGGAAGACCTGGGTTACCCAAGGTTGGGAACCACTGGATTACACCACCACCACCACCACCACCACCACAACAACAACAACAACAACAACATGCCCTCAAGTCAATTCTGACTTATAGTGATCGGGTTCAGAAATGGTCAGAAATGGTTTATCATTCCATTTTTTCTGGGGGCACCCTGGGATGGTGCAAGTCACCCAAGGCTACACAGGCTGGGATGCATAATGGGGAATCAAACTCTGTCCCTAACTCACTGGGCTATCCCGGCAACCTATTGATTACATAAACATCCCATTACAGGTGGCTTTTCTATAAGTTTTTTTTAAAAATCAATGAAACGTAGGGTGCTATATTTAAAGCACTAATACACTTGTTCCCAACCTTCCTAATGCTGCAACCCTTTAATACAGACCCTCATGTTGTGGTGACCCCTTGTCCTGCTTGGAAGAAGCCACAAGCCCCCTTTGACAGGCCACTGCCACAGGTATAGAGAACTTCCCTCTAGCACCCTCGGCCAATCACAGCCTCCAAGGCCATTGACTGACATCCCCTCCAACCTATCAAGCTGTAACTCACTCTTTCCACCCTTCCTCCCCCACTTCCTCCAGACCCAAGCCGTTTGTGCTTTTTTCTTCACTGGCTCATGGCTACCCCTGTGAAATGGTTGTTCGACCCCCAAAGGGGTCCTGACCACCAGGTTGGGAACCACTGCACTAATAGAACTGTGCTGAAGACAGAATGATGTCAAATGAAAATAACCTTTTCGCTATTGCGATACACAATGCTGTAGCTAAAATGAGTGCAGCACTAATCTATACAGTATACAAGATGAAATCTTTTCCATGCAGCTTTGCTGCATAAGATTGGTGACATCTTGCCCCCCTGCAATGTTTTGGATGTAAACATTTCTAATCCAAAGTCCTGAGACTTCTGTGGAAGCTCTTTCATTATGGGGAAGCCATTATGGACTGTAGAACGGGTAGGGAGTGTCTTTATTTTCTGAAAATCACTGCTGCTGGTCAAGTCATCCTCGTGGAGATGATCTTCAAAAGTCCATGCTTGCCTCCTCTCCCACAGCCTCCAATGGTTTTCCATGACAAAAGGATATTCCAAATATCACTGCATTGGACTACATTTGAATCTACCAAGATCAGGCACTACATTTGAATCTACCAAGATCAGCCACTGCAAACTTGCAACCCATCACTGAGGATGGCTTCTTGCCAAAAAGAAAAGGGCAAACTGAGATGTTATGTACAGTACTGTATACGGAATGTTCCTACTAGCATTGCTGTTATTCCTTTACCGCATGGGCTTTTATTGCAGGCTGCTCTTGCACTGGGTGGAGTTCAGGGTCGGCTCCTCTGATCAAATGTGATTTTTTTTTACGTTGTCATGATCAGCTACAGGATGTGGTTGGCACTTCTCCAGCACAGGTAGCATATGATACCTTGGATATTCCACAGGATATTCTACAATTCCTATGGCAGGACTGACCATAGAACTGTAGAAGAACTGAGTTGTAAGGGATCTATAAGGCCACTGAGTCCAACCCCCTTCGGCTGTGGTCACACCTGGGTTTTGATCCTGCTTTTCCTCTTCATCCCATCACGTGATTTAATATGTGGGACAAGAGTTCACACATCAAAAGCTGCTTTTTTTATTCAAAATGCAGTTCAGCCCCCTTGGCCAGCAGGTGGCGCTAGCATTTGAAAAAACAGACCACTTTGCTGGGGGAAATTAATGCTTGTAGGACCGGATAGAGCTTCCTGTTTCTCCGAAGGTGAAAATAAATTAAAAAAACACAGCCCATCGACCCCAGGAATAGCCAAAAAAAGAAAGAAAAAGAAACCCAGATGATCAGCGTGGTCCCACGGCGTCTGCCTCCTTAAAAGCTGGATTTTCAAAGCGAGGCAAAAAATTCTCTACCTTGTAGGTGAGTCACAGAAACCTCACTTAAGGGATCATTACCCGGTTTACTTTTTTGATTTTTTTTCAAAAAGCTCGGTGGCCGTGGGGACGGCATTTTTGGACTCAGTTTATTTAGTAATTTAAACTGCTTTTAAAGGGACATGGAACCGAGCCCTTCCTGTACCTTGAGACCTTTATTATGTGTTCTGCACTCGGGTGGTCGAAAACAGATCCTGTCCCTCCTATGTATGACTATCTATCACATATTTGAAAAAATGCTGTCATATCTCCCTTCAGTTTTCTTTTCTATAATCTGGTATCTCCCTTATATGTTGGACTAGAATCTCCATAATCAATGACCATTGATTATTCTGGCTGCACTTTGTGGGACCATAAGAATATAAGAAGAGCCATGCTGGATCAGGCCAAAGGCCCATCTAGTCCAGCTTCCTATATCTCACAGTGGCAACACCAGATGTGTCTAGGAGCGCACGAGACTAGATATCTGTCTCCTTATACTACTCCCCTGCATCTGGCCCTTGAAGCACCCCAGTTTTAAGCCTGGAGATTACACATCTCCATCATGGGTTGTAACCTGTGATGGACTTTTCCTCCAGGAATCTGTCCAATCCGCTTTTGAAGGCATCCAGGCCAGATGCCATCACTACATCCTGTGGCAGGAAGTTCCACAGACTAACAACATGCTGGGAAATATATATATATATTCTTTTGTCTGTTCTCACTGTCCCAGCCCTCAATTTAAGTGTATGCTATGCCCCTTAGTTCTGGATGTAGTCCTAAACATATGGACACCACATTGTGTATCCTGGGTCTATGGGTTCTTTGTAGAGACACCAAGGTGAACTGTACTGTATTAATATGAATGCAGAAGACTAAGAAGGAACTGTATTAAAGCAACACTGTGATTTCCTCTTGCATAGGACTGTTACAGAATTTGAGATTGCCCTAGCTCACTCTTTTATGTTAATACTCTCAACTTTGCAAGCTGTTAACATCCATTTTGACAACTGAGAACAACAGTTACTCACATAGTCTATCTCCTCCTCATCTTCTCCGTGGTCCTTGCGGTTGTTCATTTCTGGGAAGATGTCTTTAGCGAGGTTGGGCATTTTACCGTTGCAGTCCTGGTGTTCAGCAGGCCCTCTTGGCATGCCTGCTTTTCGTTGTGGTCTGTGGCCTGGCGGGACCGATGGGGCTAGCTCCATCAGTTCAGAGGAGCCTTTGATCTCCAAGGAGAGTGTCCGCCGATGGTGGTGAACTCTCACTGGCCCTTCTCGTTCTCCCTCGGGCATCCGATGCCTCTCAACAGATAAGAGTGACTCGTGCTCGGCCGAAGGAGGTTTATGCTTTAGACTATGTCCCCGTGCAAGGCTGTTCCAGCTGGACCGACGGCTTCCCCAACCTCCAGTCCGGCCCCAGGCACCGTAGTAAGAGCTACGAGAGCTGGACTGTAATAAGAGATTCAAAAATAAAATAAATTAAAATCCAGGATTTCAATCCACACAGGGAGGTTGGATAAGACGGGACCGCAGTATATCAAAAAGGCCCCCTGGGATAAGGAGCAAAGGCCTGCTTAAGGGCTCCCATACTTACCCCAGAACTAGGGCTGCCCAGAACAGGCCTGCGAGGGCCTTCTAGAAGCCCCACCTGGGAAGGCCCTCGCAGGCCCTTTCAAGGCAGTGCCAGGCTGAGGGTAAGTACAAGAGCCTCCGCATATTACGGATTTTCAATTATCACGGGTTGGGTTGGGTGCCTAACCCCCTCAATAGGTGGGGGGGTCATTGTATACATATTTCTTTGCAATTCAAAATATTTGGGGGAGGAAGTGGTATCTTAGACTTCCGCGAATAATCTAGACCCCACCACCTCAATGGGGTTTTCAACACGGATCAAAACAGCGGTTGTATTTCTGGGCTCTCCTTTCAGACTATACTATTTGTCATATGATGAGGAACATCTGAACTTCCAAGTGTCTACTGCACCACTGCTCAATATGTGTAGGTCCTCCCCAAAAGTATAATTCAGCTGTCCTTAACTTTCAGAGACTTATCTGATTTGTGTCTTTTTTAAGCATGTGGGAATAGATTAAAAGTGTTACCAGATTGGTGATGTAAAATTGCCTTGGATTACACTGGAAAGGGTTGCTTTGTTGGTTGTAAACTGACCCTTTACCATTTCTATCCAAATGTGTGTGTATCTGTACACATCAGCTTTATACCAAACAGTGTCCTCTTTCATTCTTTCATTAGGTGATATTAGGTGATAATTGTCTTGCTTTCTGATTATATGCAAGTGACTTCCCTCATGGCAGGAGCGACTTTCTCCTTGGTACCACCAACGGAAAGACCACATTCCCAGACTGGCTTTGGGGAAAGTCCTGCTTTGCAAGGGAATCTACTCACCAAAGACATCACACTGCTTTTCCGTGAATCAAGGGCTACAAGGACCTTGTCTGGCTGTAACGTGTTGCAGGAAGGATTAGCAATGCCAGCAGCTGCCCCATGCTGGTGGAGACATGGCAAGCTGGGGTCGAGATGTCCATTGGGGGTCATGGGAATTGCACAAAGCTTTGGATCTGGGCAGAAAAACACAAAGACAGAGAAAGAGCAAAATATACTCTTTCCTTTCTCTGGATACTCAGGTTCCCCTAAGGGCTGCTGTGCTAACCCGAAGTCTTAGTCTGACACTCTACCCCTTTGATCTTATGTGAATCATTTTACTGATGTCTGAATCCAGTTTTGGCTTGTTAAATCAGTAGCCACTTGATACTGTATACAGATTTTTCATGTCTCTTTGACTTGCTCACACATTTTGAACACTGGGGGTTTGATTGAGACTCAGTGTGAGCAGTGTTTGAAATGCACTGATCATTTCACCACTACTGCCATCATTATCTTAGATCATGTAAAATTAAGCAGGGAATGCCAACTACCCTGATTTTTGCCAGGCATATCTAGAAAATTGCTACTACTTTTTGAGCCAATATCCATGTCTTTAAGAGAAGAGAAATAGGGTTACTGCATGGCCAAGAGGCACTTTGGGCAAAGCTCTGTCCATGTTTTCACCTTTTGCAACTAGAAACAAAAATACATTGAAGAATCCAATGGTTTCTATGCAGCAAGTGCCTTGAGGAAAGAATGGAAGAAGTGTTCTAAAGAATATGCTATAGCTTTTCCTATAGAGAGGCAGAGAGAATTCAAAACATGACCCAAGATTATTGAGCCAGATAATTCTATAATTGACACACACAACATTTTCCCATGTATAAGACTATGTTTTTGTCTAAATTTGTTAGACTTAAAATTGAGGGTTGACTTATACATGGAAGTCAGCTGAGGAGAGAACTGCATGGTTACAAAACTGTAATTTTGCATCAGAAAAGTGGGGGCTGTCTTATACATGGGGGTGCCTTATACACAGAAAAATATGGGTATTTATATAATTGTATACAATATAAAATTAAAATATATGAATAATTATAAGTATATAGTTAATTCATAAGAGTAATAAAAACTATTTAGAAATGATTAAAAATCAATCAATGTAATTATGACATTTATATTCCACCTTTCTACAAAATAGGGCTTGAGGCAGATCATAATAAACAATACAGATAAGACAAAATGCATAAAAGATAAAAGCAATTTTTCTGAAAACACAAGTTAAAAGCACATCCATAAAAAAAGATAAGCAGGACCCACTAGTTTGAACCCACTTTGGCGAACAAGTCATCTTAAAACAGAAAAATCCATCAGTATGAAAATGCTAGAATGACAACAGAGATGAGGCTTGCTTGGCCTCTCCTGAAGAGCATTCCACAGCTTGGGATCAACCAGTCAATATTCTCTCAAATATTTCCCCTTTAATGATGTTATACTCAGAAGGACTTCTTTAGAACGGTTAAGACCAACAACACTTTTATAACTGTCTGTTCGAAAGTTAGTCCAGCTGTGATCAATGAGACAGATATAGTACTGACAAACTCACAAAAGTCTGAAATCTCGTTTTAAAATGGGAGACTTTAAAATAAAATAAAATCCCACTATTATGTAGCTAAACTTATTGATTGGTTGATTTAGTGTAGTTTTTACTCTACCTTTTTCTTTTAAAAGGATTCAAGATGGCTAACATCACAAAAAGTCAATACTTTATTTAATGGATTGATGTATACACCACACCATCTGACCCAAGGTCACTCTGGGCAGTTTACAAAAATGTAAACATAAAGCCTTTTCACACGACCCCTAAGATCCGCTGGCCACTTAAATTCGGACCAGAGCTCTTGGGTGTTTGTCGCTGTTCCTGTGTTCCCACCCCCTCCGCACTCCTGGCTGCTGTCTGAGTGAGGGGAGGGAGAAAAAAAGGGAGAAAAAAAATGCCTGCTCACCTCCGTTCTGCCGTCTCTCTCTGTCCCGGCAGCATTCCAGTCTCTTAGTATCTCTTAAAGGGGTGGGGGGGCAAAAAAACAACAACAAACAGAAGCGAGGAGAGCGCGGCACTCACTACAGTACATCCGCATCAGAAATTTTTCACCCATGGAGAGCAGGTACTTGAAAAGTGCGCTGGGATGCGCTTAGGTGGGTGTGGTCGCACTTAATTTTTTGTAAACTCCAGAGCTGGTGGGGAAATAATTTTAAGCTCTGGATCTGGGAGCCATTTGCCGTGGATTTTAGGGGTCGTGTGAAAAGGCCCATAGGCAACACAATATATAACACATTCTACAATATGCAATATACAGCTAAGAAAAAAAATCAACAAATCAATAATAATTAAATCAAAAAATAAAACAAATGATAAATCTAAAAGGGATCAAACAAATACTCTCTAAGAAACAGTAAGCCAAAGCAACACCAAAAAGACATTAAGGCCTCTATCCCATGACTGCTAAAACCCACCTTACTTCAAGAATTGTGCCCCCATGAGCAGCTGGCTTTAAAAAAAAAAAACCAAAATGTGACCAGCCCCCTTTAGTGAGTTTTGCAAGTACCACAGGTGGGAATAATTTGCCTCAGTTTGGATGTGGCTTTTTAGCCAAAGGTAACATCAGTGGGGACTCTAAAATCAGCTTACACTTTGAGTAGTCTGGCTCTACAGCAACAGCAGAAGCAGCAATAGCAAAGGCACAAGGAGGCTGTGTGCCAGTGTGTGTGAGCCCACGGGCACGCAGACAGAGAAAGGGGGGGGGGAGAGAGAAGCCGAGGGCAGAGACCAGAAAACAGTCAATCGGCAGTTCCTCTTTTCTCTCTCGAGCTCAGAGAGAGGGAGAGAGAGAGAGGGAGGGAGGGAGGGAGGGAGAAGGGAGAGCCTGACACTCCGGCAGCTACCCTCAGAATTAGCTCATTGTTCAATATAACTTGCACAGGCAAACAAAACCTGAGAAAGAGAGAGGGAGATTTCCTCCGATACCACCCTGGTTCTTTTTTCTCTCCCCCCCCCCCCCCGCCTTCCCACAGCCCTTTCTCAGCCCCTTTGGTGCAGTTTCCAAGTCGTGGGGACTAGAGACGGGCACAACATGAATTTTTTTCATTTCGTTGTTCATTATTCGGTTCATTATGTAACGGAAGTGGGGGAAAAAAACTAAACTAAACTAAAAATAAAAATAAAATTTAAAAAAGGGGGAGCGCTGATTGGGCCCCAAGAGTGGCGTGATTGGCACCCTAAAATAATTTTTTTTAAAAAAAACCAGCGCTGACCGGGCCGCGTGGTGGGCGCTGGGAAAAAAAGGGTAATAACGAATAATGAATTAATGAACCAACAAAATGAATTTTTCCATGAAAATTCACGGAAAACGAAACAAAATGAAACAAACCAGACCTCTCAACAAAATGAAACAAACGTCATTTTTTCAATTCGTGTCCATCTCTAGTGGGGACACATCAGAGGTAGTTAAGAAGACAAAGTTCATGAAGACACAGAAACCACCTTTAGTACCACATGACCGTTGCTGTAGCAAAGCCACCTTTTGTTTTAAGCTGTTTCTTCTGGCTGTGGGATAGGGGCCAAAGAGTAATAAGGCACAAGCATCCATTAGGAAATCCCACTTAGGCAACTGAAAGCTTGCCTGGAGAGAAAAGTCTTCACCTGCTTGTAGGAGGACAGCAAAGAGGGGGCCAGCCTGGCCTGCTGTGGGAGGGAGTTCCAGGGTCTGGTGGCAGCAACAAAGAAGGTCCTCTCCCATGTCTCCACCAAACACACATATGAAGGTGATGGACCCAAGAGAAAGGCCTGTCGTGGAGATCTTAACACCTGACAAGGCTCCTAAAAGGAGATGTATTCCTTGACATAACTTGGACCTAAGACATTTATAGGTTAGAAGAATCAGCAGTTTTAATTGGCAGCCAGTGAAGCTTCTGCTAAAATGATGGTGGTGATCTGATCCCTGTGACCACCCCTAGTTAGCAAACTGGCTGCTGCATTTCCGACCCACTGACGTTTCCTGACACTTTCCAAAGGCAAGCCCCACATAGAATGTGTTAGCATGGCCAGTTCAGATCTCTCCAGAAATGGGTGCAGCTGGTTTTAATTATGCAAAGGCAGTCCCGGCCACTGTCGACACCTCAGCATCCAGACTCAACGATGACTCCAATGTGGGAAATGGAACATAATTTATTTATTGACTATTTATTTATTGCCATTATAGCCATGCAGAATTAATATACACCCTGTTCTTACCTGAGCTGTCCTGGAACTTGTCCAAGTCTTCAGCATTTGATGAACTCTGATCATCATCGGAATATGACCTGTTAGCATCACCCTGTATTGGGGAAAATAAATGCAAAGACCTGGGAATTTTGAGCATCATGGGGGCAAAGGAGATGTTTCTTTGCAATTCCAGCATTTTTAGAGAAGATCTCAGGTGTGGTGGCTCAAAGGGCTAGAGCACTGAAAAGTGTCATCCATAAAGTTGGCAGCTCAGCGGTTCAAATCCTGAGTGCCATGCAGTGGAGTGAGTTCCCGCTGTTAACCCCAGCTCCTGCCAACCTAGCAGTTCAAAAGCATGTAAATTTATGCTGTACAAAAAGCGGGAAGGGAAAAACAGTGTTTCCTTGCAGGCATGCTAGCCACATGGCTACGGACTTGCACAACACTGGCTCTTCAGCTTGAATATGGAGATGAGTACCACCCCTAGAGTCAGACACAACTAGCACGCACGTGCAGGGGGAACCTTTACCTTTTACCTTTAAGGCAGGACACACCTTAATAGAAATAATTAGATAATATGTCACTGGATGGGATAAATCTCATGTAGTGCTAAGGTTATGCTATGGACCTTTGTACCTTTTTAAAGATTGTCCTCCACAGATACATGTCTTATCATTCAACTTGGTGTGTTCCACCTGTGTTGGATTATCATTTCATTATTCCCAGTCAACAGGATCCATGGTCTTGCTGACTGGGGATGATGGGGATTGTAGTTCAACACACCTGAGTGGCATATGGTTAAAGAAGGGCCTCTCAGGCACCCCTCCTTCCTATCTACTACTCCCTGAAAGCAATTACTACAGCAACTCACTTCGGCCTGGAATCCCTCCACTAGGATGGCCACCAGCAGATTGAAGAGAACGTAGTTGCCAAAAGTCATGAGAGCCACAAAGTAAAGGGATGCCCATGGGGAGGTTGAGGCCATGCCATTATACAGTACAACATTCCAATCCTCCTGAGTCAAGATCTGAAAGAGAAAATTCAAACTCATGACGACAGATCAGTAAGAAAGGTGAAGCAAGGTTAAACACATGCATTAAGCAATAAGAAATAATGCCTGGCAATGTCTATCTTCAAGAGTCCATTTGTATACATGAACCTTTCTGGCTTATTTGGTCATGAAATTCATCTGGATGTATTCTACTGTGCCAAAGCCACAGGCAGTCTCTGAAATCTAGAGGGTTATCATTCACAGATCACTGGAAAAACAGCAGACATAGTGTGGCTCTCTTATAGCAAGCATAGCTTTGTTCGTAAGTATTGGTACATTGCAAGTGTTGGCAACACATTTCCAAGATGTGTGTGTGTGTGTGTGTGTGAAATGATTTGTCCTAGAGGAAATGGTAGGGGAGCTTCCTCAAGGTCTTCCCTGTAAGCTCCCCAAATTTGGAAAGGTTTGAGGGTCAGGGGGCTGAGATATTAAGATCCATCAGGGTGCCCTTGGGGAAAAATATTTTTAATTGGAATTGGAAGCCAAGCTTGCCCGTGGTTTGGCTTCCGAAGTTCTGATTCCATTTAGAAGGATTATTTTTCATTTCATTCTAGTGAGAAAAATGTGTTTTGTTACAAAATGAAACAAAACACAACCATTTGTTAGCAAACAAAGCAATTTGTTACTTAACGAAATGATGAAACAGTGTTTCATTTTTTGTTCCCTGCCCAATTCTAATATAGGGTTCTCTATATCCACAATTTCCAGCATCTGTGGGGGTGAGGTGGCAGCATATTAGAACTGATCCCTTGTGAATACCACGGCCCTACTGTACTACTGTTAGCCACAAACAAGAATGTTGGCCATATGGGAGGAAAATCCATGATCCATGATTAAGAAAATACCTTTATGAAGCCAACTGAAAGGTCAGCCTTTGAGATCGCTATATCTTTTTATTAGACAAGGCAGTACAAAAAAGCAGAGAGTGGAGGTAGAAGGAAAATTTAAAAACTGACGATGCTGAAGTTATGAAGTCTTAAGGTGAAATGTGGGAAGAAGCTGCATTCATATTGACTTCTTCCAAATAATGTGATAACTTCAAATTCCACTTAAGAATTAAAAGATAATCCACCAAGCAAATATTTTCTGTTTTCCACTACCAAGGGATGGACATATTTCAACCTGAAATAGGAGACAGCTCTGAGTAATACTTTTAAAAATAGGAAATTATTTTCTTATTTTTTCATTCTATATTGGCATCATGTTTTCAGCATCAGCCTTTGTTTTCTCCTCTTTTTCCTCATCCCCAACCTGTTTTCTTAACAACTTGCATCTCCAGACCTTGCTCGCTCTGTGTAACCTTTAACATGCCCTAAAAAAGTGATTGCCCCAATATGTACCTTTGAATTGTTTAATATAGCGCTATGCCAACTGAGCTGACCATCAAAATGCCTCGCTTTCTTTATCACTGTTTGTTTTAGGAGATCACATCCCACTCCCTTTCCCCCTCGCCTTGCTTTTTGGACTCACCTGGAATACAGTGACAATGGCCCAAAGAAGGGAGTCAAAATTCTTCCGGTCAGGGACTGTATCTCCTGTGTCGGTCCTGAGGCTAAATTTACAGCCGAAAATGTGCATTCCCAGTATGCTGTGGAGAGGAAAATATGTTTTGTACAGCATTTTCAATTATTACATTCTTATTGCTCTATTATTTGATGGCAATGAGCTCAGGGCAACACATAAGGTTTTCCTATACAGTACTATGATTACAGGTACATGAAAAGGGGCTCCTCTGTGGCTCATGCTGATGGTACTTCTGGCAGTTTCCCCACCTTTTAGGTACCAGTGTTTTTTCCAATCAATAATTGTCCCCTATAGTCTCTTTAAGCTGCCTAGATGCCCTAAGCACATCCGATCTCGCCTGATTTCGGAAGCTAAGCAGGGTCAGCCCTGGTTAGTACTTGGATGGGAGACCACCAAGGAACACCAGGTGCTGTAGGCGCCTGGAGTAGGAAATGGCAAACCACTCCAGTATTCCTGCCAAGAAAACTCCATGGACATGGGGTCAGGAAGAGTCGGTCACGACTGTAACGACACAACACACACACAAAGTCTCTTTAAAAAAAATACTAGGTATCTAAAATCAAAGTAATCTGGACTGGTTCTGATCCCTATGAAACAGAACACAACAAGTTATTGCTACAACAAAATAGTTGCAGTAATCCACAAATTTTATATGAACATGTCTAGCAGAGATAAGAAGAAAAGACTGCAGCTAATTGTTAAAGTGCAAGGCATATCCAATTGTGCCATTGGGTGCATACAACTGAAAGGCGCTCTCGCATCTTGTTATTTAGTCATAATTAGCTGCATTAAGATAGAAATTATATGGCATGTGAATATCAGAAGGATTCTGGTCACTAATATAGGAACTCTCTTTTACTATTTCCATGGAGGTAATTTCCATTGCCCAAATGGACTGTTGCATGTATTGGCTATTTACACAGCACACAAAAGCAATTTTTGGAAAAGTACATGGAAATACCTCCTGGTTTAGGGGGTGACCAAACTAGCAAAAAAAAGGGTGTTCCCTCTTGGAAGACAGAAAGTGATTAGTTTTCCTCCTCTTAAGTGAACTAACATTGTCTTCATACAAAAAATCATTTCTCTACCCTCAATTTTAGAAGGGTCACTAACAGTGGAGAGAGCCTTTTTAATGTTGTTATTAAAATATTTAGAGTAGAAGCTGTTGTAAATTATTGTACAAATCATTCCTGGTATAATGAATCTTGTCTGGGATTTATGTTTGAAAGCAAGGAGGAGATTGCTTGAAGTTTGATGAAACATCAACCTAAGCAGGAGAAAGGAGTTGATGGAAACACAAAATGACAGAGAAAGTTGGAAGATGGAGCAGAAACCCCTTTGCATGCCCCAAACAAAAGAGAGAGTCTGGAAATCATCATCGTCATCATCTTCTTTTTCTTCTGGTTTTTGTCTTTGCATGGTCATGGGTTTGGTGTGGGTGAATGTGGGACAACCTCATTTCATTGTCAAAGGTATTCATCCTATACTGTTAAGGTCATCCCATCAATTGGGATCCACTGACCTCCATGGTGAGACCCTTTTTTGCCAGAGTTTCCTTGTCACCACGCAAGATGTGTCTATTCCATCGCAGTCAGGTTTCACGCATCTTGTTGGCCATTGATGTGATGCCATATTTAGACTGGATGTCATCATTGCACACATGATCTTTTCACAAGAGGCCATAGGTCCATTGCGGCATCTTTGTCTCCATGATACCAAGGTGGAATTTGACAATTTTAGTCGCCCATTCAGCATTCCACGTCATAGAGCACAACGGGCCATATGATGGTATGATAGATCTTTGACTTTAACTTTTTTTTTTTCAAACTGAAATCCCCCCCTCCACAAAAACAGGGAGTCTGGAAATATTGTGAAATATTACCTCTTACACCCCCTAGATAAGTGGTTCCCAGCCTTGGGTCCCCAGATGTTATTTGACTACAACCCCCGGAAATCCTGCCCAGCACAGATAGTAGGGAAGGCTTCTGGGACCTTTAGTGCAGGAAAATCTCAGGTCTCAGAGTTGAGAACCACTACCCTAAAGCATGTGTTGGCAAAGCATGGCCCTGCGGCTGTATTTGAGCCCTCAAAGGAGTTTGTACATTTCCAGCTGTCCTCTCATTTGTTCTGACAAAAACTGGACTGCAGTTTTTAGAAGCTTCCAGGAGTAGACCTTTAAAAGAGTTCAAATCCTTCCTCTCATGTTTAACAAAATAATCCCCTTTCTAAAAATAGAAATGAGGTTTTAGCCACTTTGCATTTCATTCTCTGTGGGATTTTTAAAGGATTTTGACCAGCCTCTGAGTCCCTCAGAACTTGCCTGGGACAGAAAATTGGCCTGTGGAATTCACCTAAGCCTGAATGTTGTAAACGGACTTGGGTCCTTTTCTATGGGGAAAAGTAGGGTAAAAATATTTTAAATAAATAAATAAATAGTGAGTGTGGGGTCTTTTTAAGGAAATAATATGGCTTGGGTGCAGTTAGTATTTTACCGATGGCCCTGAAGGGATGCTTTCCCAAGCTCTAGTTCAGAAAATTACTTGTTCCATTTCTAATCATCCCAAACTTCAGCTGGCTGGGAATTTGTTGTCAGTCACTATTATTAACCCTGTTTTCAACAAAAGAAAAACCCATCCTTGCTTACAGCTTGAGTACCAAAGCTGATGCATAGAACTACAGCGGACTCTTAAAACACTAAGACCGTGACACTTAGATTTTTTTGAAGTGCCATTTAAATGTATTTTGACCTCCGTAATTGTCTTTCCAAGTGTTATTTTCCTGAGGTACATGGTGTTGTTTCCCCACCCCCTCAGCTCCTGTGCACTGTTGCACAATGTTTCCCATTAAATTAGCTCACTTAAACTACTTTAATTGCACAGAATGGCTGACTAGAAGTTGTAGGGGTCAAGCCAAATCTAGCATAACAGGTTTCATCCTGATTAATGTCCTCGTTTTCATGCATTTGAAAAGACATTCTCCTAATCTTTCCTAAGGAAAGGCTCCCTGCTTCTCACCTGAAGATAAATATAAAGAGCATGAGAAGCATGCAGAAGGTAGCCACGTTGTCCATGGTTTTCATGAGCACCACCAACTGACGTCGCAAAGCAGGCATGAACCTCACCAGCTTCAGTACCCTCAGCAAGCGAAATGTCCTCAGGACTGACAGGCCTCCATCAGCTTGGCCTACGATCTCCCAGATGCTACAGATCGGAGAGAAAATGGAGGAAAAGACCACAAGGGTCAGAACAAGGATTTGAGAAAGCAAAGAGAAAGGACCTTATCAAACTGATGAGAAGGAAATTATAAACAAGCAGGCTCAGGCTCACACTAGATAACACACAACATCCTTAGAAGAAGAGGTTGCTCAAGAGGTAGGAGATGGCTCTTTATCCTAGATTAGGTTTGTTTCTTTCAGAATAAGGCAGGTTAGCTAGCTGTTGTTTTGTGCTTGGACACCAGAAGGTAAACACAGGCTGGATTTGCAAATCTGACTGCTATACACAGACCTCTGAAGGGACTTTGAAGGTGGTGAATCTTTGCATTTATTTGTTTTTCACCCTCAGGAATATTACTGAGGGGAAAATCTAGGAGGAAGGTTAGTTAGAGCAGTTCCGTTCACCTCTTCTCTGTTTGCTAGCTGAAAGCCTTTAGGCAGAGGATATTTCCAACTGATTCGCCTGCCAATAATAATATATTGTTTTTTGTCACTTTAATATTATTTTTGTTTTTGTTTTTATCTTGTTTTGCTATTTTATGGTTTTATTGTGTGAATTGTTTGAATGTGTTAGTTGTTGTAAACTGCCCAGAGTGACATCGCTGCCAGATGGGCGATATAAAAACCCAATAAATAAATAAATAAATAAATAAATAAATAAATAAATAAATTTAAGGGAAGAATGCAGTATTTCCATATTTTGCCTACGGTTTGGAACAAGATGAAAAGCTTTTGAACTACAGTTTCCAGATTCCCACAGCCAACTTGGCACCTGTGAAATTCAGAGAGTTGTGGCTGAAAACCTGAAATATGTCTCATCTCTGGGCTTTTGATTGTCAACAACAACAACAACAATCTTTATTTGCAGCCACAGGCCCAACCAATAAGGTAAAAATACATACATGAAGTTTTAAAAGGATAAAAGGGTAAAACCATTACAAAATTTTTAGATAGTTAAAACAGTTTAGGTAGTAAAAGTGAATTATACAAACATTGTGCAATTCATAATTATATTAAGAGCTAACAGAGGCCAAGGTTGTCTTCCGTATTCTTTGGGCAAAGAAAAGAAACTTGGCCACAGATTCAGTGGTACCCTTGTTTGTGTCACTTAATAAATATTTTAAATACCAGTTCAGCGTTCTACCTGGGAAGACAATTGTCATTACCTGATGATGACGATAATGCTGTCAAAAATATTGTAAGGGTTACGTAGATAATCAAAGAGACCAAAGGCAGCAAGCTTCAAGATCATCTCCAGGGCAAACATGCTGGTAAAGACAACGTTGCAGATCTCTAAAATATTGGTCAGTTCCTCTGGCTGCAAGAAAGAAAGAAAAAAACCACAAAATCAGAATCAGTTGTACGAAACTTCAAATCCAAGACATGGGAAGCAAGGCATGGGGCTACCCGTGCTGAAAAAAGTTTCTTGGGACTTTTAAAAAAAGTTTCCCCCCTTTATACTGAGAAAATTTATAACTTTTGCATGGCCACCATTTAACCCATGGCATCCCAACATTTCAGGACTATCACTATTTCTCCCCTATTTTTTTTTTAAAAATAAGCTGGTTTTTCTTTCCACCACTGTAGTACGTATCTCCTTGATTTACAGTTAATCTTTAATAGTGGTTATTTCAGCGTGAGTGCCCACATTTGCAGTGACGAGGTGAAGCTGTAGGAATTGTAATGTATTTTGGGGTTAAAAGAGGATAGGGAATAAGTAAGGATTGTGATGACGCTCTGTGTAAGTGTCCCATGTTTTTACTGCACAGTGGTACCCCAACTTAAGAGCAGCTCAACTTAAGAGCAATTCAACTTAAGATTGGAAAAGTGTTGGCACTTTAACTGCTGCCTTACAAATTTTAGATATGGTCTGCTCGACTTACAATTTTTTTTCCCATTTTTTCATTTTTTTCAACTTACTTTTTCAATTTTTTACATAGGTACCCTGACTTAAGAGTAGTTCAACTTAAGAGCATACATTCGGAATGGATTAAATTTGTAAGCTGAGGTATCATTGTACTGAATCCTGATACTTGTAAGAAAAGAATACATGAGATAGATATTGCCCAATATCCACTGAGAATCTGAAATTCATTTCTTTAGGATTTTGCACTGAGACTTTATTTATTTATTTATTTATTTATTTATTTATTTATTTATTTATATGTCATTTAGCCCAAAGGCTATTGTTTGTGGTTTGCAAAGTATATGTTGAAGAACCTTGTCAATACAATTTACAACAAACAAAACAAAACACCTTAGAAATGCAGGGGTTAGTTGCACAAGCTCCCCATTCTTATTTTACTGCAGCTAAAATCCTATTGCAAAACACCATATGTGTAACCCAAGTGTGCAAGCACTGTTCACAGTTTGCTGTCCCTCTGCCCTGCACCTGAGCATGCAACCAGATTTGCAACTAATTGCATGCACTGAGTGTGCCTGAGCACTTGATGAACAAAAAGATAATGCACATTGCTTGCAAAATTTCTGATTTATGCTGTACAATGCAAACTGGACTCTAGCTGATATATTTCACAAAGGGTGTGATAGCTGGAAATATAGCTTGTGTTTTGGACCATGTGGCATTATCTGGTGTGAGGTAGTTTTTGGTGACCAAATGATATATACGAAAGAGAAGTAGCTCGATCCTTTTCCATGCTCAATTTGAACCTTTGGCGAGCCCAACAGCAGAATTATAGTTTTTGGGACCTGGGCGAGAGTGAATCCTGTGTGGCTAGAAGGGAGACTGCTCCTGTCTAAGCATCTCCTTTCAGTATGGTCAAATGCGATCCTACATTACTGTTGGCTGCATCCTTACATTGGCTGATACTTCATGTCCCTCTCGCTGCAGTTCGCGGCCCCGCTGGAGACCGGTTCGAAGGAACGTAACCTCACGTCCTTGTGGGGTCAATCCGAGTTCGAAGGAACGTAACTTCACGTCCTTGTGGGGTCAATCCGAATTCAAAGGAACGTAACCTCACGTCCTTGTGGGGCCAATCCGAGTTCACCCCGACCACGCCCCCTGAACTGCGCTCCAAGCGGGGTAAGAGATTCCCATCCTGGAGCTCCGGAATCTTTTCAATCCACTTCTCGATCCGTGTTGAAAACCAATTTGAACACGGAGGCGAGTTCACCTCGGCTCGAGAAAGGACGTGAAGTAACCACCATTGTTAGTTTTCTCATTTCCCTGCATTTGAGGCGTAATACTATATTATTATGAACTCTGACTATTTCCACTTGAAGAGCTCCTCACTGCTAATGAAAAGTCATCAGGTAACTGCTCCATCTTTTCTTCCTTTATGGATTTTTAGGTACTTAATGAATTGCGAGTGTGTGGTGCTTGTAGAAAAAAAAAAGATGGAAGACATGAGAAAATGTAGAAGGTAATAGATAGAAGAAATTATCTGGAGCCTCTAGAAAATTCATGAATTAAACACAGTGATTGCAGAATATAAAAAAAACATTATGTGGAAACCCTCTTAGTTTATTGGTTTTAAGATATTATTCATTGCTCTGTTGCCAGGCCTCTCTTTTATGGATTATTTGTCCATATAATAGCACTGTATTTTGCATTAATATTTTTATATTTATAAGGATCACTGGTATATGCTGAATGCCGACTTCTCCTTTCTTTTTCTGTGCTTGATATTTTAATCTTCCAGACATTATCCTCACCTTCTCTACCATTCATTGCATGTGGTCAGGATATTGTGAATCTTACTATGGATTTTCTCGTTATATGGGAGCTCATTATTATTTTTAATTAAACATTTTAAAGGATAGCATTTTATTTTATAAAAGCTTTCTGATTAATGTGTAATAATAATAATAATAATAATAATAATAATAATAATAATAATAATAATAATAATAATAATAATAATAATAATAATAAT
>JAHTLZ010003526.1:25883808-25896802 GCA_023846285.1 Phrynocephalus versicolor | reverse complement strand
CCCAAAATCCACGGACAACCACCAGTCTGCCGTGTCACCTACAAGTCTCATCTATTTTGGTTATAGAATCTGAAACTTCAAACTGGAGCTTCAAACAATTTTCTGGACAATGATTCCCAACTTCTAATTTCTGGATGAGTTCTCCAGAAAATATTCTTCCAAGCTCTGTGCTGTTACTCTCTTGGCATTACCATCACTTGGTTGCATTGGCTTATTTTAAAATAGGATTTGATGGAGCCAACCAATGAATGCCAGATAAAACAAATGCACAGCCCAATTACAGCACAACTAAAACAAAACAGCTCCAAAAAGCTGGAAGTACGGTGTGGTGCTAGAAGGGCAATGAATTCGTTGATACAGTGTCATTTGTTTCTGAGAAATATTTTGTAGGTGCAGGCAAGCGCCCAAGATCTGAAAAAATTGCTCCTCTGTTTACTCATCTTATGCACAAAATCTCTTTCAAGTGTTAAGCCCTGGGAAACTCTATTTTTCCCATGTAAACGTATGGATTGGTCCTGACAGCTCAACTCTGGTGGTGATCACAGAGACACCCCTCAGTTCCTTGGAGGCCTTTTTCCGAGCCACTTTTCCTTGTTTCAAGCGCTTTCCCCTCAAAGTTTTCATTTGCATGACTGAGTAGAATCAAGAAGGAAATGAGCATTTGGATCTAGAGGCAAGAACATGTTTCATGTGGCAGCAGATGTAGATGATGTAATGTTTCTATTAATTTGTGATACTGGACTCTATCAAATGCTTTTTCAAAGTCATTGAGGCATATATATATAGCTCTTGTACATTCAAGCACGTTTCCGCTATAACTATTAAACTAAGGAGTACTTCTCTTGCATCTGTTCCTAAATCCAAACTGTGTGTTGCATATATTATCCTTGCATTCTACTTTAATTCTTTCATATCTAGTTCAAAGAAAGATCTTTAAAACTTGGCTCATTAAACTAATTATTCTATATTCAATGACTTTTCTGCATTAGCCTTTTTCAGAATTGTCATAAATATTGACCTTACTCATTCTATAGGAATTTTTCTTTTGGTTATATATATTATATTAAGCAACTTTGTGGAGTTTTAATACCATTATCCCCCATGGCTTTTAGAAACTCTGCCTTCATTTTGTTCCTTGCACTGAGCAATCCCAATGCTGGAGGGAAAATGTGTTAATCCTAGAGTAGAGGCCTTCCCTGACATGTACAGTTTCATTCGAAGAGGAAGAATTTGCGGTGTATGGATTGGCGGTGTATGGAGCTGTATTTTGTAGTTTTATCTACTATAGGAAGAACTACAGTGAGTGTTAGGGCATACATTGCAGGCAAAAGGTCCAAGGCTCAGTCCTTGGCTTTAGACATGAGCATTTCGTTTTAGAAGGGGACTGGTTCTGAAATGAAACATGCCAGCACAGCTGGCGCTCAGAACCCAGTCCCACCCTACGGAACAAAATCAGCCACTATCTTACCTTGCTTCACCTTGCGCTGGGCATATATCCAACCAGGAAGCAGCCTCCGATGCGTCATCTTTCCCTCTTCCTGGCACTGGCCAATCAGGAGCTGTGCAAGGACATGCATCATCTCGCCTCCCTGTCTGACTGGCCAGTGCCAGGGAGAGGGAAAGATGACACATCAGAGGCTGCTTCCTGGTTGGATATATGCCCAGCGCAAGGTAAGAAAGTGGTTGATTTTGTTCTGGAGGGTGGGACTGGTTTCCGAACGCCAGCTGTGCCAGCATGTTTCGTTTCCGAACCAGTCCCCTTCTGAAATGAAACACCCATCTCTACTTTGCATCAATACACAGGGACAGGGAGCGGCTCCTGTCTCAACCAATTTCAGTGAGCCACTTGCTAATCAGCGCAGACACCACTGCGATGGAAGGACCAGGGGTCTGATTTGATCTGAGACAGCTTCTCATGTCCCATTCTATATGCACCCATACATAGAAATTTGCTTATTAAAGAAAACTAAAGGAAATGACATCTATGTCACGACATGACTTCAACTAATATTTTAGTAATCTGTTATTAGGGTATGCTTGGGTCTATTATTAGGGTATGCTTATTATATAATGTGTACTAGGTTCATGTCATTTTCACGAACCTTTATGCAGGAGTGGCTGTTTGTGTGAAGGGCAGCATGCCGTTTTACGAGCCATTGCATATCTTTACTTCAGATTATTTGCATCATGAACTCTAATGGCAAACCAGATATATGACCATTTCACACAAAGTTTCAATGCATAATTTTCATTAAAATAGCCAGATTAACAACCTTCTGCAGGCACCCCACATCTGGGTGCAGTTAGCTACTTTGGGAATACACCCTGTAGAAGAACACAGCTAATTTGCATGAATTAATTGCCTGTTATTAACATAAGTTGCAAATTATTTTCCTGAACCTCTTTGAGGCCAAACTAAAGATATCAAATGCGCACAAGCTGAATCCACCCTTGAAAGATATGGACAAAAATTTCTGATATATCAAAGGTAACCTCAGTTGGTTTCACAGTTCAGATTGTAGGAGAGCATTTGTTCTTTTTTTTAAAAAAAATAAATATTACACTGTACTGGTGCTGAGTAACTTTATAAATAAGAACAACTACAGTACACGTATAACCTGTTTAGAATCTGGGCTGCTAATGCTTAAAATAATGTTTGCAATGTCAAGGCCTGTAAACATACAGTGCTCTTTAAAAAAAAAAAAGAAACTGAAAGTCTGCTAGTACAAACTTGAACCTTAGCTATGTGCCCTAAAAACTGCCTCCCACCACTTCACAGTAGAGATGGGCACGAAACGAACAATTTTTCGTTTCCGTTTTCATGTTTTGTTTCATTATGTAATGAAACGACAAACGAATTTTGTCTCTAAAATGAAACGAAACGAACAGAAACACCGGAAAATTTGTTGTGCGTTTCATTTCCGTTACTGCAATATGAGTTAATTGCTTAAAATCCTAAAAAAATCACAAAAATTGAAATAAATGGTAATGCAATGGCAACGAAACGAACGAAAATGAAAATGATTTTTTTGCAAAAATTCATGAAAAACGGAAACGAAACGAAACGGACCCTCCAAACGACAAATGAAATGCCATTTTTTTTATTCGTGCCCATCTCTACTTCACAGTAATGTAATCTGCAATAAAGAGAGCCTATTCCAAACTGCTAAAACACTGTCTTGCCCAAAAGTATGAGCCGGAAGATGCTGAAAAAGTATATCGGTTTATTCTGAGACGAGCAGAAGCATTAGCTTTGCTTGAAACGGAGAACTGCTACACCCCTCCTCATTCTCCCTTTTAGGTCCATCATTCCAGTATTCAGTCAACATAAACCAAGTCCATAGGGATTACAAACCCCTTAATCTCTCCTCTAAAGTGATGCTGTCCACGCTAACACTTTCCCATCCTGTTTCTGTATCAACGGGGCTGCTCCTATGCTTCGTGTTCTTATCTTCTGCCTTTTCTCCTTCTCCCATCTTTCTCTCCACCCTAGTGCTTGTTCAGCTTTCCCCTCCCCATCTCTAACTTTCCTCTTAATAAGCACCCCCCTCTGTGTATGTGTGTGTGTGTGTTTCCCCAACTCATTTGGACTATATGAGGAGTTTGTGGAGGCCACAAGAGAAAGCATCAGATGCATCTGCCTAGAGGCCCTCAGGAGTAATGAACATCCTAGACATGCTTCCACTTAAAGAAAATCTGGCACTTAATTATTTAATAAGGAGGTGCAGACTACAGACAGATTTTACAATTAACAATAACTAATAATACATTTTTAAAACCACATAAGCCACAATGCACATCCTTAGGGTCTCTTTTAGTTGGAAAAGTGAAGTTCACTGATTTCGTTCTCGCATATGAGAATGTAGACTTTCAAAGGTGTTTTACCAAGTGGGAGAAATTACAATAATCTGTGTTCTTTTTTTGGCATTTGGAGAGGATTGCTGGGGGTTTTATTGCTAAAAATCATTGCCATAAATTTTGCACACAAAGTTTGTTTTCAGTGCACAATGCAGACATGCGTATTTTGCATTTAAAACACATATTTGATGTAAAAACATCAGTTTTTTTTAAAAAAAGATTAAATGCGTATTTTTGGCATAAAATACAGGTTTTCACACACGAAAATAACCTAAGGGCAGTAAGTCCATGGCGAAGAAAGCATAGGTCTTCTGATGCAGGAATAAAAACATAGCCAATATGCCAAGACACCTTTTCCCACTATAGATAAGAAAAAATCTGTATTGATTACATCCTCACCCTCACTGTCCTTCCCAAGCTTCAGATCTCTTTGTTTCATGGAGTGATGGTGGAGAGGTGGACACATGAGGCCATGCATGTACACTTTTATTATTACAGTTAAGTTCAACAAGTTTTTGCTCATTTTATTTGGGACCCTGACTCATGCATTCTTCTAACATACAGTATTTTTGTCACCAGTTACTACGTTTAGGAGGTACAGTACCTCTTTCTGGGTTCCCTGCCTGTTATTTTGATTTCATTATTAGCAGACCTTCTTTGTATTCCTGCCCCACTCCCATAACAATTTTGCTAAGCAGGCAGCAACACAGTCACAGAAGTTAAGAATACATTTGTGTTTAGGGTCTTGACAACAAGACGCCAATGCAGCTGATGGTGGTTGCACTCTCACAATTGCAACGGCTACACTTGCATCTGGACACAGAGTTGTTTTCTTTTCCTCTCTCTTGGTCCATTCTTTAGCTGGTAGTAACAAATGAAGAGAGAGGGTTTCAGCCCGAGATCAAAGGCTTCCTTGAGTTCTATGCTCATTCAAGACTCTTCTTTCTTCCTGTGTGCAAGATGGGCTATGCTTTTGAATCGCTTAATTAAGCTGGAAAGACTGGCAGGCTGATGGATTTGATTTGAACGGCTGGTGAAGTGCCTGCGATATTCCCAGAGGGTGTATTAAACTAAGCCAAACAGACTAAGGATTCAGTCAGCTAACGAAGGGAGAAATGAGACAGAAAGACAGGAAGGTAGTGGGGAGTAGGGTTGGCATAGTCTAGAGTAAGCAGAATGAGAGATCAGTTGAGTAGAGAGAAAATACTGGAGGACAAGGTGAAGAAATAGAAAATGTAGAGTGGCAACAGAAAAGAAGTGCGGATGGAGACAAAAAGAGATTGACTGCTACTTCATCCCTCTCCTAATTTTAATTAGATAACATATTTAATGAACAAGGGTACTTAATAACAGACCGTGGAACTGGCAGGATCTCCCAACTTGTGAGAATAGGTTCTCCACCTCCCTGTGAGTCAAGACAAGAGTATCAACCAACAGTTCACCTGTGGACTGCAGTGTTGATGGCTGAGAAGTGGATGATGTCCCCAAAGCCATAGGTTTAGTAATGGCTGGACTGGGATTTAAGAAATGACCCAAGAGAGAAGGATTATTGAGCCAATGCCATAGGCTGGGAGGCGTGCCAAGCCCAGGAGGTACTACTGATGGTGGAAAACTTGATATGAGAGAACCTATGTTATTGCAATCCCAAGGTGGGTCAGATGGAGTTACTAGTGCTGCCTGACAAAGCTGTTTATGTCTGCTGGTACCAGGTTAAGAGGTGTGAGGTTTGGATGCATGAGAACCAGTGTTGGGCATAAAACCAGCAGAAGAAGCAGTAGGAACAAGCTGCTTGGAGAGACCTCCTGGCCAACTTGGCTGTTCAGATGACCAGCATCTTGCTCCTCCCTGCTCCACACTAGGGATGGGCATTTCATGTTGGAACCAGTAGGTTACAACATGAACCACGCAAGCCCAGGTGGTCCTCAAAACCGGCTGATACACACAAATCCAATTGCTTTACCTTTCTTTGTCTTGTGCAGGGTTAAAATCCAACGAGGAAGCATGCTGTGATGTCATAATTCCTGCTTCGTGCTGCTGGCCAATCAGAGAGGGAGGCGGGACGATGCCTGTCCCTGCACAACTCCTGACTGGCCAGCATCACAGATCTAGCACAGATGATGTCACAGCATTCTTCCTTGTTGGATTTTAACCCTGCATGAGACAGAGAAAGGTAAAGCAATTGGATCTGTGGGTATCAGCCGGTTCCCAGGATCACCTGGGCTCGTGTGGTTCGTTTCATAACCTACTGGTTCTGAAACGAAATGCCCACCCCTGCTCCATGCCTTGCTTCCTGGGAGAAACTGGGAAGCAAGGTGTGGCTAGAGTTTGGCTTTGGCTCTGGAAAGAACTACCACACCTATGGGGCAGTGGCTGTCAGTGGAGACAAGGGAAGTATAGCAGGATAGCTGACTTCAAGGACAGCTGACTGTCAGCAAACAGTAACCTTCTTGAGGCACCCCCTGCTTGGCACACCTGTGCAGTGTTCTGGAACTGGTGGAGGAGGCAAGACTTTGTTCTTCCCAGTGAAGAGATTTTATAGGGACTCAGTCCCTCCACAAGGACTGTTAACTCCCTGTTATCTTAAAGTTTTAAATGTTATGGTTTGGCCATAAACCATATATGCTCACATAAACTCTATCTAGAAAGCATAGTAAGGCAGTAATATCTGTATTATTATCAACTAAAATGCCATGAGAGGTACCTGGTGTGGTATAGTGGATAAAGTGATGGACTAAGACTCTGGAGATCAGGGTTCGAAACTCCACTATATCATGGAACCTCACTGGGGGAGTGACTAAAACCATTCCATAAATATTGCACAAACCTTGAAAGCCCTATGAGGGGCCGTGTAAGTCAGATCCAACTTGATGGCGCGTAGCAAGAAAAATGTCACGAAGTAAGGTTTGCCAAGTGAACACCTTCCCATTCTCTGACATTTGAGGCCCCAAACATTAGATTAAGAGGCAGGATCTCCCTTGTGAGGTCATAGAAGGGGACTTTTCTCCAACAATTGCAAAAGAAATGTGTTGTTATTGTGTATGAGACAGACAATTGTGGACTTCCTTTACAACAGATTCAGTCTGTGCAACCTACATAAAAACTCCTTCCTGCTGAGTCAATGAATTCTGCTGCCAGCTGGGAGCAAGGGGATCAGTTGGTTGGGTTAAATCCTGCCCCCCAAAGGATAAAATTCCAATTTTTAACTCCTCTAGAACAGCTCACCTTCAGATTTATCTTCCAGTCTGGAAACCTGGAGAAGATAACAGACCCCTGCCATTTCAGCCAGTATCCTCAGGCCTGGCAGCCCTACATAAAGTCATCTCCAGAACTGATATGGAACCAAGTGTCTTCTATATTTTATTCTATTTTTAAAAGTTGGGTAACAGATTTTATTGTGTCTTTTTCTCTGCAGTTTTTGGTGCACCCTGATATCTGTGTAACATTGTGGAAAAATTAATTTAAATTTGAACAATTAATCCTTCCCTTCATTTTAAGACTGCTAAATACTGCAGATTATGGAGATGTACTTTCTTTGGACAAGTGCCTACCCAATCAGCATTTGTGCCTGTCGGAGTTGATCATGGACTGAAGAAGGGAACCAAAAGACATCAATGGAAGCGGTCCAGAGTAGTGGCTTCTCCACCAACTGGGTGGAGAATAAGTATAAATAAATAAATAAATAAATAAATAAATAAATAAATAAATAAATAAATAAATAAATAATGGGGCACAGTGGCATGTCCATGGATTCCTTGTGTTAAGACATCATCTTTAGAAGTGGGAAAAGAGAAAGAAAAAACTCTTTACCTTCAAAATGGACACTTACTTGCCCTTCCTATTCTAAAGTCATTGATCAAATCATAAAATTCCGCAGCAGCACTGATTTCAAATCTGGGAAACAGGAAGGGCAGGGGCAAAAGGGATAGATGGAAATTGTTGAAGTGGAGCCTCTTGCATTGTCCTTTTTAGAAGGCTCGAAGGACTACTGAGCTGATTGTCATTTTGAGGTCTCTTGCAACTGCCTCCTTCTACTTTGAGAAGGATCACTCTCAAAGTACGATTCTGTGACCAACTGTGTATCAATCTGATAGTTGTACTATCCAACCCACATCTAGTGAGCTTGTTAATCAGAATATCATGGGCCAGTTTGCCACAAGCTTTGCTGAAGTCCAGATAGAGGATCTCTGTAGCATTCCCAGTGTCTACCTGGGCAGTTACCCAATCAAAGGATGAGCTCAAATTAATCTGGCAGGATCTGTTCTTGAGAAAACTGTGTTGGCTCCTAGCTGCTACTGCATTGTTTTCAATGTGCTTGCAGAGTGACTGCTTTATAATCAGCTGCAGCATGTTCCCTGGGACTGATGTCAAGCTGACTGGTATACAGTTCATAGGTTCCTCCTTTTTGCTTTTTTTTTTTTTTGAAAATCTGACTCTTCTAGGCGAAGAGTCAAATGATGATAGCTATAGGCGGGGTAGCTTTCTAGAATTTGTTGCTCTCTAGACATGCAACTTTCATATTTCAACTTTCTGGCCAGCATAACTAGAGATGGGCATGAATCGAAAAAAATGACGTTTCGGTTTTTCATTTTTCATTGCAGGTCCGTTTCGGTTTGTTTTTGTTTTTTTGAAATGTTTGAAAAAATTGCATTTTGTTTTTTCGTTTTTTCGTTTTTCATTTTTTGTGCGATTTAAAGCATTTCCGCACGGGAGCGTCCCCCAATGCCCCAGAAAACACTAAAAAATGATGCTGGCAGAGACATAGTATAGACTAGGTACACAGAGAAGCTGCAAAGTCAGTGGTGGGTGTTGCCTAGGGCATAAGGCAGCCACAGAGTGACTGCACTGAGGGGCAGGGGAGGGTACTCACCGAGTGGTACGCACACATACAGGGAGGCTGCAAGAGAAATCTCTTCTTTCTCTCCCCTAAAAGCCAGCTGCAACCAGCTCGAACACAGAGACACACACCTGCCTGGCTGGCCTAAAGTAATGAGTCGCAGAGACAGCAATCCCACCCTAACTCCCACTGCAGACTGCAAGGAGGACGGGAGCTGCCAGAGCTTTTTATGCCCTCTGTGGCTGCCACACCTACCCAGTCTGCAACCTGGGCATGCTATTGGTTGAAATTGTCCAAGAATTTACATGATCCCATCACATGGCTTGCATCCATCTTGTGGCTGGGATCCATTTTGTGTCATCCTTAAAGGGAAAAGAAAAAATACATCGCGATGGGAGAAAGACAAAAACAAACGTTTTAAGGACCCCAACAAATAATTATTGCTTCGTTTTTACGGATGTCCAGGGTGTTTTAATACCCAAGAAATCAATATTAGGCATCTGGGAGCCATTTTGGGTCGATGTCCCCTAACTCCCCTTAAAGGAAAAAAATACAGCGATCTGAGAAAAGACATAAATGCATGTTTTAAGAACCCCACCCCACCCCAGTAGGTATTATCAGGCAGAATAAATAATTATTGCTGGGCTTTTATGGATATTCAGGACGTTTTTTAACATTTAAAAACAGCTCATTTCATTGGGCGTCGCCATTAACGAAAACGAAACGTAACGAACCTAATTTTCGTGGTTCTGTTCGGTTTGTTCCAATTTAATCACAATTTTCATTATTCGTTTTGTTACGTATTTTTTTTCATTTCGTGCCCATCTTTAAGCATAATCAAAGTACGAGAGACAGTGTCACAGCACAGTGAGCTCCAAAGGGCTACAAACTGTCCATCAGCTGTAAAAGAGTTGCAACAGATACAGGAACTTTCCAGAGCTTTCAGCAAAAATCTTCGCTGAAGGAACAGCATGACTTTGCAAGTGGATCCATGGCCACATGGCTTATCAGTGCTGTATAAAGGGAGACTTGCTTTCAACAAAGTCATGGTCATACCTGAAGAAAATGCCTGATGCATCTCAACATGCCCATTTGCAATGACCCATTTTGATCTATACAGTGATCACACCACACTGCTCAGCTGCGTATCACTTTAGTTACCTTACCTGTTCATGGTGTTCGATGCCCATGCTGATAGTGTTCACAAGGATGGCAATCATGATCCCACGGTTGAAATATTTGCTCTCCACAATTCCCCTTAGCTTGACTCTCACTTCTTGCCACATGTCAATGCAGAGCATTGGCTGTTGGCCTTTTTCGTCATCTTCTTCCTCTTTCTCCAGGTCTGCGGCTTCCATGCTTCCTTTCCTGCTGCCTCCCTCCTCTTTGTTGGCATCTCCTCCTTCTTCCTGATCCGAGTCTGCACTCTCAAGCACAGAAAGTCTCCGGGCGGCCTCCTGCTGGGCCTTATGACACCTTGGACAGTTGCTGGGGTCAGAGGTCAATGTCACAGCAATCGGCTGGCCAAGGCCTTGTGGCACGTGATGTGTGGAGTTGTGTTTCCGACAATGCCCTGGTTGAGAACACACAAGGAGATCAAACACTAAGGGCTAAACAGCCATTTGTTAGAACAGCGTAACAGTGCTGCAGCATCCTGATATTTAATTAAGCAAAGGAACTCCTAAAACTAGGTTGCTGGCCATTTTACCAGTGAATGAAATTAAGCACTGGAACAGCCTGCCATGGGAAGACTTAAGCTGATCATCACAGAGAGTCTTTAAATGGAGATTGCACGGCTTTCAGAGACACGCTCTACTTCAACCACAACAGATTAGATTCAATTGTGTCTGGTTATGTCGCTGGGTGGAATAATTCTTCAGGCTGCAAGAAACATTACATATGAAGCCATGACCTGTATTATTGTGATGAGGGGAAACAGTGAGTGAGTGAGAGAGAGAAAAAGAGAGAGCAAGAGAAAGACGGAATATAATATTAAAATTTATTCTATCTTTAAACATCTATGAAACCTTATGGGTCATCATATCAAGAAGTCTGCTGCCATTTGGGGCTTTCCACATCTGTTGAACCAAAATTAAAGCTTGGAAAAGTTACTTATTTTGTAGGGCCCAGCTAACTTGCCTGGTAGTCATGCTGGTTGGGGATTGTTTGAGTTGTACTCCCAAAATTCTGTTGCAACTCTAATTGGCCAAAGACAGGTCTATCCTTATTTTTGGACCTGGGCTGGAGTTATAGAGACCTGACTGAATGCACATGGAATGGTTGTTTTAATGGAAATTGCACCCAGTAAAGTTGACTTTTCCAGCGTGATCCAACAGAATCTAGCTGCTCTTTCTGATTGCACCCTGAAAGAGATTGCAAATAGACTGGTCTCTCTAGTTTTAGGTACTCTGATCCAGCGGGGACCTTACCAGTTACTGCATTTACCTTCCCCCTACCACCCTCATTTGGCTTTACAAATCTTACTGTATTGCCTTTGGGCTTTCCTGTTGGCGCTCCGCTCAGCAGCGCTTGGCTCTGTTCGGCCCAGGCGTCGATCTTGCAGGCTGTTGTAGAAGCCGAGGGTGCGTCGCTTGGCTTTGCGCACAATGTGGCAGACATATTGAAAGATCTCTTCGTAACAGTCTCCGGGCTCCATGTAGCTGGCCACTGTGCTGGAGGAGAGGTAGCGAGCCCGCTGCTCTTGCATCAGCTGGTGCTCTCGCTGCTTGGTCTCTGAAAACTGTGTAGCAATCACCACTAGGCACAGGTTGATCATGAAAAATGAGCCCACCTGGAAAACAGCAGAGGAGAGGCAGAGTGAAAAAGATTTAAAAAGGAAGACACAATCCAAAAAGAAAAAAAAAAGATTAGAAAAGAAGAAGAAAGCAGAAAGCTGACATGCTTGTTCCTAGAGTTGTATGTCTGTTATCCCCCTTCCTTCCTTCCTTCCTTCCTTCCTTCCTTCCTTCCTTCCTTCCTTCCTTCCTTCCATCCATCCATCCATCCAGAACAGATCTCATCTTTCTGGCTGTCAAATAGCCTCCAAATCAGCAGATAGTAAGCTAATGTGAGCCACCATATCACCCTGAGCATATCTGAGGCACTCTCATTTTGGAAACTAAAAAAAGGAGAGCTTGGTTATCACATGCATACAATATCCCCATTTGCCTTGTGAAAATATCAGAGATCAGAGATGCTGCTAGTTAAACCAGACCATACAGGACTAAATGGTGACCAGTGATTTAACACACTATAAGACAGCTTCCTACGATCCTATATATTGATAGGACATAGCAATATTTTGTTTTTAAGGCATCAATGCCTTGGTGGGTGATGCACAAAGATGCGAAATGCCTAATCCTGAGATGTTGGATATTGTTGTAACATGGCTGTAGGAACAACCTTATTTTAGAAATAGGTCACATCGGGAAATCTTAAACTGCATTTGTTGTGGAGGATATTTAATGTTTGTCATGAGTTTCCATCACTCATAATTTTACAGGGAACTTTACTCCCCTTTAAGTGCTCACATACACTTGTAGCTTTCATGTAATGTGATCTATTAATGCTGTAAGATGTCCAATTCCCTGTTTTCAATACTTGAATATGTCTTAATTGTACTGGACTGTATATTATCCCTCATTCTGTAAGCCGCCTTGGGTCATTTTTTCCAAGGAGAAAGGTGGGGTAAAAATACTCTAAAATAAATAAATAAATAAATTATTGCCTCCACTGTTATGCAATTGCTAGCAAGTCATGTTGAAGTGGAGATGAGTGGCAGGGATTAGATGTTGCTTCATTTACTTCCCTTGCATGCTCTCCACGTCCCTCTTACTCTTTATGAAGTGTCCCCAAATACACTTCTTTTTGTGTCTTTTTCAGTTAGCAGAGGCTTTTAAATGCCGTATCTCTCCTTGCAAATCATCTTATCTTACTTTCCCTTTCCCTTTCCTTCAAGAATCCGTTAATGTGAGTTGTAGCACTGGGGGCCAACTTTCTGCTGTGTTTACTCTTTGCTATTTTTATTTCTATGCTGCCTGGGAAGCTCAGTGGTTTAGGTCTCTGGCTGCAGATCCAGATGTTGGGAGTGATTCCCCACTGTGCCTCCTGCAGCCTGTGAAGTCACAGGCCAGCTGCACAGTCCCAGGTTGTCACCAGCAGAAGGGCAATAGCAAAGCACCTCTGAGTACTTTGTACTTGAAACACCCTGAAAAAAGGTCACCATAAGTCAGAATTGACTTGATGGCACATGATTGTAGTAGTAGTAGTAGTAGTAGTAGTAGTAGTAGTAGTAGTAGTAGT
>JAHTLZ010003526.1:25863408-25880168 GCA_023846285.1 Phrynocephalus versicolor | reverse complement strand
TTACTTACTTACTTACTTACTTACTTACTTACTTACTTACTTACTTACTTACTTACTTACAATATAGCCAGTTGAAAACAATTTAGGAAAAATTGAGTTAAGTAATAATATTAACAACCTGCTAAAGAGAGAAGTGCCTAATTTATGGTAGAAATACATAAAAGGTGGTGGCGCAGGTGGCATTAACTGCTGAATTTCAGGGAGACCTTTCAGTGGAGTGGGTGCCACAAAAGACAAGACTGATCTCTGTACTGCAAACAAATGCAAGTTTCATTATGGGAAGCAATGTGCCCCTTAACCATACTGTATTTCCTCCATCTTGCCTGCTTAGTTGATCCCCCGAATTGTGCTATCATCCCATTTATACAAACACATCCTAAACATTTTGTACGAGACTGGCAAATTGCAACGGAGGAGACGTTGTGCTGGTCTGCTGCACAGAATGAGCACTGGGTCCAAGGCATCCCACTCAGATTACCTGGAATATGACAATCCACGCATAGCCAATATTGTCAAAGTTGATAGCCCCTTTATGTGGATTGGCATTGCCTGTGCGGCATTCACTGTAATACTGGTTCCAGTTGACGCACATGCCACTGACATTGAACTCCTGCCGGACTGAGGTGTAGTAGTAATAGTCATCCTTGTCCAAACAGCATTCATGACCCCGCTCTTTCAGAGGAGGGATCTCGTGACAGCCCATGATGCCATTATCTCCTGACAGTGAACAGATGAAGGGCATTTCGTCATCCTCTTCAGGTTGGTAATAGGGAGGAAGGGTGATGTTACCTTGTCTGAGAGGACAGAAAAGTGCACTAATGAAATGGTTACCTCCACATTAGAGTTAATAATATCTGCAGAGACCTGGAGTGCCACCTTATCACAATAGCTTCTTGACAATAGCAGAGGAGCAGAGGAGCAGGTCAGAGATGGCTTATTGAAAATTAAATTACTACTGAAGACCCAGTTTTACAGGAACAAGCTGCAGGTTCAGTGCTCCCATTTCTCTCCCCTCATCCATATTTCCTATTTAACCCTAATCAAAATGGTTTCCATAGTCCTGGCCTTCAATGGTCAGTATTTTTCTTCCAACTTGAAATTAGCAATAGAACCTCTGTTCAAGACAGTCAAAGAATGAGTGGAGGAAGAATGTGGCTGTGGAAACCATCTCTGTTGATAATATGTCCTCCTCACTAATTCCTCCTCTGATCATCTTATTTCTGGCAGGTCTGTAGAAGCATTTTTCATACATTCATCTGCATGCAGTTGACTCCACCATGTTCACCTGATCTACAGAAGACTCTATACTTCAGACATTTCGATTCACAGAGCTTGTTAGCACTGGCATGCTATATTAACATGAGAAAATAAACCCATTACAGAAATTCCTCCACTACTGTACTACTCTTGAGGAGGGGGGGATTTTGTAAAATTTTAAAATTATTAAAAATTATTATTATTTTAAAATTACTTTAGTTTGTCAATTTTTGTGGACTTACTAATTTAGAAATACAGAGTTATTAAAAATGGCAAGCAACAAGTTCAATGAGAACAGTAGCTATTAGAGATGGGCACAAACCACCCCCGGCTTCTCTCCCCACCTCCTCCTAGCACTGCCTCTGAGTGATTGCCTACTGGAAGAGGTGTGGAACTGATACACACAGGGTTCCTGTAAGTGGGGTGTGTGTGATGTAAGTAATTCTGCTACCCTTTATGAGTCCCCAGGGATGTATCGGGGGAGGGGCAGAAGGGTACATCTGCCCCGGGTGCAGCAATCTGGGGGCACCTGGAGGGGCAGCAGCAGGAGGAACCTGTGCACCCTCCCACCGCCCAGCAGTCCTCCTTTCCCCTAAGGCTTGGTGACCCCTCTGCCACCTCCGCCGCAGTGCGCCAGGCAAGCGGCAAAGCAGGCAGGCAGGCAGGCAGGCAGGAGCTCGGTGGCCGCAGCACCCTCCTCCTCCTCCTCCTCACCTTGGTGGGAGAGGTTTAAGGCACACACACCCTCTCTCTCTCACACACACACGCCCAACCCCATTGCTGGGTGGGTGTGAAGTGGGGGGGTGGCAGGTAGGGCGCAAAAACAAACTTTGTCCCCACGTGCTCCAAATCCTAGCTACGCCTCTGTAAGTTCCCCTTGAATGTCTGAGCATGACATAGATGACTGATTCTGGCTTGAAGAGCAAATACTAGATGCCATTAAGCAGTGACTGTGGCAAACTACAGTCAGAACGCAGTATTAAACAGCCAATGATAAGGGAAACAGCAAGAAATGGGAGGGAGTGTTCAATGAGTCTGGGGCTCATTTAGGGTGACCCAACCTATCATCTGGGGGATGACCTGAACGGACTCATGGCCCAAGGAAAATCCAATTTCCTTCTGCACACTAGGGAAAGTTGTTGAAAAACACCCAAGTGCATGTTGCTATCAATTTCTCTCCCTCAAATGGTGTACTTTCAACGCAGTTCGAAATGAAATAGACAGCAGATGAACGCCTCAAGGAGCAAATGTGTAATCTGGTGCTGTGCCAGTGTATGGAACGATACAACACACTTATTTCCTAACACCTGACAGCAGTACTTCCCATAACATTGAATCCAAACGTGAAATTGCAGAACCAAGCCCACAAAAATCATGACTATAAAAATTAACCCAAAGCATTACAGGACATCTTAAACCACAAGCTCACCAGCTGCAACAGAAATATAATACCAGGGGCTGGTTCACTCATTATACTCTTCAGATGATCCAAAGGATGTACAGTGGTACACACTTGAAAATGTCTACTTTAACAGCAATGGAAATGTAACAGGTTTTTGTTTAATTATACACGGTAGCTATGTCTTGAGAAGGTATCACCGTGAAAGGCAATGCAGATTAGAAATGTAGGAAACAAACATATATAAAATAAATAAATATATATACAGTACTTTAAAAGCATGTATCACAAAGGCCCACTCATTAAGTTGTCAGGATTGGCTGCAAGACCTGCAATGCAACATATGAGACAGCCTTGTGCCTGAGTAACAACTTTTGCATTAATTGTCTCTCTGCCCCATTATACTACATTACCTGATAATTCAGAGCAGAAAAATCACAACAGATCTGTTGATTTAGATCAGAGATGGCTAGGTGGGACCCACACAGGTCCTTTCTTGGGGGGGTCTACCTCCCCCCGCCGCAAGTAATTTTCCACTTTTTGGAAAATCACAGGTCTGGGAATTTTCCAGTGGCATTTGGTTTTGATTTTATGAACATTTAGCTCAGTTGCAGGGTTGGTCTCTTGAGTATACAAAAAATCAACCCCACCCCACCCTCAGACCCACTGAAAGTACCCACGAAACTCCCTAGTTATGGGAAACAAAACTCCTGAATAATTTTAAAATAGTGGTCTTAAGGCATTTGGGGACATGTTGGATCCCTGTTTTATTGCTTTGCTTTTCATTTAGTTTCAGATCTCTCCAACCAAGGCCCAATATGCAAACAACTACAATACTATAGATAGCCATCGTTTGGAGTTGCTTTCACGCTCATTGGCTTTCCCTGGGCATGTTGCTGGACCACAGTGGCTGGTATCCCACTGTGTCACTTTGCCTGTAAAACAAGGCAGCAGATTGGTGCTAATTGAACAATTCATTTTTTTAACTTTTTTTTTAATTTCAGGATATGCACAACCATGAGATGCAGTAACACACACTCTGGGACTCATCAATCAGTAGCAATTGGCTGCTGACCGTGACATCATTCCTGTTATGCAGTCAGAGCTATGTAACAGGATACTGTACTGAGCTGAGAGGGGAGATCACATCACTGGTGGGGTTTCTGATTAGTTCCACACTCAGCAAAACAACAAAAAAACCCATAAATCAAAAAAACAAAAAAAAATGAAGGAAGATAAACACTTCACAGACAGAAAAAGAGTACGAAGGCATCCTCGCCCTGTCACTCACATGGTCAAGTTCTCGTCCATAAAGCAGCGGTTTCTCAGTAGACCAGCCCACAGCTGCACTCCAATGATGCCAAATATGAAGAAGACAAAGAAGCAGAGAAGCAGAACATTCCCCAGCATGGGCAGTGTGTCCAAGAGCAAATTCACCAGAATGCGCATGCCTGCAAGAGGGATCAAGTGCAAGGAAGGAAGGATCATTCACCAAGGAGAAGCAGAGGTAGTAAACGGATAGGAAGAAAACAGAAAGAGAAAGGAAGTAAGTGGAGGGAAAGGAGAGTAAAAAAAAGGTCATTACAGGATGAAACCCCGAAATGACAAATAAAGAGGCAGTCAGAAAACGACCTACAGTTTTGCAACATTGAGCTTGAGTCCCAATAATGGTTTCTATTTCAGTTTATTGCTGTTGATTTATTCAGTTTTAATTTGTTTCATTATATTGTTTGTATTTTCGTTATTTAACTCTGTTGCTACTGTTATGTTGAGATTTTACATTGTAAACGTTCCAGAGTAGCCCTAGGGCTAGATGGGTGGTATAAAAGTCAAACAAACAAACAAACAAACAAACAAACAAATACATAAATACATAAATACATAAATAAATAATACATCCAGCAACGATTTATTGTTGTGTTTTCTCTTCTTATTCAAATGCATTACAGATACAGTCTGTATCATAGATATATCCCAAAAGTATATTTCTGTAGATATAAATAACTCACTATCTGATGTCACCATTGCTGTACATTTCTTCAACATTTTCAGAATCCAAATAAACATGTGATAATAAAAGGTTTCCCTATATGTTTGTGGCATTTATATATTTGGTGAGAAGTTCCACATTCTCAGATCCCTTTTGCACAAGTAAAAGAAAAACCCTTGAAATGAAGCCAACATCTTTGACAGTGGGACTGATCCCGATGGTCAGCTGTGATCCTGATTAAGGAACCAGGAGAATGAATTTTGGCTTGGGTACCCAGGAAATACCTACCTGGTTCCCAAAGGCAATTAGATAAAACTTTGTCAACATCCTCACCTCTTTCGTATCTCTGCAACAGAGGCTATGAGCTAGATGTTTAATTGCACATGCACATTTTTAACTATTCTCTGGGTTGGAGAAAACCTCTTTCTGATCTGATGGCTGCAAGGTGGTCATGCTGTAAGGTGGGAGGGAGATAAATTGAGAATGAGCTCGCATATAGCTTTTCTTTGCTTGTTTTTAAACCCTCTATACAAGTTTGTTAATTTGCTGGCTTTCCATCTGTCTGTCTGTATGTTTGAATACATTTATAGACTACCTTGAATTTTGCATCCATCTTTCCAATTTCCACTTGAGCTATGCAATGTGAAAAGCCCAGCACAATAAATACCCACTCCCAATAGTAGTTCATCAGAGCCCAAAACAGAGCAAAACTAAAGTGGTACTTATTTATTTATTTCATATGGCACAATAGAGTACTGTAGAGTGTTGTTGTGCAACTTCGCAAACAGAAGATAAAATATGTGTAAAAAGTTGTACTGCAAGAACTGTGCAGTTATATCCTAGAATCGCATATTTTTTTTAAACATCCCAAACGTTCAAAGTGTTAATGTTGACAGGACATGCAGAGCCCTGAATGGTCTGGGACCTTGCTACCTATTGGAGTGTGTCTCCATCAGATCTGTCACCAGTTCCACTGACACCTTCTAGTTTCTGATGCTGCCAGTGGGCACACTGGGGGGAAGGGAGAGAGGCCCAGATGGGATAGTATAAAAATCTAACAAACAAACAAACAAACAAACAAAAGTCCTGTAGGAACTGTCTGTGTATGGCATTCACTACTGGTTGTGGTGCATCAAACCTCCACCCTCCTAAGTCAGAAGACATATTAAAAACATTGCTTTTCAGACATGCTTTTGTGAACCTTCTCACTATTTGAGATTCGATTTGATTTAATGTAACTGTGCAGTTTACTTGTTGTACTGCCCTTGTATATGCCATTGTTGTGTATATAATTTGTTGTATTGCCATTGCCATCTTGGGTTTTGTAACAGATTTTAGGAGTAGGTAAGCCTGTTAGCCTAGGCCAATTGTAAATATTGGGAATATTAATGTACAAGCTAGCTATGCTGCTAACTGTTATCTGAAGTGTCTGTGTAAACAAATGTCAGAGGAGATTCCAGCAAGTGAAATCTGATTGGTCTGTAAGCAACATGTGATTGTCGTTTCCCATGCCTGTGCACAGTCTGAGGAAGACCTAGCGCTCGGTCACATGTCCCTTTAAAGAGAGTTTAAATTACTAAATAAATTGTGCCCAAAAATACCGTCCTCATGGCCACCCCGCTTTTTGAAAAAAAAGGAAAAAGAAAACCCGGTAAAGCTCCCTTAAGCGAGGTTTCTGTGACCTACCTTCCAGGCTTGGGAATTTTTGCCTCCCTTTTGAAATCCGGCTTTTAAGGAGGCAGACGCCATGGGACCGTGCTGATGATCCGGGTTTCTTTTTATTTTTTTTTGCATAGCACCCACCGGCTGTTCCTGGGGCCGATCGGTGCTGTTTTTTTAATTTGGCTCAATATCGGAGTAACAGGAAGTCTGACACAGAATTAAATTCCCCCAGAAAAGTCTTCCGTTTTTTTTTCAAGTGCTAGCGCCACCTGCTGGCCAAGGGGGCTGAACTGCACTTTAAAATTGAAAAACCAGATTTTGACGTGAGACCTGTTCTCCCACATTTAAATCACGTGATGGGAAGAAGAGGAAAAGCCGGACCTTCAGAAGATTAGGATCGAAACCCAGGTGTGACCACAGCCAGAAAGGACTTTTTGAAGAAGGATTTTTGTCTGTGCATGAAGTCAAGATTCCAGCTTAATAATGTAGGTGATAGGGATTTAGAGGGGCCTACGCCTCAGGCCTTATAAGTTAGCATAGAAATCATTCTTTGTTATGTTTCAGAGAGAAGTAGTATTTTTGTGTAACCTCCATTAGTTTTAATAAATTTATTTTTAATTATAAAGATGGTGCCTTGAAAGTGGTTTTTGGTAAGTCTAAGCTCTCAGCAATAGAAAGGTTGGAGAAGTCATTCACTTAATCAAACGTACTGGCTCCTGCAATAATTCAGCTGACGTTGATTGGCAGGGGACAGCATGAAGAGGCTAGAAATTAATCCAATTCCAGAGGCTGAGGTCCTGGGATCCCGTAAAGGTTGTTGTATGGATAGAGATTTAAGTGGTTTATAGAAAAGTGGTTACCTATTGTTGTTGTTGTTTTACTTTATTTTATTTGTTGTAAGCTGCCCAGAATATTGGCTTACCACTAGATGGGTAGAGTAGGAAAGAAAGAAAGAAAGAAAGAAAGAAAGAAAGAAAGAAAGAAAGAAAGAAAGAAAGAAAGAAAGAAAGAAAGAAAGAAAGAAAGAAAGAAAGAAAGAAAGAAATGTTGTGGCACCATAGCTTAAAGACCAAATGCTCTATTTTAATGTAGGCTTTCATGGATCAAGACTACTTCCTCAAACATTAGAGTAAGACCATCATATGATGGTGATATTATACATATCCCCATGGCCAGATAAAGATTAAAAGAAGAGAAGACCGGAGACTAAACAGCATTGAATTTTATAATTATAATTTGTAATTCCCTTTGCATATTGACAACATTGATTAATCTCCTCCTTGTGCACAGATTTTATTTCGGCTTAGGTCATTCCTTGAGCCTTTACTTTGGCAAGCCAAGAGACTTGAAATGGAAATAGGAATAGCGTGCACCATTTGGTACATGAATCATATTCTTGTGTTCTCCATGGACACATTCCTTCAGAATATCCTTCCAAACATGAATAATGTTTCTAATTCCCCTGCATGAACCCCACTTGCTTCCTGCTACTTGCTGAGACTCCCTACTGCATGGGTCCAGGGAATTTCATGCTACAAGATGCTACACATAGGCCAGCATATAACTGACTAAGATATATATAACTACTACATTATTTGAGATGACTAGGGAAAGAGAAGGGAGGTGGAAAGATAAGATAAGGACTCAGTGATGATCCCTTGAGGCAGGAGTTAATCCCCTTTTTATGCTCATTGTCAAGTAATTGGACACATCAAGTTGTGCTTTACACCTTGTCACATTTTCTTCTGTCATTCTATTCTTGTACCTGAGAGTGAAGAACTGTGAGTTCAGAAAAATGCATGAAGTTGGGCACAACAGACAATTAGGGTGTTCAAAGGTGCAGGAGAATTTTGCAGAGGTACTGGTGCTAATTGTGATCAACAGCTTGAATGTTTAAGAAAACCCAGGCTAGAGAGGGGAGGCTATGTTTAAACTACACATATATCACCTGCACCAGTAGACTATATATAGTATATATCTATTTGTTTATTTATTACATTGCTACCCCACCTTTCCACTAAAAGATAATGTTCAAGGCCACTTACAAACTTTTAAAAGAAGAAAAACTACGTTTAGCTAAAAATTCAATAAAATAATATAAATCCACTCCACCATAAAATCATTAAACTCAATCGAAACATATGAAAACCATTAAAACGTTGAAGATTACAGACTAAAACAACAGAGAAAGGTAGGCTAAACATCATCTCATAGGAATAATTTGAACAGCCCATTACCACCATTTAACTCAAGAGACTGACTTAGAAAAGCGGTATAAAACTGATCACCACTTTGTCTACCATGGAGTGAAAAGTTTTCTGATTTAGTTGTTTGGAGGGCTACACATAGTGTAGCTGATAATAACTGTTTCCTTACATATTACTGGTTCTTTTTGGTTTATCAATTGTATTTGGTATTAGGCGAAAGCCAAGCATGATTTTAATGGTGTTTCATCCATAAATGTTCTCCCAAAAATAATATTGGGCAACACAGTGGCTGAAACCCTGTTGATTGGTGCAAGAACATGTGTAACTGAAATCCTGTTGCTTAGCATAAGGAAATGTGTTATTTTTAGTGCATTCTTCATGGACATATAAATAATTATGGGCGCTTTTACACGACCCCTAAGATCCGCTGGTCCCTTAAATTCGGACCAGCGATCTTAGGGGTTTGTCGCTCTTCGTGCATCTCCACGCTGGCTGCTGGCTGTGTGAGGGAGGGAGGGAAAAAAAGGACAAAAGAAGAAAACCTTACCTCCCCAGTGCCGGTGGGAGCTGCCGGGCGAGCCGCCGGTGACTTCCTGGTTGCTCTTAAAGGGGCGGGAGGCAAAGAACAAAAACAAAAAGAAGCGAGGAGAGCCCAGCACATCCGCATTAAATATTTTTCACCATCAAAGAGCAGGTACAAGAAAAGTGCAGCTGGGTCGCGCTTAGGTGGGCGGGGTCGCACTTAATTGTCTGCAAACTCCGGACCTGGTGGGGAAACATTTTTAAGGTCCGGAGCTTGCAGCCCTTTGCCGCGGAGCTTAGGGGTCGTGTATAAACGCCCTATGTATGAGATATGTTAGCTTGATGCATGACCATCCCTGCCCCCTGAGAATCGCAGCTGAGACTCTTTATTTACCAGTGAGGGATGGACTTACAGTTACAAATTTCCTCATGCTAAGCAACAGGGTTCTAGTCAGTAATTTTCCATGGCGAAATAACACAGATGAGTCAGGACAAAGATGTGGGGATTATGGGAGCTGTAGTCCAAAATCAAATTAGCAGGGCACAAAGTTGACTAAGGCAGTTACCCCATGTCAACTTTGTACTGCAACAAAGTAAAATGTGTACTTTATTTTGTTGCGGTCGCATTGTAGAAAAAGCAGTAAATGAGTCCCCACAGATGCATTTTAATGTTCCATACCTTATATGACCCCACATATGGTGTCTGTATCAAAGTTTAATTTTTGTCATTGTTTTTGCAGTGCTCTTTTATGTCTTTTTTAAAAAAAATCTTATATGTAGGTATACCGATATATCAACTTTCACCTATCATATATTGATAGCCAAATACACCTTTTTTTTTAACTATGCCCCCATGTATAATGGCTTAAGTGTTTGTAAACGGAAAGAAGTGCAATGGGGAATAGTATTAAAAAATTCATGGGAAGACACCGAAGAGGGGGCAAAATGGTTTGGCTGCGGATTTAATGAGTTCCCACAGGCTCGTGTTCTGGTTTAAAATCTGCATTGGAATAGCGACAAGGATTTTACCATTCCGAGGTACTTTTAAAATGCGCTGAGTCACACTTCAGGGGGCATGGTTGCACTTTATTTGTTTTTAAAGTTTGTAGGACGTGGGATAATGATTTTATGCTCTGCATCAGAGAGCACTTTGCGGCGGATTTTAGTGGACGTGGGATAAGGGCCTGAGATTACCCAATTTCTTGTTCCTCTTCTACCTACTCTTGCCAAGCCCAACAACTATCTTCTGCATTCTAAGGCCTAATATAATCACATCTTGGTGTGTCAAGGGACATTTGAGGTCAAATCAAGACCTTTAGACCCTGCCTACCACAATTAAGCATTAGTGACCAGTCTGCCTTGCTGCTGGGAGATAGCAAATTATGCAATAACAGTGCGAGTGTAGACATCAATGGGCTCAGAGGAGAAAGGATTTGACTCTAATCACCAGATAGTCACATCTAATCTCTTGACTCCTAGGGTCAGTGCTAAGCTTCAGTCCCTTGACTACCTGAATGTAGCATCAAGCACCAGCTTTGGGAGCATCAATTATCTAGTAAGTGAGCATCTAGTCTAGGGAATATTGCACAGACCGTTTCTCCCTCTATTACACATAAGTTTCACTTTCATGCTAATTAAAAAAAGAAGGAAAACACAGCTCATAGTCAAGCAGTGTGTCTTGCCAGTTGCTCAGACCCTCTCCTCCTTCTCTTGCGATGCTGAACCACAGCACAGTATGCCTCTCCCTTTCCGAATGTGTGAAGTGAAAAGAGCCGTGCTTTTTACATGAGGGGGAAAATCAGCTTCTCACAGTAAGGCAGAGATGAAACTCATTTACACAACAACAGCATGGGCTCAGCAAAAAACAAAATGCCTTGCTAAATAAATGTAGAAAAAGAAAGCCCTGTTGTACACTCCATTCGCGCATCAAGAGCTTTCTTTCTTTCTTTCTTTCTTTCTTTCTTTCTTTCTTTCTTTCTTTATTTCTTTCTTTCTTTCTTTCTTTCTTTCTTTCTTTCTTTCTTTCTTTCTTTCTTTCTTTCTTTCTTTCTTTCTTTCTTTCTTTCTTTCTTTCCTTCCTTCCTTCCTTCCTTCCTTCCTGCCTGCCTGCCTGCCTGCCTAACTGGGCACTACAACTCCCCCTTTCCTCATCCAGTCATGAAAATCCAACTTCCCAAAACCATAATTCATTATACCTGGTAAGACAAAACAACAACAATAGAGAGAAGCAAGCAAGAATGTAGAGGCTTGGCTTGCTTCATTATTATTGTTGTTTATTGTTATTCAAGTTCATAATATATATGTTGTGGCTGAGGTCCTTTTCAGCAACTACTACACATAAGAAAACAGGAAGCATGCTTGTATTAAAAACAGACCATGCATATAATTATACCAGGAACGTTGCTGTCAGAAGATTTCATCTTTTGCTTATCTGTAGTATATTCTCCGTGCGGTCCCGCAGATGCATTAGGAAAGCCCTGAGAACTTCTATCAGAATACTAGCAATTTTAACCTTCCTAGATTAAAAGAAATATATCAGGCCTGCACAACAGGTAGACCATGGGCTACTGGTAGCCTGCAAAGGGTTCAAAAGTAGCCTGTGAAGGATTCAAAAGTAGCCCACTGGCCATCAATTAAAAAAGTGAGGGGGTAAATTCTCCACCCCTCCCTCCCCCATCCCAAGGACCACCACTCGCCCAGCAAACTTCTGGGTCTCAGCTGAGTGGGGCAGTTCAAGGGCCATGGCGCAGTCTCTTGCTCCCCTGCCAGCCAGATGCTCGGCGCACCACTGTCACATGACCAGCTGAGTCACTGGTGCGGAGCGGAGGGAGGGGAGGAGAGGGAACAGTGAGAGGCGAACATGAAGGAGGTGAGTGTGAGCCGCCGGTGGCAGTGGCAATGGCAGTGAGGGGGCTGGAAGGGAGAAGGGGGGAAAGAGGAGGAGGCTGGAGGGGGAGGAGAGTCAAGTCAGGCCCTGGGCAGGTTGGGAGGGAAAGTGTACCTTTTAAAAAAGTCTTCTAGCATCCCAGGCAAGCGGTGGTGGCTGATCCGGGCTGCTTGCAAGCATACACACAACTCCCTTGCACCTGTTCAAGCCAGGTGCAAGGGAGGCATGTGCATGGTTGCATGGGCTTCCCCTTGTAAGGGGCGATCTGTGCAAGCATGCATGTCCCTCCCTTGCATCCCTCCACACCGGCTTGAGCAGGTGCAAGGGAAGCATGTGCATGGTCAGCCTTCCCATAGAAATGCAATGAAATCCGTTCCCTCCAGAATGGTTTAATTGATTTTCAATGCATAACTATGGGAAACTGCAGCTCTACTTACAATTGTTTTACTTATGAGCATGTGCTCAGAACTGATAAAATGCATAATTAGAGGTTTTAGAGTAGTAGCACTTAGGCAGTGCTACTACTGGACAGCCCTGAAATAATCTTCAGCTTTTACTCATATATTTAATAGCAAAACAACATGATAAGACTGCATCTTAAGCATTCCGAAAGCAGACTGCACAAATCAGAATCTCCATCAATTTGGCCAGACAGTACAGTGTCCTTTTCTCATCCAGGCAGGTTGGGAAATTCTACCATTATACCTTAGTGGTTGAAGGAGAGAAGGCCATCACACATGACGATGTTTGAGAATATGTTTCCTTTGTTTTTGGCATTATATATATTTCTGCGATAATATTCCTATTGCTAAGTCTAAAATGTAAACTGAGATTGTAATTAAATCATGGTTAGCTCTTCAAACACCTAAGCTCTTCAAACACCTATTTACCCAAGAGCTGGAAATCAGCGGTGCTGCTCAAGGCAAATAGCAAAACATGAAGGTGAAAATGGGTCCCTTAATGACTTGAAAACACGCATCAGGAAGTAGTCAAATGGTTGGGGAGTCATCTATGTTTGCTCCTTCCCCCAACTACAAAGGGATATAAAGTTTCCTTTGTATTTGTTACACTTAATGATGAGACTCCTCAGTGGAATCCCAATTAAGGTTGCTGTAATCTGTCTACAAAATTGGAACAGGTGATACCTTTAGGCTACTAGAAAAATAACAAAAACATTGCTAGTTTTTGTTATTTTTCTAGTAGCCTAAAGGTATCACCTGTTCCACTTTTGTATTTGGTTTTTGTGATGGCTACAGGGCTCCTCAACTTGTTTTGCTTCAATTGGAAATACTGAGATACCAGGAATGAGCCACCTCCCGCCTCCACGTACCAAGGAAGAGGCAAATGGACCATCAATGGAGACATGACAAGACTGCAACACTGGGTAACCTCTTTCCTTTTTATTTGATCCAATTGGCTACACTCAGTGAACTTTTCCAAATTTTATCCCAGTCCTCATATGAAATGCATGGGCCTTCTGAACCAACGCCCCCTCCCCCTTCGTTGGCAAGGCAGGGGTTATTGGCCTTGATGAGGCACATTGAGGAGAGGTGTGAATGTGTGTACATGAGCCGTGACATGTCTTTGGAAGGACTGGGTCAATAAAAACACCTCCCTCCCTTCAATTCGGATGCAGCCTACAACATCCAAGCTCCGAGCCTCAACTAAGGAACTGCCTGGTTTCCCCCCCCCCATCTTGCCAATGACCTTACATCAAAGAAATAAATCCTGGCAAATCCATCTTTTGCTATGTTATAACCTATTGGTACTGCTCTGAGGAAGAGGGTTTCGCCCTCAAAATATTAGCAACGTTTTTGATATTTTTCTAGTACCACCTGTTCCACTTGTGTATTTGGTTTTTGTGATGGCTACACGGCTTCTCAACTTGTTTTGCTTCTATTGTAATCTGTCTGTCTGTCAATTTATTCATTCAATTTATATATCAACCATCTAGCAAACTGTTACTTTGGGTGGTGTACAACAAATTAAAAGAACACTAGACAATAATAGAGAGAATAGACCAGTGGTCCAAAGCCAAATATACTAGCTTGAGTAATGGGCAAATCAGGTCACCTTACTTTCATCCTACCCAAATCTGCGTACAGTAGACCCTCGTACAACGTAGGGTTTGTACAACGGAAAATCCGTATAACGGGAAAAAAAATCAACCCCCCTCCTCCCCCCCGCCACCTCTGTCCACCACCTGCGGCCGCCCTGGAAGAGGACGGGAGGTGGTCGGAGAAAGAGGGAAGGAGGGTGGGGAGAGGAGGGGCGGCAGGCACTGAGGGGGGCGAGCTGGGGAGGGGTGCCCTTACCTGGCACCTGTGGGGGGCGGGGGGCGATTCGCTCCTGAATCCCAAGGTCCGCGCCAGGAGCGGATCCCGGCACTCCCTCCCCGGCAAGAGAGGGGAGCTGGCCTCCCGCTCGCCCGTGCCGCCGCCGCCGCCCCTTCGTGTCGGGGACCGCGTCGGAGGGCTGGCATGCTGGGGGGGAGAGGAGGAGGACCGCCGCGTGTGCACTCCCCACCTCCGCTGCCCACCTTCCCTGACACTCTGCTGCGCCGCTGCCGCCGCCGCCGCCCTCAAGCCCGCCTGGCTCCTGGCTCCTGGCTCCGGGCGTGCGGGCGTGCGCGCGGCTGGCCGGCCGCTGGGAAGGAGCCTCAGTGTCACTCTTGGCCGTTCTTGGGGGGCAGCAGGAGCGCTCCTTCCGCAGCGGTCCTCCTCCTCTCTCCCCCCAGCATGCCAGCCCTCCGACGCGGTCCCCGGTCCCCGAGCACCCCAGCGGACACGAAGGGGCGGCGGCGGCACGGACTGGGGGGGAGAGGAGGAGGACCGCCGTGGAAGGAGCGCTCCTGCTGCCCCCCAAGAACTTCGGGGGTCAGGGGGATCCCGAGGCGAGCAGTGGAGCCGAGGGGCTGGCAGGCGTCATGCCGGGCGAGCTCCCTTCTTGCTGCTGCGGGACGAGCGGCGCGGGCAGCGCCCCTCCCATCCGTCCAGGCTGCGAGCAGCCTTCGCCGGCGCCTCGGCCGTGCTCGCTCGATGCCGCCCGGGGAAAGCAGCAGCAGCAGCCCCGACGGGCTCTTTGTTCACCCGGGCACCAGAGCGAGCAGGGAGGGAAGAAAAGGAGGAGCGCCAACGGGGGGGGGAGTGGAGAGAGAGAGAGAGAGAGAAACAAGGGGGCAGACGGAGCTGCTTCTGACGGGGTGGGGGTAGAGGATGGCGGGAGCGCCGGCAAGTGGTCCATGCGGCGGCGGCGGCACCCCACCCCCTCCGGCTACATACGCGCACACACGCACACACACACACACACACACGCGCTCGCCCCCTTACCCCTAAGGAATCTGCCTTCGGCGGCGGCAGCAGCAGCCACTCCAGGCCCGACCCAGGCGCCACCGCCAGCAGGAGGGGGGTTGGAGAGGGCGGGAGAGCTGGCAAGTGGTCCGTGCGGCGGCGGTGGCACCCCACCCCCTCCGGCTACATACGCGCGCACACGCACACACACACGCACACGTGAGAGCGACGACCAGAGCAGCAGGGCGACTGGCCTCCCTCTGTCCTCCTCCTCCTCCTCCTCCTCCTCCTCCTCGGAGCCGAAGCGGCTGTCCTTCCGCCTCGGCCACAGCCCCGCCGTCTGCGCCTCTGGGGCTCTGGCAAGAGGTGACGGGGGGAATTCCCGGCGCGGTCGCCCAAGCCCCCCCCCGCCCCAGGCCAAGCAGGGCACCCCACTCCTTCCCCCCACCGCCGCGGCCACCTCCGCTGGACCACCTGCGGCTGCCCGGGGAAAGAGGGAAGGAGGGATGGGAGAGGAGGGACGGCAGACATGGAGGGGGGGTGAGCCGGGGAGGAGCACCCTTACCTGGGACCTGCACGGGGGTCCACCGCCCGCCCGCCCCCCGTCGCCCCAAAAAACCGCCCCCCGTCGCCCAAAAAACCCCCCATAGGAATGCATTGAAACGGATTAAATCCAGTTTCAATGCATTCCTATGGGAAATTACAATTTGTACAACGGAAAACGTGTATAACGTAATTTGATTCGGAACGAATTAATTACGTTATACAAGGTACCACTGTATTATTCAGTTTAAATTCTGCATTATTTTTCTACCAATATGTTTTAGCTTTGGCAACATTTATGTGTGACAGAGTGTTGGATCTAAATCTGGGAAATCCAATTCAAACCCCAGCTTTGTCACAAGCACCTCTCAGCTGAATCTACTTTAAGGATTACTTTAAGAATAAAACGCAGAGAGGTGAACTATGTAAAGCAATGATGATATTCTTGATGCAGATTTGTCGCATATGTCAGAGGCAGGAGCTTCTGGTAATACTCTCACCAGATGGCTGCCATGTTTCACCATCAGTTTTTATTAGGGTTGCCACATTACCCGGGTGGCACCTCCAATAGTTTGCTTCCATTTCTGAACAAAACTCCTTTCTAAATGCCGACTTCCATCAGCTGCTGTTCTGCTTCATACCTCTGGGCTTTACTGAAGCAAGGAATGAAATTCATAGCATGGCTTAGAAAAGTTACTTATTGGGGAGATAGCAATTAAGCATCTGTCAGCCAGAATAATCACTATCCATCTGGGTGATTCAGGGTGCTGTAGTGAAACAAATAACTTGGTCCAATCTATGATAGCCAAAAATGCAAATCTATCAATATCCTCTGCACATTTACTGAGGTGTAAGTTCCATTTGTGTATCTTAGTGAACAACTCAAAGGGCCATATCCATCCTAAAAGACTTGACTGTTTCTTCCTTTAATAATAATAATAATAATAATAATAATAATAATAATAATAATAATAATAATAATAATAATAATAATAATAATAAT
>JAHTLZ010003526.1:25842373-25863398 GCA_023846285.1 Phrynocephalus versicolor | reverse complement strand
ATAATAATAATAATAATAATAATAATAATAATAATAATAATAATAATGTGTAATCAAAAACTGAGTCCACAGCACTATAAATACTGAAATTATATTAAGGGACTTTCAGCCTTTACCCTGCTTTGCATGTGAACTTATTTTTCATGTGTTACCCTATTTTGTTCCTATGGCTTCACTGGTTTCTATACACTATTTGCAGGCAAATAAGATATTAGCTGTCTACAAATCATCTAGGTCCAGGATTCCATAACACTGCAATACTGACCCATAAATTGGGAGAAGATGAATGTATATTTTATTTATCTATTAGCAGTGGTTCCCAACCTTTTTCAAGTCAGGACCCCCTTTTATAATAGCCAAACAACCTGTTCCCCCATCATATTTGCATAAAAAAGCATTTTTAATAAGGTAAACTCATCCCCTCCCCCTTTGGGAGATACCTCTTTCCCCTCCAAAGGGCCTATTTCTCATACATACAGATGCACACTAACTTTAAAATCCTGTTCTGAAAGGTCAAGGAAGAAATGATCAAAACAGATAGCTCGCTATCTCAATGACATGCGTAGGGGCTACTAGGAAGGGTTAAATGAGGAACTCCTCGAAAGGCCTAAGCATGCGGAATCATTTCACTGGTGACTGATTTTACATTATGGCCCAATAATGTTCCAACAATGGCGCCATTTGTATGAGACACAAAAGGTCTTGACTTTTGATCAGCTGGAGCTCATTATCAAGAAGCAGTGGAACAATCCAAACATCACAACTGGCCAAAGGTCCCCACTAGAAGCTCAGGTCACATCATTAATTCAGCTCGCTATAGCCTCAAAAACCCTATAATTTGTTTTCCTTTGTCATTATTGTCATTTCCCTTCTCATGGAAGTGTATTGGCAAACAGTGACTGACATGTCTAATAATGTATTATACTTTCACCAAAGGAAAAGTAGTTCCAGTGTGGTTTCATTGTGCCTCTTTGTGCACGGGGTGTGTGCTAGGATTCATTTGTGCGCACAAGCCTCTCTGCCTAGGTGTCTCTGGGTCATCCTGCAAGGGTGCTACGTCTGGGCTTCTCTGAACAGGAAGGAAGAAGGCAGGCTGCCTGCCTGCCTGCAATTCTTGTCCTGTTTCATCCCCTTCCCTTTTTGTTTGAGCACAAGGCAGGCAGGTAGGTGGGTGGGTGGAGAGAGGAGAGACAAAAGGAGGGGGAGGGGTGGAGCCAATGCTGCTCCTGCCATCTGGGACTGATGGATGAGTGCTCCCTGTGTGTGTGTGTGTGTGTGTGTGTGTGTGAGAGAGAGAGAGAGAGAGAGAGAGCTTGAGAAAGAAGGGATGGAAAGCACGTGTTAGTGTGTGTCTATGTCTACCCTGTCCGGAACTTTCTTGAGTGGTTCCCTTAAAGTGCCAGAAAAGTGCCAGAAAAGTGCCAGAAAAGCTGGGATCCTTCACTGGTGGCCACCCACAACCCTTCCACATCACCTTAGCAAGCTTGCTCTGGTATCATGTGCGGGGCTGCTCCTCGTTATCAGTAAGGAGCGTGCTTTGCTAGCCAGCTCAGGCGGAATGGCTCCAAAGAGGTCAGCAGTACCAGCGCTGGTGCTGAGTAGCTGTGGCTGTAGGTGGGAGCCTGCTTCCTGGCCTGGGTGGCCTTTTGCCAGGTCCGGGCTGGCACCCCCAGATGCTGTGCCCGGGAACAGATGTCCCCCCCTTCCCTCCTAGGTACACCACTGCATAGGGAATGCTGATTGAGGAGAGAAAAATAAACACTGGCTTATGTCCTCAGAATTATACTACAGTATGATAGCAACTATGCTTCTCTTTTCTACTGGTATGGCTGGCATTACTTGGAGTCAATGTGGCCAACAGCCTACTCATATAGACATCTTCCTCTCCTGGATACCTCTGAGAAGACTCCCATGTAACCTTCATAATGAGGCAATTGTTGCATTTTTCTGACAGATGCCCCACCTGATCTCAAGTATGAGGCAAACTGTGCACGATGTAGAAGGTGAACAAGTTATCTGGCAGCCTGGTGGGGGCCTCTCAACGGACTGCTTCTGAAAAGCCTTGGAAAACGTGTTCTTGGCTGCTTTTCCTCTCCCGCTGCTTCCATTTCCTTCATTTTTAAAAAAACTGTCACAGCCTCTCCCCATTTGCCTTTTTTATTCTTAACATCCTCTCAGTGGGTCCCTTTCTTGCACTGTTCTTCTCTTCTGACTCTTTTCCCGCCTCCCGCATATGTCCATTCTTTGGAAGTCTCTTCCCTTCCCTCCTTCCTTTTGTTTATTCTTTTTCATTGCCAAAGTCGAAGCCATACTGGCTCACTGCAAGGTGCAGCAAATATGAAAGGGACAATGACCTTTTCTGAGGCAGTCTTTAGAAAGGGGGGAGGGCTGCTGGGGAACCACAAATAACAGAAAACAGAAAACAACATCAGCCATTCCACCTGAAAAGAAGAGGGCCGGAGCTATCCAAAGAAAAGGGAGGAGAATGTTGAAGAAACCCTGTCTGGGAAATGAAACAGGCTTCTAGGCATCATATATGATAGCATTGGCATTTCACATCGAATAAAAGCACAGAGAATTAAATATACACAGACGTGAGGTGTGTGTGTGTGTGTGTGTGTGTGTGTGTGTGTGTGTGTGTGTTTGCAGGTGGGGGGCATTGCTCTTCACCATGAACCTTCTGGGTAGGTTTGCAGGGATAATTTGATGTCTGCCAAGGGGATTTAGGGGAGATTTTCTAGCTGGCAGGTCCCCCCCCCCCCCCCAGGTGGCGGCGGGGAAATGTACTTTTAAAATATAACACTTTGTTACACTTGAACACTGTAAGACAGCGTGGGTGTGGTGGGAGAATCGCAGCCTAGTGAACAGAATGCGAGAGTCTGCTTCCCAGTGCCGGGAGCAAGGCCATGAGAGGACCAAGGAAACCATGCAAATGTCTCACTGAAATGGGACACTTCTGAGAGCAGCCATGTGTGAAATGTTACACTTCGTCATGAGCAGAGCATAGAAGGGATGGAGGGTGGTGTGACCTCTCAATACCCCTAAAGGGTGAAGGATACAATATCTAGGGGAAGGAAGTACTGTCTCTGAAACCAATTTTGCAGCTGGACAAAGAGATCTATTGTCTTATCCCAGAGGTGCCCCAGCTTTTGTTCTGACAAGCTTCTGTCAGTTTCATAGAGTCCATGTCTTCCCGGGGACCATTCCTGTCAATCCCTATTAGGTTGGCTGCCAGAGCTGAAACCACGTCGAGCACAGCAACTAGCATGTGCTAGCTAACCCTTGGGAAAGTCGAAGCTCAGCCAGCAATTTAGAAAGAGGAGAGCAGAGGATGTGAGCTGCAATTAACATGCAGAGGAATGTCTTACAATGATGTCCCTCCTCTTACAACTCTTTTAATATGCCTCCTTCTTCTCACCTTTCCCACAAGCATGTCCTTGTTCCCAGGGCTGTTTCTTTTCCTTCCATCAACTACTCTGAAGAGAAAATGAATGCCACATTGTTCTTTTGAGAGGACTCAGTTGTTTTCTCTTGTTTTATTTGGGCAATGTTAATCGTCACAATAGCCAGGTGCTGTCATGTATTTTGAGGGCTTGTAACAGTACGAATCAAATATAGTCAACAGGCTCTTCCTGTTCTCGCTGCCTGAAATGGATCCCATCTTGAGACGGAAAGCGCAGAGAAGAAGAAACTGGAATGATGAATCAGGCACCATGACTACAAACCGAGAGGCCACACTCTCCTGTGGCCATGCTCAGTTTTGACCACATATTCCTCAGCATAGATTCTTTGAAGGGTACACACACTGCTTGTCTACTGAGAAAACATGCATTGGAATCTTCAGGTTTTCACATTCTTCATTTGCTCCAATAAGCAATGTTGTGTTTTTAATCATATCCTTTCACTGACTGCTTCCTTCCCAAGTGATTCCATCTTCCTTTCTCATAATATACTTTGCAAATACAAACCAAGCTAAGTAGGAAGCAAAGGTCATAGACATACAGATGAAATATTGAACAGCAAGAGAAAATTGCCAGCACCTTTTGCATTATTCTCTATCTGAAATACGTGCACCGTCTAGAGTTTGGATATATTATTATTATTATTGACAACTCCCAGAATTCCCTCATCAGCATAGAGATAATAACATCTCTGGGAGAGATAGTTAAAACAAACAAACAAAAAGTTTGTTGGGCATCACTTTTGTGAAATGCCTCAGAAGCTTTCGCTTTACTTTGATATTATGCCTTTTTTCAGAATCCCTTTACTTCATCTCACACACACACACACACACACACACACACACACACACACACACACACCACTTCCAATAGCTCCCCCATTTTAAAAATAAGTGTATCTTAAATAGCTGAATATGTTGCAGTCAGATATAAAAATGTATGGTATGGCTTCATCCACCATTGTAATTTACCCTTTCTTGCCATAAATTTAAATTGAATATCTGATCACAGAGCATACTGTACCTGGCAATGAGAGAGAAAACTTTCTCTCTCACAGTTCCAGAATTTGAAGTTTTAGTGGAATTTTTGAAGGGATTTCAGAATGGGGGGAAAATAAGATTCACCACCAATGAGATATGATAAACTTTGCACATGGCCCAAGTAAAAGGGCACAGATTCATGTAAAAATTTTGCATGATAATCTATATGACTAAATGATATTTTACAGAAACAAATTATATACAGTAAATTGACTCAAAAATACAATACATTGAGGTTTTCTATGTCCAGAAAAATCCCATCACTGATTATATCTGCTTGTGGTTGATCTTTATGGGTAACACCACAGGCTCAATCCAACTTTCACCAACAATTGGAAAAGTGACTTTCTCAGATCACAGTTTTCAGAATTCCCAGCAGCCATGCTGGCTAGGGGACTCTGGGATCTGTAGTCCAAGAAGCTCTGACATTTCTGAGTTTGCCATTTTGTCTGTTCTTTCCATCTTCTATCATCATCTTCTATCCCCATATAGGGAGGGTGAAGATCAGTTTTTTTGTCGGATAGGCCCTAACTATCAAACTGGAGGTCTTCTATCATCATCTTCTATCCCCATATAGGGAGGGTGAAGGTCAGTTTTTTTGTTGGATAGGCCCTAACTATCAAACTGGAGGTCTTCTATCTTCATTCTTGGTTCCACCAAGACTCCAGGTGATCAGAGCTAGGCATGCCTCCTTAGGGAAATAGCTCCTGGCACTGTCTTTCCTTACACAACCAGCAACATGCCCTGCTAAATGGATTTGATGGGGTGCTTCTTATTGAAAAGACACTGCTATTACTGTCTTGTCTTCTGGCAAGGCTGCTAATAATAGATTCAGTTTCTTCCAAATAAATTGCTGGTAAGCTGTCATTGTAGCTTGATAATTTGCAATGTGTATGCCTAAAGCAGCTGTAGAATAAATGCACCTTTCCATCAACTCATTTTTTTCTACCTTCCTCGTTAGAGGGAGTTGAATGTCATCTTGCCTTTGATTCTTTCTGGGTTGATTTTACTGTTACAGGATTAGGCTGCAAATACTCGAAAAGGAATATATAGGTTTTCTATAGGCTGAGAGATGAAAGTATAGTGGAGGGATTTTGCCAGAACTGCATTTTAGGTTCTGTCAAAGTTGGCAATGGTATCTGAATTAGAGTGGCTGTGTTCTCCTCCTCCTCCTCCTCCTCCTCCACCTCCTCCTCCTCTTCCACCACCACCACCACCAATTATTTAGAGTATTTTTACCCCACCTTTCTCCTTAGAAAAGGACCCAAACCAGCTTACAGTAATGAGGGACAATATACAGCCCATATGTCTGTGAAGATTCTCAGTCATCCAGGTGGGTTTATCTGGAAGTTGAGTCATGGCTACTGGACTTCTTTTTTTTTGAGAGATAGAAACGTTTCACTGTTCATCCAAACAACTTCCAGAATATACAGCCCAGTACAATTAAGACATACTGTATTCAAGTTTGAGAACAGGGTATTGAGGGACATCTTGCAGCATTAAAAGACAACACTAAAGCTACAAGAGAACACGAGCAGTTAAAGGGAGAATAAAAATTTCATGTAAAAGTTATGAGGGATAGAAAGTAACACTGAAAAAATAGTGTCAGTTCAATCACACCACGTAATAAGTGGTTATGAACACAAAGTCTATTTGATCATGTATGGTAGATTCATATAAAAGACACATAATAGGTAGTTCATCATTCAGGGAAAGCTTGCCTGAAGAGAAAGGTCTTTGACTTTCTTTGGGGCAGTCCTGGCTTCTAGTGGGAGGGAGTTCCAGAGTCTGGGCACAGCAGCGGAGAAGGCCCTTTCATGTGTTCCTACAAGACATACCTGCGAGGGTGGCAGGATGGAGAGAAAGGCCTCTCCTGATGACCTTTGCAGCTGAGCTGGTTCATACTGGGAGATTCGATCTTTGAGATAGCTAGGACCCAGGCTGCACAGTGCTTTGTAGGTTAAGGTCAGCACTTTGAATTATGCCCGATAGCTGATTGGCAGACAGGGGAGCTGCTTTAATAGGGGTGTAATGTGATCTCTGTACCCCGCCCCAGTCAGCAATCTGGCTGCTACATTTTGGAACTGTTGAAGTCTCCTTTTCATTGGTAGCCCCACAAAGAGTGCATTACAGTTGTCCAGCAGTGATGTCACTAGGGCACGTGTCCCAGTGGCCAGAGCTGGTTTCTCAAGAAACAGGCGTAACTTGCATACATGAGCTGTCAAGTCCATTCTGACTTGGGGCAACCCCTTTCAGGTGTTTTTCAGGTAGAGAATACTTAGAAGTGGTTTACCACCCCCTTCTTCTGGGGCTGCCTTAGGACTGTGCAGTTTGCCCAAGGCCGCACAGGCTGTCTTTTCCCTCAGGAGACACAGGGTGGAATTGGACTCCCAATGTCTGGATCCACAGACAGGTGCTTAAAGCACTGCGCTATCCAGCCAGCTGTGTTATATTGAATCCTGATAAAAATTTGGTCTGGTATTATTTGTGGAGGTCATTTTGCCTCTCTTTCCAAAGAGTTCACCATTTGATACCTCAGATCCAAATACAGTGGATCCTTGTATAACAAACGGTTTGTATAAAAATAAAATCTATGCAACATAAAAAATTCTGGAGATAGGGGAAATTTGCTTTAAAGAATTGTCTATGGGATGGATCTGTACAACATAAAAATGGTCACAATTAGGGATTACTCTGTTTTCAATGCATTCCTATGAGAAATTTGTATAAAGGAAAATTTGCTTAACATAATTTCATTTGGAATGAATTAATTCCTTTATACAAGGCACCACTGTACAAATAAGTATCCTCTAACAGGGATAGAAGTGCAGTATCTCCCTCAATGGAATCATGTGACAAAACCAGTGAAGATTATGATTTCAGTGAGAAGCCATTTTCATCACCCAATTTGGTGGATATTGTACCTTCTTGAGATTGTGGTGGGGACTTTATAGGGAATTATTGCTTAAACCATTTACACTTCTGTTGTCCCCTTTCCCTTCCAAAATTGTATAGGCTCATATGTGGCACTTTGTCCCTTCCATGTTATCATTACACACACAATACATTCTCCCCATATACTGAATCTGCAAACAGATCTTTACTAGTCATTCCTACTTAACATTTACATTACACGGGAGCTTAAAATTAGCTGCCATGCTCTATACTGTTTTGTCCAAAATTCTCTATGCCAATTGTGAGCCGATTTACAGTTCTTAGAAATATCAGCCTTGCTGATGTTAACGGATTAGAAACTAATCTTGTCCACTAAACTACCTCCCTTTCAAATATTGCTAAAAGTGCTGGTTTAGGACATACAGCTAAATTTAAGTTGCTTATTTTATTTATTTCTTTAAAACCCAGTGACCAACATTTACAGTACAAGAAATCCATGTAGAAGACTATGTTTTTGTTTAAAATTGTTAGACTAAAATTTGAGGGCTGCCTTATACACAGAAGTGAGCCAAGCAGAGAACTACACAATTGTAAAACTGCAATTTGGGGTTGGAAAGTGGAAGTTACCTTATACATTGGGGCATCTTATAGATGGGAAAATACAGTGTGTGTATATATGTATCTATTGTCCACCACATATAAAAATCAGTGCCCATTTTCTGGTACCCTCCCCAGAACGTCTTTGAATAATGATCATGCATATGATTAAATTTCACTGGAGTTAAATAGCATTTCCACATTACTGTATAAAATTATCTTTTATCCTTATTAAAATAAATCTCAATATTCTAATATTCAACAATTTTTTCTAACCATCTCCTTCCTATAATAGTTTCACTAAATCCTTCTGTTCTGCTTCCAATAATAAAATTACAAATCTTACCATCCCCTTCTCTTACCTTACCCTCTCCCACATTTCCATTTTTAAAACTAATTCTTTTATATTTTGTACCTTCCCTACATTTACCATTTATTTTTATCCACGTCTTTGTCCAATGTTCTAACTGAATAACATTCTATCTAGATATTTCATCTTCGCCTGAATCGCCTAGCACGTCTTCTACTTGTTCTTTATTCCCAATTTTTTTCTAGTTTGTCCTTGAACTTAAAAACTTGTCTCTTTATCAAAGGATCTTCTTTTTAAATTCTCTGGGAATTTTTCCAGCTCTGTCAACGGACATAATGGAGAAATTGGTGGGATAAACAATCTTCTATATTTATAACATATTGTTAGCATATTAAGACAATGATTTTTCTCTCTTTTCTCTTGCAAGAGGAGGATTTTTACCAAGTTCAGCCATAGTTCTTGCCCTTCCATTTTCCATCAGATTGAGTTGAGAAATAACATCTGAAACATAGCCTAACTGATTGGTAGAATACTATATAGCCTTATCTGGAAGCTCAGCCATGACAACTGGACTTCTTTTCTTGAGTAGCATAGCAAATATGTTTTTAGATTTATACCATCTCTTTTCATTAATCCTTGGTTTCTAAATTCTATTACAAAATGTATTAATACCTTTTGCTAGTCCTTTTAATTCTTCTTCCTTAATTTTTATTGGCAGCATCTTAAACAACAACAACAAAAACTTAGATAGCATCTTCATACTGCAATTGTGCCAAACCATGACAATCCGATTTTCCTTAAGTCAGCGAGCGTCTTCATAATTACCTGTTTCAATAAACTGAAATTATCTTTTTTCAAGCTTTCCAAATTATTTGAGGTATTTATACTTAAGTACTTAATGGTTTTGGATACTGAAGCCACGGCAAACATTGCAGTGTTGTGATGAATGATCCTCTCCCAAACAGAAGAGGTACTTCACATATCCATCTGAATGAGGGATCTTAATCCTGCACAAAATACATTTATTCAATAAGGACATGCATGCCATAAAAAGCTAGAGAATCCACATACGATAACCAACTTAAAAATAAAAATAGGAATAAGTGAGGAAAAGCAAAATATAATATAATAACATAATAAAAGTGCACTGGATAAGTTGCTGGATTGCAGTCAAAACTGCTTACTACCTGGATTTGATCTTGACAGACTCAGGTAGCTGGTATGACATGGTATATTAAGCAGCACACTTTGCTTTCCCTATTTTTATTTCAGAAAATAACTCTCCAGAAAGCTGCCCTAATGGCTGCTCACAAGGAGGGAACTGCAAGGGAATTGTTAGGGCATGGCTCGGCACATACAAAGGAGGGTGGTGAACCTCCTAACCCTAAACCTGCTCCACTCTGATACTACCCAGAAGGTAACAATGAGCAAGCAAGTAAGCCCTCCCGCTCCAACTGTGGACTCAGTCATCTCTCCTGTGATGCTCCTGTGAGCATGAGAAAGAGGAGGTAGAAGCAGCAGCTTTTGCTAATACTCTTCAACTTCCTGGCTCTCCCAAATGTTGGCAAAGATCAGAGGAACCACCACAGCAGCTGGAGGGAGGTGGGAGCTTTTTCACTGAGGAATTCATCTCCCCTGTTTTTTTTCCAGATTCTGGTGAAGAGGCATGAAAAAGGAGGCAAGATCATTCTGTACTGTCTATTGTATATAACTGTAATAAATTTAGAGCTGCAGAGTTGGCAGAGACCCTACGGATCATCAAGTACACCCCCTGAACTCCCATCCTCTATTGTATCTTCACAGCCAGAGACAGCGATCTCATGCCAGGAAAGCTTGGGCCGTGTGGCTGAGTGGTTAGTGTGGTATTCTCTCACCCAGCCATAATCTTAGCATGCTCTTTTGATAACTGTTTGAAAAAGTATTGGATGACATTGCCCATATGTTCCCCAAAGTGATGCCATCCAGGTGTGTTGATCTACAACAGAATATTCATCACTCCAGCCAATGGGGACATAGTAGCTGGAGACAATGAGAGTTGCAGCTCAAAACATCTGGAGAACAGCGGATTGAGAGAGACTGCCTCTGCTTAATACATATCTGCAAAATAATCTTAAAATAGCGACCATCCATGCCAGTCTGGACTCTGGTTGCACTGATCTGTCCCCAAGCATCGCCGGTGCTGCACCCCCTTGATCTCCTCATTTCGTTGAGTTTGGGCCTGTGACTCCAGGTGATGCCTCCAGGGCATTGTTCTGCTGTAGGCCGGCAACTTCCCCTTCCGATCCTTGCCCATCCCGGCTTATTAAGATCGCCAGAGTGAGCATGCCAGAGTGGGCTGCTATCACTGCCACTGCCTCCTGGGAGACGGTGGTCAAGCCCATCCTTAAGAAACCTGGCTTGGCATCTGACAATATGGGTAATTATCGTCTGATTGCCAGTGTTCCCTTCATAGGCAAGGTGGTGGAGCGGATCACAGCCAAGCGGCTCCAATTGTTCCTGGAGGAAGATCATGTTCTCGTTCCCTTCCAGTCTGAGTTCAGGCCATGTCATGGGACTGAGGCCGCCCTGTTCGCATTGCAGGATGACCTGTTGAGGGGGGCCAACAGGGGCTGTGCTACCTTGTTGGTCCTTCTCAATTTGTCAGTGGCCTTTGATACTGTCGACCACGGTATCCTCCTGGGCAGGCTTCCTGAGGTGGGGATTGGGTGTCTAGCCTTGTGCTGGCTCTGCTCCTTCCTTGAGGGCTGTGCTCAGCAAGTGAGCCTGGGTGGGGAATTGTCGTCTCCCTGGTCACTCTCTTGTGGGTTGCCTCAGGGGTTGGCAATCTCCCCCATGTTCTTTAACATTTATATGAGGCCACTGGCTGAAATCATCCAGAGATATATGGGGTTGCAGTGATCAGTACACTGATGACATGCAGCTCTATATCTCCTTTTCCACCCATGCAATGGAGGTGGTCCAGACTCTTGATTGCTGCCTGGATGCCGTGCTGGAATGGACCAAGTCCAACAGACTCAAACTCAACCCTGAGAAGACTGAGGTTCTGTTCTTTGGGGGGGGGACCAAATGGGTACGGTGGCCTACTTCCCAGTCTGGGGGGTGTCTACCTTCCACCTGGTTGATAGAGCGAGAAGTCTGGGCATTGTCTTGGACCCGGCATTGTCCCTGGAGTCCCAGGTGGCTGCTGTGTCCAAGTCAGCCTTTTACCAGCTTAGGCTTATTGTGCAGATTCGCCTGTACCTTGATAGTAACTCCCTGAGGACAGTTGTGCAAGCGCTGGTCATCTGAAGGATTGATTACTGCAACACTCTCTACATGGGCCTTCTCCTGATCCTTGTCCGGGGACTGCAGCGGGTGCAGAATGCGGCGGCCAGATTGGTGGTTGGTGCAGGTCATTTTGAGCACATCATGCCAATTCTGGCTCTCCTGCATTGGCTACACGTTGCCTCCCTGATAAGGTTCAAGGTATTGGTTTTGGTTTACAAAACTCCATGGCTTGGGCCCTGAGTGTCTGGCAGAGTGGATCTCCCAAAGGTCAGTGTCAGCCCATTCCACCAGAGCATCCTTGGCACTTTTGTTCCGCATGGCCACCCCCTGGGAGACCCGTAAGGTTGTCATCTGTAATCGGGCCTTCTTGTTGGTTGTTCCCACAATCTGGAACAAATTGCCATGCGAAATGCGCCAAATGGAGTCCCTGGCAGCTTTTTAAAAAGCTTTAAAGACCTGACTTTTTAGGGAAGCTATCGGCAATTGATGTCATGTTTGTTCCCCCCCCATCTTCTCCCCCCCCCCTTTCTTCTCTTTTGCCATCCCTTAGTTTTCCCATTGCCCGGTTCTGAATCCCATGGTATGACTAGTTTATGTTTTTGTATTTGTTGCTTATTGTTTTGTTTGCTTTTAATTTCTGATTCACTTGCTTTCTTGTAAACTGCCCAGAGTCCTTATTTGGAAAATCGAGTGATCTAGAACTACAATAATAATAAAATAAAATAAAATAAAATAAAGTAAAATAAAATAAAATAAATTGTATAAACTCTCCAGCACAATGAAGTCTATAACACCTGCTAATATATGAGGAGGAAATTTATCTGCTTCCTTCTGTACTGAAGGATGAAATCCTCTGTGGAGAGATTCATTTGGCACCAATCAACACACTGCAAGAGTGGGACTGGCAAGTGAAATGCTAAATATCGCTTTTCTCCCTAATCAACCTCAGGTCTAGATTTCTTACAGTACAGTAATTTTATTGTATTCTTTTGGATCAGTGAGTGAGGACAGAGCTGGGAATCAAGAGTGGGTGATTCTATTTCTGTCTCTGTGACTCACTGGATCTTGGTCACCCCCACCTAGAACTCAAGACTAATAATAGCAAGAACACACCTTTCTGGAACATGGATACATTTAGAGATGAAACTTAACATGGCTGATGGGTCTTGTACATGTATTCCAAAAATAATAGCAATCAACAATAATGCAGCATGATAACAATGGTAGAATTGGTGACACTTGGAACACAAAATAATATATTTCTGAGCATTTTAATGGAATTACTCTAATCTTTGGTGTTATCTCTAAGCATTTTTCCCACCTACTGTTATATTAGCATAATAGACATTTCAACCCAGTAGGGCTGAGTGGAAACATTTATTTATTTATTTATTTGATTTGATTTGATTTGATTTGATTTCTACACCAAACCATTTGACACAACTGCCACTCTGGGCAATTTACAAAATTTTAAGATAAATACAACAGACATAATAGCAAACATAATATCAAACATAAAACAAGCATAATATTCGCACTAGCAGGGACTTTGTACAGCACATACCGCATATCTCTGCCCCGAAGCCCTCAATATTTTAACTACTAACACACATTATTGATAGATCAGCCCACAATTCCAGCCAAGTATTTTTGTATGTAAACCTAATTACATGCTTGGCTTCATCATTATTTCAGAAGAAACCTGCAGACCACAGCCAGTCCTGCCCAGCTTTTTCCTTTAGTTCCATGCCTCACTTCTACAAGGCTGGTGTTATCTTCACCTTCTCCCTTCTTTCAAATGATGGCTGCCTTTGATGGGGCAGTTGAGTGAACTGCCAAAATCAGGTTTTCTCACCCTAGGTGCACCACTGCCCATTGGACCAAAGGATACACATAACAGCAACATTTTTTGACAAAGTTGAGTCCCTGCTATCATTGCCAGCTAAAAGACTCTTGCCTAAACCCCTGGATCACTGTGTTGATTGGGATGTGGGGAAATCCTAATTTAAAGACACATTCTCATCTTTACAGGCTGTCTCAGCCCAACAAGTCCCCTCTGTGATGAACTTTAAAGCTCCACAAAAGTGATATCCTTTGGCAATTCACACTACTTCTAAAATTACATAAGCTGTCCAGTTTTGTATGAAAAGAGGCAATTTGGCACAGAAAGGGGGTGGTGGTCTTTTTCTGCTGACGACCACATTTCCTTAGGTGTACATATACATGCCAGCATTAGAAAGGGCTACAGCCATCCAAAACAGGTGAAGTGAGAGTCACGTCTTCCTATCTTTCTCCACTTCTTCTGTTCCCCTTCCCTGTTTTCCTTAATTCCTGACATCCCATTTTGTTCTTTTCTCCCTTCTTCCCACCTTCTGAGCAATCAATGCTGTCATCCACTGAGGTATTTAAAATATCCTATTCAAAACATACTGCCCATTTTCCATCTCTTGAACACTGTTTCCACTGTCTCTGCTTAGTACTTACCTGCAATGATTTGTTTCAAATATGTATATTTCTTCCCATAATCACAGATACATAAAGATATTAACCATGTTTGTATAAATTACTGATAGTAAGCATGCAGTGTGACAATCTGTTGTACGTCTGTGTAGCTGGAATCTTTTCTGACTGGTCCTGCTTCATTGCAATCCATTTCCCCTTAACCTTTCAACGTCATTTTATCTTATGCTTTTCTTTTTGCTCATATCTTTTTGCCTCTTCCAAATTTAGCATCATCTGTGAATGTCATTAAGAAGCTTGACTTCTCCATGAAGATTATTAATGAAGACATTAAATAAGGTTTGTGGGAATGGCCCAAATGTTCTGTCACTAATCTGTGCCATGTCTAGCTAGACACCTGCTACCAACTCCAACCATTTCCGGGGTTCCTCCCCACTCCGTAACACAACTCTAGTTGCCATCTTCCAGTTGATGTGACAGCAATCTTCCACAAATGAAGGAAACAGAATAATTTCTTCAGTTGCTAACAGAGGTGAATGGGAAGAATGGCACATACAACCAATGATGATCTTTATATTCAGAGACACAAATATCAAGGCAAAATGGTCACGGAACAGTATTACCAAGATATTGACCTGATTAAATGGGGGAAGTGGTAATTTTCATAAATTTTATTTACTACTGGTCCGCCAGGAGAAGTCTCTAGATGGACTATCTGGAAATCACTTAGAGCCTTTTCACACGACCCCTAAGATCCGCTGGCCACTGAAATTCGGACCAGAGATCATGGGGGTTTGTCACTGTTCCTGTGTTCCCACCCCCTCTGCACTCCTGGCAGCTGGCTGTGTGAGGGGAGGGAGAAAAAAAGAAAGAAAAGAATGCCGCCTTATCTCCGTTCTGCCGGTCTCGCTCTGTTTCCGGCAGCATTCAGATCTCTTAAAGGGGCGGGGGGCAAAAAAACAACAAACAGAAGCGAGGAGAACCCGGCACCCACTACGTTAGATCCGCATCAGGGATTTTTCACCCCCGGAGAGCAGGTACCTGAAAGGCGCGCTGGGACGTGCTTAGGTGGGCGTGGTCGCACTTAATTTTCTGTAAACTCTGGAGCTGGTGGGGAAACAATTTTAAGCTCCGGAGCTGGGAGCCATTTGCCCCAGAGTTTAGGGGTCGTGTGAAAAGGTTCTTAATAGACTTTGAAGCAAATAGAAAGATTACAGAATAATCCAGTAAAATGGGGCTACTTGGATACAGGACAAATTTTGTACTTGGTGCTGTAGACACCTGGAATAGGAACTGGCAAACCACTCCAGTATTCCTGCCCAGAAAACTCCAAATACGTGGAGACACGAAGAGTCGGTCACAACTGTAACGACACAACACACACACATGGATGAAGGGTTGACTAAGCATGGCTTTCCTTAAAACCCTGGCTCTGTTCCAACTATACACTGCCAAAAAATGAAACCACGTGTCATTTTAAAAAAGGGCAATTCATGACATTGATCTGCATAAATATGAATATCTGGAGGTTGAGTCATGGCAACTGGACGTCTTTTCTTGTGAGATTGAACCATTTCCGTACTCATCCAAGCAGCTTCATCAGTCTGAAGAATACGTATATGAATTTAAATTGTGCAATTATGAATATATTTTTGGACAGTTGTATCTGTGTTTTAAGACATGGAAACATGTAATTTTAAGGAATCAATGTGAACCAACCACTCGGCTAAGAGGGAAAGTCTCAGGGAACACCAGAAAACTTTACATGCCTGCTTTTCTGCCGAGCTGAAGCTAATATTTCAAGGATGCAGATGCTACCAGTATCAGACACCCAGGGGACCAGACATGTCAGATTTATCAGGTCCTGGATGCTATTTAACAATGAAAATGCATGAGCCACGCAGGCTGCATCTGGAAGCTTGCCCAACATATTTAAAACTTTCCTCCCAAAGGGACACATTTACAACTTACCAAGAAAACATTTTCTCCCATCTTTAGGCTTGTTCTCCTAAGAGTGCACCTCTGTGTTTAAAATAATGTGCCAGGCAGCCCCAAGGAGATAAACCTTGCTATAAATCTTCAGGCATTGTCAAAAAGGGAGGTAAGGAACGGAGGAAAGTGTCTCACTAAGTCATGCACAGAAACGGCTTTGGATAACGACACAGGCAGAAAATGTTCTCAGTGTAATTCAGCCAATTCTCAATTTATTTTTATAAACCAGTTCCAAGCTTTGCTGCACAAAAACCCTCTGGAGGGGGCAATTAAACTCAGAACTGGGATGGACAGATGAGTAGGCAGAATTAGTAGGTTTGGAAATCTTAGTTGTCTAGATTACAACTCTCAGCCATGCTGACTGAGGGCTTTGGGGGATTGTAATGTTTTCCAACTGTGGAAAACACACAGACAGAGCCTAATCCCCATCTGCCAATATTTTATGCTTAAACGTTTGATTTCAAGTGGTAAAACAGCACGTACAGAAATCCCATTGATCCAACGGATCTCTTTCCGTTGCCACCGAAAGGTGGATTTAGGTGCAAGAATTTAGTTATAGGGAACAAAGCTAGTGGACTGAAATCTGGAGTGTGGTGTTATGGTGGGAGGTGGGGGGCAGAATCTGGATCTTCATCCCAAACAGTGGGGAGGAAACTAATGAAGATACAATGAACATTAGTCCTGGGGAGATTATGGCTCCCATTCACAATGTACAATCCCATGTGTATGGCCATAAGCCCTGCTAAACTCAACAGGACTAACTTTCAGCTGAGTAAACTTCCATAGGCCTTAACTGCACACATAACAGTTGACCTCTAAATAGCATTAGCTTCATTTTATATTAGCCAGTGTGCCAGACAGGATGAAAAAGAATATCTGCGCTTCTAGGCTTCTTGCCAATATTACTTATTTTTCCCCTTCCAAGATTTGGGTGAGTGTTAAAGCCGATTTAGCAAAATTTTGCAGAAATTTGTTCATTTACAAAGATTGCAGTCTGTTATTTCACACAAAAAATCGTGCATTTTGTCTGAAAAATGCAAACATCTGACATGTATGCAATGAAAAATATACACAAATGATACGTTCTTTAATCAATGGAACAAATTTATGTGGCTGAATAGGTACACCTCGAAAAGTACATAAACAAACGTACAAGTTATGGAAACTGAGCATGAGAAATGTTTAAAAATATCCATGTAGAAAGCGGGGGGAGGGGGAGGGGAGAGCTTGCAAACTGATCTGAGCAAAAGATGGGAATGCAAGTGGAAATGCATTGGAATCAAAGGCTCACAGCTATTCACTCTCATGGTCTCAGAGTATAGTTTGCAGAAGGACCAGCTCTGTATTTGAAGGCTTTAGAGTAGCTAGACCAGTGGTTCTCAAACTGTGGGTCCCCAGATGTTCCTGGACTGCAACTCCCAGAAGTCTTCATCACTAGCTGAGCTGGCCAGGATTTCTGGGAGTAGTAGTCCAGGAACATCTGGGGACCCACAGGTTGAGAACCACTGAGCTAGACCAACAGCATTCATTTTCTTGAGATTTCAGGGCCAAACTGTGATATTGAGGGCAAGCCGGTCACAGATGTGGGACAGACAAGCAAGAGAGGGAGCAGTACAGGAGTCAGAAGAGCTTGCCAGTTGAGTTTTGAAACAGGTACATGGAACCCGCACACCACCTCAAACTGTCTTTCACTAAACTGCATTGTGGCCTCAAATGCACATACCCATCAGCCTTCTCTTTGGTCCTTTACAAGAGCATGATCTTGAAAGACTTCAGCCATAAAGATGGGATTTCAGAATAATCAATCAGTAGTACTCCTTGGAAAAGTCCCTGATGTTGGGAAAGATTGAAGGCAAAAGGAAAAGAGGATGGCAGAGAATGAGATGGTTGGACGGTGTCATCGATGCAACCAATATGGATTTGACAAAACTCCGGGAGGCAGTGGAAGATAGGAAGGCCTGGCGAGCTCTGATCTATGGGGTCACGAAGAGTCGGACACGACTGAATGACTGAACAACAATTACAAAGCAAAGGAAACACACAAAGAGGAGAAAGCTATACAGGAGGGCATACATCCAGGAAAAGGGGGTATGAGAAGGATAAGCACAGGTCTCTTTAGCAATCGGTTATTTGCTGAAATTTCAAAGGGTCATTCTGCACATTGTAACCAAGAGGATTTCCCCCCTATTCTAACCTCTCATAGACTGACTGTCTCAGGAAACTGCTTTTGAAGCATTGGTAAAACGTATCAGCACATGTGCATTTAGGAAATTCCATCAATACAAAGTATAAATTCCGACACAACAGTAAAAAAAAAAATTAAGATATATGGGGCTGATTTGGAGCATGATGGCAGGAACACAGCCAATCAATAAATCATCTTCTGCTTTTCCCACACAACCAGCCACCTTCCCCAGCACCTGTGCATAATTGAGCTCATATTTCAGCCAGCCAGTCAGAGGCTTATGACACCTGGAAGGTAGAACTTCCTAAGGATGGACTGACATACATTTCCACTCTAGTCCACCCGCGAATTATATACTGTATTAGTTTCTCCAGTTGATCCTGGCTTGACTCCTTCAGTTGGGCCTATGCAGCCACCAACCCTATCAATAGTTTGGTTGATGATGGACCAGTGCAGTGGGGGCAGAATATAGAATAAAGAAAAGGTGGGAGTGGAAAATTCATATCCTTGTCACAGCCTTGAAAACAGTGCACGGAGGCAGGCAATTGTAGGCATAAGACTGGATCAGCATTTGTTGATGGGACATTCAGCTGCCATCTCAGGTCAGGATCCTGAAAGGGACTTTGCTGGCTGATAGGAGCATCCCAGGTTGTGGGAAAAGGGTGTTGCTCAGAAATTCACTAACATGACAGTGAGTCCTACATAGTGATCTTCTGCCCAGAGGAGACCTCTTGACTGCCATTCCCTCAAGGACCCAGCAGGAATGTGGGTTGTCAGATCCTTAGATCCGGCACCTTATGCTGTGCCAATCCTACTGTTTGCTGTAACCAATAATGCTACTGTCATTTGTTTTTCACTTTCCAGCAATGGTTGTGCATGTGATATCTTCACTTGAAGGACTTGGAGGCTGAGCTCCTGATTCCATAAGGAGACTTTTTTCAAACACTTGTGGACTTTGATATGAGAACATGGTATTTTGCCATAACACTGTGTTCTATATTATTATGTTTGCCTGCTTTTCTTTCTCTTTGTCCAGTGACTTGTTGTGTCTCAAGGTTTGTTTCCCTGATCTGGGAACCTGAAGGAGCACAACAACTTCTGAGACTTTAGTCAACACCTTGAGATCTGGCAACACTACAGGGTAGGCAATGTCCCCACCACTACCCATGTCATCATGTTGAGCTCTCACATTACTTAAATATGGTAGCCACTGCAGTGATGGGTGACAGTCACTGGGTTATTTACATTCTAATCACAGGGACAATGAGGCAAGCAAGATCCTTGAGAAGATTTCTGCCTTGGCTTAATCCATGAAAAGCAATACAAATCCTAACAAAGGTTCTGCGGGAATGGCCTACTGTGTTAATTCTGAAATCTGTAAAACCAAACCAAAAGCATCTGCAAATATCTGTGATATGAGTGCAGGCATGCTATTAGGAGCAGGATGATAAAATCTCTGATCACACACGAAGTTTACTGGGTGATACAGTGTGCCTTAGCTTAACCTATATCAGAAGATAAAATAGGATGTGGTAATATGAGTTCTTTCAAAGGATGGCTGGATGACAAATATTTTTAAAATTAAAGCAAACAATAACATTTAATCTAACGGAACAGAGTCAGGTTTTCTTGTACAATGTGGGGTGGCGATCCACATTCAAATGTATCCTGTCTTTCTCTGTGACCCTGCACAGGAATCAATATTAATAATTTCTAATTCATCACCAACTGCTGTGTCGTGCCCTGTCGTGCAAACAATGCTGACATTATTTGATGGCAGTTATTAAGCCCAGTGGCATACTGAGAGTGCTGCTGTTTTAGCTCTGCATTGCCCTGGATGTGCAGAGAAGGGAGACTGTATTTCAAAATGGCAAACAGAATAATTCCTGTCTCTTCTATTTGTCTTCGTCATCGCTCCATAGTCTATAATCTAACAAAGCTATGATTGGCTTTGTAGCGTTTGGTTTATACCCTGAGAAAAGCATACATCAGGCTGTGCATATACCGTGTTCTATAGAGTGAATGCTTTTTCTGTTAAATTCTCAGCAGAGGCTGACTCATGTTTGTATATCACAAACACAGAACTCCAGTAGAGGTTGAAATGGAATAGGGGTGGCATGAATAATGATCTCACTCCAAGGCAGGGTAGGTCTGGAGCTGTTATGGATGACAGAAACCCAAGGGGTAATGTAGGACATGCTTCCCATCCCTTATTTGCTCTGTACTACCATGGCAAGGTCATTCCAGACCAGAGACATAATTTTATGGCAGGTTTGTATCTCATTGCTTCACCAAGGTGTCTTCTACACTTCCTCTATGGGTCAGATCACATATAAAGACATCAGACATTGCAAACAAAGTTCTTCTGCCTCCCGATGGCCCATCATAGCAACAACCAGCTGCTTGTTTTATTTGGCAAACATGGCAAACTCATGCTAGAATAAACACAGTTTCCCCCTCTTAAGATTGTTGTGCTTCTAGATGAGGAGATGTCATTTCATCCAGTGTGGCACTTAGTCATTTGATGCCTATCGGAAAGACACAACGTGTTCATCCGTGGTACAAAACTCACCAAATCGTGGGATCATACACACCCTATAACTATCAAAGTAACCAAAACAGAGCTACAGTGCAAAAGACAAGACACAATTAGAATGTAACTTAGCAACCATGTGAAATTATCATTGGAATGCATCTTAATTACACTATATTCATTAAGTTACAAATTGGAATATAACTTAGTTATCAATTGGAATGGCTTAGTTATTGCAAAGGAAGGAAGGAAGGAAGGAAGGAAGGAAGGAAGGAAGGAAGGAAG
>JAHTLZ010003526.1:25815122-25837552 GCA_023846285.1 Phrynocephalus versicolor | reverse complement strand
AAAAAAAAATAAGTACGACCACACCCACCTAAGCGCGTCCCAGCGCACTTTTCAAGTACCTGGCATCCAGGAGGTAAAAAATCTTCCGATGCGCATTGTAAAGCTGTGAATGCCGGGCTCCCTCACCTTCTGCTTTTTTTTTTTGTCCCCGCCACCCCTTTAAGAGACAGGAATCACTATGGGGTGGCTTGGGGCTGCTTCCAGCTGGCAGAGTGGAGGTGAGCCTGCATTTTTTTCCTCCCTTTTTTTCTCCCTCCCCTCACGCAGACAGGAAAAATGGAGTGCGGAGGGGTGGGAACACAGGAAGAACGACAAACCCCCATGATCTCTGGTCCGAATTTAAGTTGCAGGTGGATTTTAGAGGTCGTGTAAAAGCGCCCTTAGACTTCCAGAAAGAGTGTTCCCATTTGGTGTTTAATTCATCTGACTAGACCTGGGCCTCTGACATAAGCTCCACCAGTGTTTTCTAAATTTACTGAGGAATATCAATAATATTCATTTCATTTATATATAAAGTGTTTTAATTTATAGATACAATGAACAGATACAATGAAATAAATAGCACTTAATAATGCCTCTGTGTGTGTGTGTGTGTGTGTGTGTGTGTTGTGTCCTTACAGTCATGACCGACTCTTCGTGACTCCATGTCCATGGAGTTTTCTTGGCAGGAATACTGCAGCAGTTTGCCAGTTCCTATACCAGGTGCCTGCAGCACCTGCTATTCCCTGGTAGTTTCCCATCCAAGTACTAATCAGGGCCGACTCTGCTTAGCTTCCGAAATCAGATGACACTTAAACTTTTCATAATTTTAAAAAATCCAATATTATTGTACCAAAGCAAATGGTGAAAAATTAGCACACGTTTCCAGCATGAGCATTATTATTCTTTATAGATCATATATGAGTGTCTAATATATTTGCTTATTAAACCACAGTAGGACAACAGCATGAAATGGAATTTATCAAAACGGCAACTGTCTATTCAAATTCTGAGCTGAATTTCAGAAATGGTCCCTGGAGTTTTAAAGGCAATACAAGCTATACTAGGTGCCATGAATTCTTCTCATTGCCTTTTAGCTAGGAACACACAAAACTGTCTTACACCAAGATGGATCATTGGTCCATCAAGCCTAATCTCTAACTAGCAACAGCTCTCTAGGCTTTGAGACAGGAATCTACACAGTTCTACCTATAAATCCGGGAGGACAACACTGAAATCTAAATAATTTTATTCCCGAATGGATGTGGCGTTAAAATGTATGCAGATTACAAACAAATTAGAACACATGGAAACTGCAAGAGGCTAGGGTAGAAGGGCCAGACACTTCCATGCTCCTACGGCTCACTGGAGATGTCACAATCTAAGTTCGAAAAAGCTAATTATACCATTTTATTTGACGATGAAAAACACAACTGGAACCATAAAAGTCAAACAAAAAGTACCACATACTGAACATAGTGCATGGGGTTAAAAATTGCATCTATTTGGTGTGAGCAAATTTGTTCACTCGTCAATAGGAAAACATGAATTAGGATCAGTGAAGACAAAGGCGAATAGCAGGACAGAAGCCCATCATTGGAATGGTTTGTCATTGGATTGAGAGTTTGCCATTCTGGGTAATGGTATCATATAATTAAGACCTGACTTCTTAATTCTTTACTTCTGACTAAATGTGAAGACTTTGGCTGAAGCCAAAGTAAGTAAGTCATAGTTAGAGAAGGCCCACTGAATTTGGTCAATGCCTCCTAATTTAAAATGAAGACATCTTGCCATTTTAGTGCTTCTTGAAGTTGTTTTTATCTCTTGTAATTTGTGTCATGCCATTCTATCTGACCTTTTTGCTTTCATAGTTTTAAATCACAAGTCCCAAGAAGCTTGATTTTAACAAATCTTTTTGATTTGTAAGCTTTTCTTTTCAGTATTAAATGACGTGGGTGCCTCTTTTTATGGTGAGCTCTTCTTGGTACTTGTCATATATCTTCCAGACCAGAAGATGTGTCTCACTTCCCTACACCCGCTTGACTCTGAAGATGTCTATTGCATAGCTTCTCCGGTCCTTCAGCCATGCAGGAGGCTATAAAAATCACTGGGCTCTTTCGGGGCTACAATCCACAACCAGTAGAGACAGAACTGATCAAAGAGACAAATCACTCAGTCTTCTAAAGGCTTCCAGTTGCCAGCAGTCCTCTGCATTGATGACATCTTTCAACAGAAAGGAATGTTCTAGTCACTATCTTCTTCAATATTTTTCCAGGGTTCTGACAACTGGGGCTATTTACATTGCCCTGTCTAATGGAACAGATCTTCTTTTACTAGTCCTGGCCCATCATTTGTTAACATAGACTCAACAGTGAATGTGAATGCTATACCAGTGGTGGCAAACCTTCGGCACTCCAGGTGTTTTAGACCATAGTTCCCAGAATTCCAAGCTTGTACTGCCAATGACAAACAACTGTGGGAGTTGTGGTCCAAAACATCTGGCATGCTGAAGGTTCGCCACCATTGCTATAAACCCTTTCCTTAAGGCGGGGCATGTCCAAACTTCAGCCCTGCCGATGTTTTGGACCAAAACTCCCAGAATTCTAAGCTTAGATTGCCAATGACAAAGGACTGTGGGAGTTGTGGTCCAAGACATCTGGTAGGCCAAAGTTTGGACATGCCTGACTTAAGATGTCCAAGCCTCCATTTTAATTCCATGCATGGGATTCTTAATGGTTGTTTCTTAAAGACAAATAGCGACATCATCTGGTTTGAAGGATGCTAGTATAGTATTAGGGATTTTTTTATCCTGGCAATTTCTGGTAAGCAGTTGTTCCAGGACTTCTAGAGAGAGACCTTGGCATTTCCTGGACCAGAAGTGGGAAGAAAAGTTGAGAATTTCCCCCATCCTTCTCTGCTGTTTCCTATGCAAGATTAGATTTGACAGTCCTGCACTGCTTATTTCAGGCTGTTGTGCTGGCTGGTTTCAATGATTATGTTGGCCACTGCATGGAATTGTCTCCAAACCGTTTGAAGCTGACCAGTGTAACAGGCTGAAATTGATGAAAGTGGCAAAGAGTTACAGTAATCTTGCAGAGGACAATGCTTAAGGCACCAACAGCACAAGACAACTTAATCTTAATCAACAAGACTTGTCCAGGTGCTGATAAAAAAAGTCCTGTGGAGAGTGGCATCAATGCCTGCATGGTATCTAAGGAAATACACAGAGGATTTCACTGGCGGTAACTCAGAACATTTTGTCAGAAATTCTAGGAGAGGAAAGCAGAAAAAAAGGCATAAAATCTCATAGAAAGAGATGGGACTGACCAGCATCTAGATTTAGAGGACAATTTTGGTGCTATTATTTGTGGAAAGCTACTTTAGCCTCATATTTAGTAGTTATTTATTTATTTAATTTTATTGATTATAAAATTATAAAATGTATATCCCACCTAACTTAGTGGGATCACTACTTTGAGCAGTCATTACAATGTATGATTAACGCAGAATTTTTGTTGCAAACATTGGTTTTGACCTTTGATAGATTCTGTCCCTTGTGTACAGCCTATTAATCCCATAAACAGCAGCACAGATGCATGGGACAGGTTGGCATAGAGTCAGCCCCACGGCCTGTATGCCTGATAGAGACTGCACATGCTAGACAAGGAAACAATCTCTTCTCCTCAACGCTCTCCAGTGCAAATCTGCCCTGTGAAACTGAAGAAAAGCACCCAGTATGTGCACACCTGAGCAAGTCCACATGGGCGTGCATCCACGTGCAAGGTATGGCAAAGAAAGAAGGCAGACAGACTTACTAGGCACGCGGTTGATTGCTTTGAGAGGCCTCAGAACTCGTACAGTGCGGATTGCAGACAAGTTGATATTTTGGAGATCCAAGGAATATTCCACCATCCTGCCAAAGGAGAGGAAGAGAATGAGGTGCGATGCAGAAAGTGAGCGAGACCTCTGAAGCCAACAAGGGAAATGAGGGATTCAGAAGCTGACATTGTTCACACAGACCAAATGGTACAAAATCCCATCAGTGTGTCATCCCTTCCTCACCGGTCTACCTAGAGGCTTTGCTGGTAGGGAAACACCAGAAAAGCAGCATCGCTGCATGCATGCTAATCATGCGGGAGACTGCTCCCCCTCTCCATTCATGCTGAAGCGAGATCCCAATCAAATGACTGCCATTCAACGCTGCCTATCTAAGGCAGGGGCTTTGGTAACAGCATGGGGTAGCTGATCAGAGTATGGGTCTACTCTAGGGGCCCTTCAGAGGCCGAGCATGTGCGCCCCATATGCTTTAAGAAAGCAGGCACCCACACTACAGAATGTGTGTGCATGCGGGGGGGGGGAGTACTGCTATCTATAATCCATTCCCGTTGGGGTAGAGATAAGTTGAAAGAGAAGCACCACAAAGCCAACAAGAAGCAATCTGGAGTCTCGCCTGAAACCTCTTTCTTCCTTGGCATCTACCTGCTTTCCCTGTCTGTCACAAGGGAGAGGGGACATGACTTTTTTTTAACCCAAATACCCTGCAAGATTGTACAGGAATGCAATTCTTGCTTCTGGGAGAAAGTGAAAAGCAGAGCAAGTGGCCATGTGCAGGAATCAGAAAAAATGAGCCTACCGCTGAGCAGAGTCGCATCAAATCCATTTCCTGGTTTAGAGTGTGACACTTATGTTGACGCTGCAAATTGTACTGCATTTGCTTTCTTGGATGCATGCCAGAAAATCATAGATTCGTGGAATAATTGCGTTGGAGGTAGAGATGGGCACGACTCAGAAAAATTGTTCGTTTTCATTTTCGTTTTCGGCTAGGGGTCCGTTTCGGCTCGTTTCCGTTTTCGTGAGCTAATTTCAAAATTTTTCATTTTCGTTTCATTACGTAACGAACACAAAAAAACAAAAACGAAAACGAAAAATTTTTCGTTTCTTCCCATTTAGCTCCATTATGTGTTTTTCCAGTAACGAAAAACGAAAATTGGCTCGAAATTAGTCGTTTCGTTTCCGTTTTCGTTCCAGTTCTGAGCCATTTTTCGTTTCGTTACATAACGGAAACAAAAAACGGAAACGAAAACGAAAATACCACTAAGTTGTGCCCATCTCTAGTTGGAGGGAAAATATAAGATCGTCAAGTTCAGTGACGGGATTCTGCTCCAAACCAGCCTGGAGGTCTGTGATATTCCTTCTGGATTGCCCATCCTGGTATTTGCTAGTCTGACCTTACTTTGCTTTTGAAACTACACAATATAAAGTACCATACCACCAGGAACACAAGTAAGAAAGAACCACTTGTGAGAACTAGCATTATCCAATTCAAAGCAAAATTGAACTGAACTGTATAGTGACTGTTAACAAGATATTCTTGCTTTGAGCAGTTTGGTTCAAGTAACACTTCCCCCCCCCCTTTCTTTCTTTTGTACGGACTGGGGTGTCGTAAGGTAATAATACAGAGACATGGAAGAAAAGAAGTAGGGAAACTGAACATAGACAGGAGTATCTTGCTCTAATTCCTAAGGCTTATTAAACAATGCCTTGGACATTCCCTGGGAGGGCTAATCAGGATGTTCTCAGCTGGTTGAACTGCTGGAAATAAGGGAAGGCAAGAATGTTCAGCCATGATGATGCACAGCTGTGTATTCAAAAAAGAAAGCTGGGGTACAAACCATCGTGGCCTCAAAGAGCAGCAGCTAAAAGAACCTCAGCTGCAGCAACATCTAAAGCATGGGGGGGGGATGGGCAGTTCTGATCATTGTTCCCCTCCAAACCTTCACAATTCATTCATGCCTTGAAAATTCCATCTCTTACACAATAATTTTCACTTATCGTTGGCTTCTCAGAATGCCTGATATCAGCAGAAATGATAGGCACAAACAGTAAGCTGGACTCAAGCTGGTGGAATGGAAGTTGAGACCAAGACTGGCTCTGGATCACTAAACCGCTGAGAAAGTCGTGCACTGTAACCTTATAGGCACACTTTGGCACACCCCAAGCACACACAGAGGTGATTATTCATGATTAAGCTCTAATCCTGAATGGATCACAGCCTCATAGAATCTGGGTTTATGGTCTTCTTCTAAGTATTTGGGGTGGGGGGCAGCAGGGCTGCTCCCCAGGACACTTTTTGATAGGAAGCTTAAATGGCATTTGAGCCTCTTGTCTATTATTCATGCGGGTATCCAATCCTTGTTAATGCAAAAAAGAAAACAGAAGAAAAGTATTTGAAAAAAAGTTGGAAAGATACTTGAAAAAAGTAATTTATTCCGATTTGAAAAGCAATACATGGTTCGTGTCTGGTACAATATTAAAAGTAGCTCCCTGCATTCCTCATAGCGGTGGCGGATGGAAGGCTCAGCACACATTGGCAGACACTGCTGGAGGCAAAGTAGAGTGCTCAAGTACATGCGCAGGCGTGCGAACACACAGACATTTTCTCTCTTTCTCTCAGTCAGGCACCCGGGCATTCGCACATACACAAACAGAGATGCTCTCTGCCACAGGCAAAGAGGCAGGCGGGAGTAGAATATCTAGGTGTAATCGGAGCCTGGGATGGGATACCACCTCCCTTGCCCTTATGAACAAGCAGGTTGCTCATTGTCTTTATTCCTCCTCATTACTTTCTGAAGGGGGTGGGGAAACAACACTTTATGAATTTAAAAATTAAGCCCCAACAGTATAAAACTTGGGGTTTTAGGGTTACAATGTCCCCAGAGAAAACTTTTTTAAAAAAATGAATAAGAAAATAATAGCTGTTATTGATGAGGCACCTTCTCTCCCACTTGTTACATTACTTTGGAAAAGTTGCTTTATTGAGCCTTCATTGCCAGAGAAAGCCATATTTTAAGGGTGAACCACATTGCAAGGTTGTAACACCTCACTTTCAAGGGCCAGATACGTGTCATGTAAATGTCTATTCAGATGCTACAGGGTTCTGTGGTTGGGGGTGGGGTCCATATTGGAAAGAAAATGAGACGAGAGACACTTTAAGCATGATACACCAGACAGAATGATCCCCATACAATGAGAAGCAAAATAGAGAACTCAGGTAGGTGGGTGCCCCGTTTTTCACTGACTTGAGGTGTCGTGAGTAAGCCCCACGAGAGGCTGAGGGAATGACGCTCTCCCATGTGGAGATTTGGTTTCAGCGCCATGTTGCCTCAGTGGAAGTCAATAACAAAATCTCTGCCTGCTTCGATGGGATGGTGGTCCCAGTCCAGGTACAACTGAGTGTTTATCGCAGGATTGCTCTGTTGTGCTCCAATTAAGGGGAAATGCAGACAAATGGATTCCCTGAGCTTTTACCAAACTTTGCCGCCTACGCAGCATGATTTCCCTCCCTGAATAACCTTTAAATCAGAGCGGTTTCAAGACATAGCAGGGTGCCAGCGGCTACTGAGGGCAGGCACTGTCCACGACGAATGACCCAGCATCACTTTCTTATCCTTGGCAGTCTGAGAATGGTCAAAAGAAAATATTTTGCCCCCCCCCCCCCAGTTCTTAAAAAGAGAGAAACGGGTAAGAAGTGACAATGATTGACCCTTTCACTCTTCAGCACACTGTCAATCTCAAACAGTTACACAGAGATGTGCCTTCATTTGAAATCAATGTCATAATAACCAAGTGGATATATCAATAGTGGAAGTAAAATCAAAATCCTCTTCTTTGAAATGGAGTGGAAGAAGCATCATGACTCAGTACAAAGTCCATTAATAGTAACGGCTGATCTTTTTAAATCTGAATTTGGATTTTTAATTTAGAAACTGTTAGGGTCGTGAACGCTTTATTATACTCGTTGTGTAAATCCTGGGAGGTGAGAGCAGGTTTACTCCTTGCTTGAGCAATTTGCTAGAATACTGAAAGAAGGCTGTAGCTCTGAGGTAGAGGACATGGTTTGCATGCAAAAGGGTCCCAAGCAAGTTACTGCTCCTGGAAAGGCTGGTCCTTGATAACCTAGGGCAGTGATGGCGAACCTTTTGGAGACCAAGTGCCCAAACTGCAATTCAAAACCCACTAATTTCTTTGCAAAATGCCAATACAGCAATTTAACCTGTATACAGGCGGCTGTGAAGGGGCGATGTCGGGTTCCCATAGAAAGGGCTCTGAGTGCCACCTTTAGCACCCATGCCATAGGTTCACCATCACTGACCTAGGGAGCTGTGGCCAAGCTGCATGTAACACCTTTTCATAACCCAGCACTCTTCAGATCCGCTGAACACTATATCCATTGTCCCCAGCTAGCATGGTCCATAGGAGCTACAGTCCAGCACACCTGGAAGGTGCCAGGGAAGGGAAGCCTGGAAAAGACCATTGGAGATAGGCGGGCCAATAATTTGACTTCCTAGTTCCTGTGCTTATCTATCTATCTATCTATCTATCTATCTATCTATCTATCTATCTATCTATCTATCTATCTATCTATCTATCTATCTATCTATCTATCTATCTATCTATCTATCTATCTATCTATCAGTATTTTTACCCCGCCTTTCTCCTTGGAAAAAAGACCCAAGGCAGCCTACAGAATAAGGATAATATACAGTCCAGTACAATTAAGACATGTTCAAGTATTTGAGAACAGGGAACTGAGGGACATCTTACAGCATTAAAAGACAACATTACATTAAAGCTACAAGAGAATGTGAGCACGGCAGTTAAAAGGAGAGTAAAGTTCCATGTAAAGTTATGAGTGATGGAAACTAACATTGAAAACATAGTGTCAGTGTAAACCCATAAGGTTATAAATAGTTTTCAACATAACATTTATGTGATCCTGTAGATTCATATAAAGGACTAGAGATAGGCACGAAACGCGAAAATGGCATTTTGTTTTGTTTTTCATTTCATTTTTTTCAGTATTGTTTCGTTTTATTTGAAATTATTTTTTTAAAAAAATATTGTTTCATTTTTCATTTTGTTTCAATTTTTTTGTTTTTTATTTATTTATCTTTCAGCAGGGCCCCGACTAGTTATCTCAAAAGAGAAAAAAAAAATGCTGATCAGCTGGTGCACTGGGCCCTGAGGAAACTGGCACTTTTGTTTTACAAGCGCCGATCAGCTGGTGCATGGGGCCCTGCCGGTGATAGGCACCTTTTTTTTACAAGCACCAATCACTTGGTGCGCGGGGCCCTGCCAGCATTTGGTCCTTTTTTTTTTACAAGTGCCAGTCAGCTGGTGTGTAGGGCCCTGCTGGCTAATCAGTGCTTTTTCTTTTACAAGCGCCAATCAGCTGGCATGCGGGGCCCTGCCAGCCGATCGGCACTTTTATTATAAGCGCTGATCATCTGTCGCGCAGCCCCATTTGTCAGCTGATCGGCGCTTCTTTTTGTTATTTATTTTGACAAGCACTGAGATCGGCGCTTGTCAAAATAAATAATAAAATTTAAGAAAACAAAAAAAAAACTGGAACAGAACGAAACAAAACAAAAAATTTCATTTTGTTTCATTTCTTTTTTAAAAGGCACTTCATTTTGCATTTCATTAGGAAATGAAATGAAAAATGAAAAATGAAATGAAAAAAATTCATTTCATGCCCATCTCTATAAAAGACACATAATAGGTAAACCATCCTTCAGGGAAAGCTTGCCTGAAGACAGAGGTCTTTGCCTGTTTCTGGAAAGACAAGGCAGCTTCCTGTGATTCTTTGCTTCTGACAAAAGAAGGGCAACTGTTGAAGAGACTGATGAGAGCCAACTGAGAGAGGGACAACTGCTTCCTGTGCCTTACTTATAACCTGTCACCATTCAGCTGTGCACTTCCTAGGTTCTTAAACCCTTCTTTATGGCTGGCCCATTGGATACGTCTTGTGCCTCTTTAGAGAAAAACAGGCAGCGGCACCAAGAATGGGATCAAAAGCAAAAACCAAATCCCCTAAGCCCTGCTCCTGAACATTAATAGCAAAAGGGATTACAGCTGATAGAATTAATTGGTATAATTAATCGATTAATTCATGAACTATATTAAAATTCAGAGCAGTCTCTTGTGAAAGAATTTTCAGGGTTGATGGCACTGTCATAAACAATTTATGTTCCTTCCTTGAATCAGGTGATGCATTTCAGATTAACTTTCTGAACAATAAACAGTTTGTCTGTAAGGGTTAGACAACAAAACCATTCCCCGTTCATTAAATGGCATCAAAATGACACACAGACTACCTGAAATACTGCAGGGATATTTTATCCAGTTAATGATTTGTTTCAAATAAATCCAAATATGAGCTTGGTAGATTCTGATGACAGAAAGGTTTGTTGTTGTTGTTGTTTTACTAGGCATGGGTTATTTGGATTTATTTGGACTACAAATCCCAAACTTCTCCATTCTGGGACTTCTACCTACAGGCAACTAAAAGCAGCTTGCCTGGGAGAAAGGCAAAGCCATGTTTAGGTGTCTGTAGGTGTCTGTCCATCAGGAGTAACTTCCAGAGATGAAAAGGATGAGATATGTGGTTCAAAAGCATTTGAAACTTCTGTGCATATTCCTTATTTATTCTTGGCAGACTTTAAGTGACCATTCCCATGTGCTATTTAACTGACAGTCAGAGCATGTCAGTTCATTGGGCTGTAAGGAAACTTTTGTTGTTCAGTCGTTCAGTCGTGTCCGACTCTTCGTGACCTCATGGACCAGAGCTCGCCAGGCCTTCCTATCTTCTACTGCCTCCCGGAGTTTGGTCAAAGGAGATTCTATTTGAACATTCGGAAGAACTTCATGACAGTTAGAGCTGTTCGGCAGTGGAATATGCTGCCACGGAGGGTGGTAGAGTCCCCTTCTTTGACGGTATTTAAGCAGAGGCTGGATGGCCATCTGTCGGAAATATTGTGAAGGGGTTCCTGCTTGGCAGGGGGTTGGACTCGATGGCCCATGAGGTCTCTTCCAACTCTATAATTCTATGATTCTATGATTCTATGAAATCCATATTGGTTGCATCGATGACACCGGTAAGGAAATTGCTTAGTCCTAAATCTTTCTGAAGTCCTCAGGGAGGTTTACTGCCTCCCACAGCAATTACATATGGAGATCATTACTGGATTTGGGACTCATCCAATGGTAAATATGAAGATGTGAACTATGCAGCCTCCCTCTTCAGAATTCTCTCTGTTCCTGCCATATGATTTTATGAGGAATCAGAGAATCCACCATACACTTCTGAATACTAGAGAAATCCATTGTGACTGAAGCACAGCTAGTCATGAAACAAAGGCAAATTCCTTTTACTGATTTGTAGGACAACATAAACATATGCTTGATTTTATCATACTATAATGGAAGGGAATATTTGGGGCCTATTTACAGGCCATGAGCCATTCTGAGATAAGGAGGAGCTATATATCCTGTCACCAATGCATTTTAGCTGTTTGCTGTTTCTATAGAACAATGGTTCCCAAGGTGGTCTATATATTTCCCAAAGTGGTCTATTTCGACTTGCAGGGGATCTATGACAGTGACATAAAAATTAGGGGTCCACAAAATGCAAATGGGTGTCCACGTGAGCGGACCCCATTTAGGCAGATCATCATCAATATTTAGGCATTCTGTAAATGTCTTATACCTAACACAAATTGTTTCGGTGCCATTTTTGAAAGTTTTTTGCAGCAATTTTTAAAAATTTTAAAACTTTTTGGTGCATTTCTCAAGTGGTGCAAAGGTAGGTATCTGATCTTTGTGGTGCGCATACCTTTAAAGTTCATTTTGCATTGTGTCTATTGCATCATTTTCTAGAATTTGATCCTCACCATGTGCATGTTTTTAAACTCTGTTTTGCAAAGGTTGGAGGCTCGTGTTTTGCAGCCACATGACAGATATTTGTACCCGAATCATGCTCATGTGAAATTCAAATCAACTATAATTACAGTCGTACCTTGGTTAACAAGTAACTTGGTTTATGAACATTTTGATTAACGAGCAAAAAATTCTGAACATGTTTGCCTTATTAACGAGCAGTGTCTTGATATACCAGCACTCTCAGGGGTATCACATAATCAAAAGTGCTCTAAGCCAAAGGCATCTCATCCTCTCTTTCCCCCTCCTGCTGGAAGTGGGTGATTGTCTATTTCAGTTTCTGTTTCAGGCAACAGCAGCAGCAGAGCTGAAGGAAGGGCAACAGGCTCGGTAAAGGTAGGAACAGTTGCCACCCCATAAACCCTGTCCCCAAGGAGGCCACATCTGTGGGGCCTCTCCACACCATCCCTGCCACCACCACTGCCAGCAGGACACACCTACCCCATCACCCCATTTTTAAAACAACCCCCTCCACGGAGGCTCCCCCCGCCTCTGCTCTAGCTGGGATTCCTCCCATTGCTCAGTTTTTAAAACAGCCCCCTCCACAGAGGCTCCCCCCCTCCTCGGCTGTAGCTGGGATTCCCCAGATTGCTCCATTTTTAAACAGCCCCTTCCATGGAGGTTTTTCCCCCCTCCTCTGTTCTAGTTGGGATTCCTCCCATCACCCCATTTTTAAAACAGACCCCTCCATGGAGGCTTCCTCCCTCCTCTGAACCTGCCAGATGTGTTTTCAAATTTGGCAAGTGGTCTACAGGGCAGAAAAAGTTTGGGAAACTCTGCTATAGAACAAATAACTATTTTAATACAAGAGAATAAGGTTGTCAAGTCTCAGGGTATCATCTAAAGCAGTGGTTCTCAACCTGTGGATCTTCAGATGTTCATGGACTGCAACTCCCAGAAGCTTCCAACACTCGGTGCTGGAAGGGATTTCTGGGAGTTGTAGTTCGGGAACATCTGGGGACCCACAGGTTGAGAACCACTGATCTAAAGTCTTAAGATGTAACTACAGTATGTGTTTCCAGGTTGCTAGAAAAGTACATGCTTCTTAAGATGAGCAAAATTGGAGGGAAAAGTTTGATTTTTGATCATGGGGTGCTTTTAAAGCCTGGACATTCATAGACATCTATTCCTAGCTGGTGACAGGGCTCAGTGGCTTAAGAAGAAGGTTGTTTGTGTACATTTTGCTTCTAATGGCATGTTGGGTCCCTTGTACCATTTGGAGCAAGGCAAAGAGAATAAGCATTGTGTTTTATGAGACTTTTTGTTGCACAAGCTCTGATAGGAGCTGCAGCATCAAGTCTGGAAGTAAACTTTTCATTCCAGGCCATGAGTCCATCCCTTGGACACCAGGAGCATCTCAGATAAGTTATGTGGAAGTATACTGGATAAGGCAAATGATAATAGTCAGAGGTGTGTGTGTATGCATGGATGTGTAATTTCCTAAGGCATTCTGTACAAAGCCATTATCTAAAAAAATTCAAATGGACTTTCCAATCTAAAGCTGCCAAACTGAAATTCCTTAGCAAAGGTGACATTGTGGGATTCACACCCAGCAAATGCCTGCCTCATTAAAAAAGAAAGAAAGAAAGTCTCTACTTTTAATATTGATTTTTCTGTGTCTATGCATTAGACCAGCTTGTTTTAATTTGTGCTCTGAACAAGACAATTGGATGACAGATGCTTCTTGGGTTCTTTTTTTGTCTTTCATCTCCACTTTGTAAAATAAACATTTTCCAACTCTTAGACAACATTTTGCTTCTCTCTATACTCAGGGTAGCTAGCTCAGTGGTTTTTGGTACATAGCTATGGAGCCACAGGTTTGGAGTTGACTGTGTGGCCTTTGGCGAATTGCCCAAATCCAGGGTGCCCACAGAAGAACGGAATGGTAAATCACTTAGTATTCTGTATCTAGAAAACCCTCAGAATGGTCGCCATAAGGAAGAATTGGCACCTGACGGCATGTAGTTATTATACAGTGGTACCCCGACTTACGGCCACCCTGACAACCGAGAATCCCAACTTATGAGTGGACTTTGGTTGTCTCCCCACCCCAACCGCCTTACAAGCAAGATGGGTTTTCCCTTGAGTAACGATGGTGGCTGGGAGGAGAAGGGGTTGGTCATTTAAAGTGTATTTGATCCACCAATCCAAGCGCTTGGGTCAGTGGCTCAAAGACCTTTGAAACAGTGCACGCTTTTTCCCTCACTGTGGGGGGGGGGGGAAGCAGGCGCTGTTTCAAAGGTCTTTTTGAGGCACTGAGGGAAGCTGCCTCCGTTTAAAGAGACAGCTTCCGGCAATTCCTCAAAGACCTTTGGAAAAAAAAGTGTAAAAAAACCCTCCAGTTTTCTATCCGCCCCCCATCGGGTGAGTAGAGGGAGAAGCGGCGTTCTTTTCATCTCCCCCCCCTTCCAATGCAAGCGCTGATGGCAGCCATTAGCGATTGCATTGGAAGAGGAAAAAGATTGAAAAAAAGATTGCCCGATGGTGGGGAGGAGAAGAGGCAGTTTTTAAAAAACATCCTTAACCAACCGAGCCAAGCTCTTGGATCTGTTGCTTAAAGACGTTTTACATGACCTGCGGCTCCCCCCTCTGATTGGGGTGGGTGGGTCGGGGGTCATCTAAAGTACTTTCCCATAGGAATGCATTGAAATCCATTCCTTTGGAACAGATTAATTACTTTTCAATGCATTCCTATGGGAAACCGCTCCCCGATTTACAAGATTAGTGACTTACGAGCTTCCATAGCCAAGGGACAATTAAAAGGCAGCTCAGACAAGGAGACATTTATTTGCAATAAGTCCCTTCTCTCTCCCCTTCGGTTCTACACCTGTAAAATGGGAGCAACACTGACCTAGTTCACAGGACTATTGTAAAGATGAATAAGGCAAAGATGATCAAACACTGTAAAGCTCAGAAGAGATACATAAATGCTTAATTATAACATGCGCCAACTCTTCTCCAAAAATAAGACATTTTGTAAGTTCAACAGTGCATAATTACACACTGAAGGCTCTGAGCTTGAGGGCTGTCAGCATCTCATTCACTCCATGCATTATTAAACTTCAAAAGTTTGCTCTAGCTGCTGAATCAGCTCTTCCTACCCAGCATTCGGCCCAGGATTTGTCCTTCTGCACATCTCACCGAAAGGCTGCGCTCTGTGATCTGTTGCTCAATCCAGCTTCAGGCCCAAGTAATAATAAGGGTGATGTGTCAAAACCTTTCTCCAAAGTACTTGTCAGAAGGGCAAATGTTTCAAATGCCAGCAATCTGTAAAAGCTGTTATGACTGTTGTGACTGTGTTCTTCTATCTCTCCTCTTCCTTTTCTCCCTTCACCCATCAAATGATATGGTTTCCAAAACACTGAGGCATACTATCCCCCCCCCCAGCTCACAAGGAGAGCGGTAGATGGGATTTAGCAGAGATAAAGGGGGGGGGAGTGCAGAAACTTCTGTTACAGTTAAACCAAACAACTCAGAAGTGCAGGTAGCTTTTAAATGCAAAGAGAGGAAGTACAGAAGGGTGTGCTCTCTTTTTGCAAGGTGCAAATACAGGGACGTTAGTTCACTTGTAAAAGAGAAGCCAGATTCACTTGCCAACTGTAAAGGGGAATGGAAGTGGCTGCTGGATAATGGTCAAAATCCTGTTGTCTAATGTAGTACAGTAAATTGTGCTAGAGCAGCCGCACTGAATCAACTGAGTGAGCCAACTCTTCCACAAACTCCACTGCTTCAAATGTGCATACAGTGGTCCCCCGCCCTTTTGCGGTTTATATACTGTGGTCCCGCTATATCACGGGACCACAGTATATGAAAAAAGGCCCCCTGGGGTAAGGGGGGAAAGGCCTGTTACAGGCCTCCCGTACTTACCCCAGGACTGGTGCTGCCCTGAATGAGCCTGAGAGGGCCTTCCTGGGCCTTCTGGAGACCCCAAAAGGGCCTCCCTGCAAACTGGAAGTGACTTCCGGATCACCAAAAATCATTTCTGAGGCCTCTGAGAGCCTTTCTAGGCCATTCAGGGCAGTGCCAGGGTGGGGGTAAGTACAAGAGCCCCCAGCTAGGCCCCTGAGGCCTGACCTGACCTGAATCTGTATATCACAGATTTTCAATTACTGCAGGTCAGGTCGGGTTCCTAACCCCCTGCGATAGGCAGGGGGATCACTGTACTCGTCACTTACTAAGTTAAAGTAAGTTGCAGCTAGAGTAGACGCATTTGACTCAATAAAATGAATAGCATAACTCGACTCACCAAATATCAAGTCATTCAGAGTGGATACTCTAGTGCAGGGATGGCGAACCTATGGCACGCGTGCCAAAAGTGGCACGCAAAGAGCTTTCGCCTGGCATGCGACATGCGACCTATCCCCCGCCACTTCCCCCTCCACTGGACCAGCCATGAGGAATTTGTGGAGGGGGAAGTGGAGGCAGCAGGGAGCATGTCGCACACCAGGCCGACCCCCCCGCCACCATCCCCATTCCCATCACCCTTGCCGCCCCTGCTGCCGCCTCCATCGCCATCCCAGCCCCTCCCACTGCTGCTGCTGATTACCCGGACCCCACCGCCCCCATTGCCCTTGCTGCCTTCACCCCCTGCCCCCTGCTGCCACTGATCCCGACTCACCCCCCGCCGCCGCCACCATCCCCATCACCGAGGTTGGGCACTCGGTGCCAAAAAAGGTTCGCCATCCTTGCTCTAGTGCAATATTGCCTACTGCAGGGATGTTAAAAACAACAACAATTCTACTCTTAGTGAATTGACAGGGACTGGACTTGATGATCCATAAAGTCCCTCCCAGTTCTGCAGTTCTAATATGATGATGATAATCGAGTTATTCAGAAGTTAATAAAGGATAACAAACATGGACAAATAATCAATTACAGACACATAAATTTAATTGTGTCCGTACTCAGTAAAGGACATCTGATTTTTAATACTGTACAACAATGTCCATGTTTGTTATCCTTTATTAACTTCGCAATAACTAGATTATCAAACCATATATATATCTATTGAGCCAGGCATCATCCAAAATTACATAAAAATAATCAGCGGGGAAAAGATCTGATATTTGGAGGACAATCTAAGCAGTACCCATCACTTTTAAACTATCTTCTTTGCTTCCTCTCCTGCCCACTCCCACTTAGCTTGCTTCAGACCCAACCTATCCTGATTATTTAGGTACTAATACGGTTTCGCTCCATTGTCCTCATCTGCATTAGCGGGCCGATATAATACCATATTCCCATATGCAAAAGGCAGCTTACTGGTGCTTATTATATTATTTGAGCAAGTAAATACACAAAGGGATTAGGAAGCTAAACCACTGTTAAAGTGGAGGGCAAACTCTCCTTTGCAAATGGATTTGAGCACAGAGCCTGTAAAACAGTTTAATGCCGGCAGCGTTTCTCACTTGCAACAACTTTTCATATGGATCATGGTATAATATATCTCTTTGTAAGATAATAACCCTCGCCTAACCCTGCCTCTTCCATGGAAATATTTTGAGCCTGATGACTTATCTTGAGAAACTTGAGTTCAGAAAGTAATCCCATAATTTCCTCCAACACGATCTGTTCAAGATACCTATGATTCACCATTTTCTAGTTACAGGTCTGCATTTGAACTAGAGCTTCCAAAGTCATTTTTAAAAAGTAACTGGTTACCATTAGTCCCATAGTGTTGTTTGTTATTATTATGTGTAGTTGTCCAGCATTGGAGCCAGGTGATAACCTTCCATCAGTATTTAGGAGAGAACCCATTTCTCTAACAACGTAACATATGGAAAATGTAACAAAAGGGTAACAATCACATCACCAAACAAAATGTTGCTTTTAAAAAGAAACTTGCTATCTTAATGTGATATGTAACACGCAACAAGGTCTTTGTAATGAGTTACTTCTGCATTCCAAGAAGGACCCATTCGAGCAGAATGACCAGTTTGAAGTTCCAGGGAACATAGATCCTCTTCCATCTGCTCCAAAAAGATGGAGTGAGGCGGTGGTTTGTACTGGGGAGAGAGACTGCAGACCAGAATCAACCACCTAATTTGTAGCTCAAGTCTTGGAACACTGGAGTGACTTTTAAATGTTAAAAACTTTTAACACAGTAGTAGTAACAGCCACTTTATGAAAAAAGTGGTGGGGAGTCATCACAAGAAGGAATAAAAATTGTTGTAACAAGTGAAACCAGATGGCAAGTGATTAAGTAATCCTCACATACCTGGGGCAGCTGCCCATGGTCATTGTTTGGTTCTAGAAATCACAAAAAACTAGGCCTTCTAGGTAGCCATTGTATTTGAAGAATTGTAAACAACTTTTCCATGTTTCAGTCACTTGCCGTATACAATTTATTTTTTACGGACGAAACCAGTCTGGAAAACACATTGCCCCAACACAACTATTGTGTCTTCCCACTTTTGTCCCAGTTACTTGAGAAAAGATAAACCTTGTAGGTCTAGAGGAAGGAAAGAACTTGGAATGTGTGTGTTTTAATAAGCTTTTTCAATACTGTGTGTGTGCACATGTACACACACACACACACACACACACAATTTAAAAAGGAATTCATTCTTGAAGGAACCAAGGAGCGACAATTCACTTGTTTGTCAGGGAAACTAGTGTGCTGCTCCAACTCAACAAGTCTCTGACAAGGCTCCTGAAAACTGCATGAATCAATAGAGCGTCACTTTCCCATTCCTACAGTAAAAATGCAGGAGTTTTTTAAAAAGGTTCCCGCCCCCCCCCCCAAATGAATAACCATGCCAATCAATAGACGTGACTGGCTATCAGGAGATGGCCTCCTTTTGGAGGAAGGTCAGGATCTGGCATTCTGAGGGGGCTCACACAACAAAAACTACATTTCAAACCATTCTGTGGTTTTGCAACCTGCCCTTAGCCCTAATCCTAGCCACAGTGCTGACTGCTACCTCTAGCAGATACCTGGCCTTTAAAGTAAATTCTGGAGATGATCTTAATCCAGAGCTCCAAGGGAGTGATTTTACTTCCTGTGGGCTGAAGTATAAATGAAAGCAAGAAGCCTTCCACCCTGCCCCTCTCTTGCCCTCTCTTTTTGCCCCACTCACTGAGGTCAAGGTTTAGCCTACGGAGCAGTTGAAATGGCTTGCCAGGCAGTCTGCCTTAATGCCTGGGGGCCTAAATCTGCAGCGACACACCCTTGGAGGCTGAGCCAGCAGGGTCACATTAAGGAAAGTTACTCCAATATTCTCTGTGCTCTGAATGCCTAAAAGGGGAACGGGGTTAATCATTCTGAGAGGCCAAAGGGAGAACAAAGGGTAAATGGAAGCAATAAAACAAAGGGGTTGGGAGTAAAAGGGGAAGGAAGAAAAGAAAACGAAAAAGAAAAGAGTGGAAGAGTTCTTTTTATTTTCTTTTTGCACCTTGAGTTATAATGGTTAAAACTGGTAAATCATTTGCGCAAGAAAATTCTGATACTAACACTAACCTCCAGTTTCCGATATTATCCCTGTATTTTCTCTTCCCTAGTTCCATTCTTCCTTCATTATAACAGGTTTTATTTTCATATGTCTACCCTCTCCTCTTGTTCTTAATTCCCTAAGAGTACCCAGTGAACTATCTTCTGTTTTGCATTGTTTTCCCCCCAGAGGTTGGAAAACTTACTTTGCAGATTATAGCTCCCAGGACTCCCAGTCAGTATGGCCAGTGGCCAGAGGACTCTGTGAACTATACCCCCCAAAGTAACTTTCCCAAACCCAGCTGTTCTCTTACCTTCCTTGGATGTTTAGCTCAGGTCAAAGCTTTTTAAAGAAGTCCTGAGCTATCAAAGGGCAGCCCTGGCTATCTGAACCATATTCTGACCCATCTGGGAACAGCCTGGCCTGGGCTAATATGCATCCATAGAGCTTGGCCTGTGGCTCCTTTATCACACTGGAGCAGACAGCAAGCAGACTGTGGATTCAACACCCTGGGCCATCCGCTCACGCGAATGCAAAGCACAGATCTGACAAGTTGCAACTTTGATGGCTTTTCAACACAGTTAAAAAGTGTCTGCTCTTTTAAAAAGCTTTGTAAATAGGCCAGAATGGGTTGGGAACAGTAGTAGCTCGCCATCATGTTCCTACAGTATGGGAAAGAGGGAAGGAAACATCATGATTCCTATTGCTTCGAAAAAATGAAGAACAGGACTCATTATAAGTGGTCCCCTGTGAATAATTTCCTTCAGAACGAATGATCAAATGCTCATATCAGGATGGGCAGCTTTCTAAATGCTGTTATATTGCAGCCACCAGCCTGCATCACTGTTGGGTATGCTTGCTAGGACTGATGGGAATTTCAACCCAACAACATCTGTAATACAACTCTTCACCGCTGTCCTAAATGGTGAATTCCACAGGAGAAAGATCTTGATGAACCATTTATTCGTAAGATGATAGTCACACAGATATTGAGCTGAATGGCTTATTGTGTGAACTTGTTATTGTGAATGGTGTTGTTTTAAGGGTTAAGGTTAGGGTTAGGGTTGTGCTCAGAAATTTGCAAAACAGGAGATCTCATCTCCAAATTTAAGAACCACATCTGCTCTTTAGCTTGGTCCAAGATCTAACAACAACATTAAACTAACCAATCTCAGCAGTTAACTCCACAACACTGTACTCTCTCTTTACCATGGGACAAATAAGTCTACCCTTACCACTGTTCACTCCATAACACAAGTACTGTAGTATATCAGGTACTGCAGAGTTAGAGGAAGGAACATACAACAGCTTTCACACGCACTCATCTTGCTAAAAGAAGAAGATATCCCTAACATTGTAGCAACCTGTTGGGGGAAGACTTATCGGTTTTTCTCATTAAACTGCAAAGTGGAAGGAAAGGAAGACTACTCTGTTGCTTTTCACCTCTTCCCAATCTAGTTGGCAACCACTTCATCAGTATGTAAAGCGAAGAAATAGAAGAGAAGCAGGGCTGTACCTCCACTGAGAGACCAGCTGCATGAATCTCTCCTTAACTGTCAAACACTAGCTGGCAAGCAACCCATCAGGTCATAGAGATAATGGATGGGGAGATAAACAGGGCTATTCTATTGCCTTTGCTGAGAAGCCAGCTGCCTTCACTCCCCCACCCCTGCCAACTATCACCTACTTAGCAACCTCTCCCTCAGATTATACAGATGGGCGATGAGGAGAAGAGAGGCTGGTTATTGCACTGTCTCCACTGAGACACCACCTCCCTTTTGCTCTCCCCAACTGTTTCCTACTAAGCAGCCATTCTATAAGGATCCTTGTTTCCATTCCAGCTGGTCATCTAACTGTAAGAAGAGTGATAGATAAACATCAACATAATTGGACATTCTGCTTTTCAGTCATGTGCAGAAAACCCAACCCCACCCAACCCCAAAATCAAATTAGAGGTTGGTAACAAGCAGCAGGGTAAAGAGTGCCATTTCCCTTATTTCCATTGAGGTCCCAGACTCCTCCCAGTAAGTGCCTGTGACACTGAGATAATCAACTTCTAGACAGCATTCACAATAGCAACCAAGTTCCACCCAGCTTATGAGCCAATCAGACCAGGGGACAAGAGGTCAAACTGACTATAAGAAGGGTCTCTTGCACTAGCTGTATTCAGACCAATGAAGCTGTTTGGATGAACAGCGAAACGTTTCTATCTCTCAAAAAGAAGTCCAGTAGCCATGACTCAACTCCCAGATAAACGCACCTGGATGACTGAGAATCTTCACAGACGTATTCCACCCAGCACTGAAAACAATAATGGAATAGACTGAGATAATGGGCACTGGATCACATTTTTGAAGGGTCGAATATTGCATTTTAAATGTAAAGAATTTGCGAGACTGAGAAGATATGCATGGATTGCATGCACTATAAAAATGCCCCACTGCCCAATTATTTGTCCAGAAAGACACACAGATTGGAGTTATAATGGCAAACGTGTTTGGTACAACATAGTGCTACAGCACAGCATCACATGCAGAAGTGTGTTGGGTTCAGTTTCCCCAACTCTAGTCTGAAGTGGCTGCAAGTAGCAGGTGGGATGAGGAAGGGGGAGTGCTCTCTGTCAAAATTCTGAAGAGTTGCTACTGGAGTAAATCAGAACTTGGAAAATATTCTTTTCGAGAAATCTGCCGCTAGAATCTTGGCTGGCTGTACTGGGTGGAGGGTTCTGGGAGTAGTAGTCAAAAGCTCTGTAGACTCTTATTTTGCTAGATAGATCAGTCGTCCAAGACCTTCATGTGGCTTATTTATCTCAAATCGTAAATATTTGACGAGAAACCGGGCTTTCTCAGTGGCAGCCCCTCAGCTCTGGAACCAATTTCCTCCTGAGATCTGTCTGGCACTTTCCCTCGCAGTCTTTAAGAAGAATCTAAAGACGTGGCTATTTAAAAAGGCTTTCCCCGGATATTAATCTGTTCTAATTATTGTTATTATATATGTATTTGCTTTTATCTGTAGTCCATCTTGCTCCTGTTTTATGCTGTTGTTATATATTATATACATATTATTTACGAGTTATAGTGTTTTTATTTATATACTTTTGCTTATTTGTTATATTGTATTTTACTGCTTATGGTTTGATTTTTGTTCAGCTTGTAAACCGCCCAGAGTAGCCATGTAGCTAGATGGAGCGGTATATAAACAAACAAACAAACAAACAAACAAACAAACAAACAAACAAACAAA
>JAHTLZ010003526.1:25795798-25815112 GCA_023846285.1 Phrynocephalus versicolor | reverse complement strand
AAACAAACAAACAAACAAACAAACAAACAAACAAACAAACAAACAAACAAATAAATGCAATCTGGACATCACCACCAACAACAATATAGGTAGCACCATGAAAGGGAAGCCTGCTATAAAGTCACTGTGTGTTGAGTGTCAGTGCATTCTCTTCTCTGTCAGGCTCGTTTTGCTTTCTGCCATCTGTGGCACCTATCCCCTTGAATGTATGGCTTAAACAATGGTGGCATCTGTAACTTTAGCAAGCAAATTTTTATCTGGGAGAAGAAAATATCCTGCCAAAGCCCTATAAACTTTCCCAACAACTCCTGTACTAAAATGGAAATGGGAAGTTTAAACCACCCAGTCTGCCAGCTCTCTAAGAGTCAATTACTATTCTGTGAGTGTACCCCATTAGTGCTAATGGCTATGACACATTAGAACATGAGAAGGGCAGGCAAGAGAGCAAACAAGCACCTAAATCGCTTAAGTGGGTGGTGAGTGCCACACAAGACACCCACCATCAGACCTTGTTACGGGAAGCATGCATCCTGGCTCATGTGTGAGGATGAAATGGCAAACAACACAGCGTAACTCACAGTTCTTGAAAACAGCAAGGAATAGCTCACAGATCTGTTCTAGGCACAAGCGTAAAAGCCAACTGAGGGGAAGTGGCCCTGCTAAGCCCTACTATGACATCTACTGAAAATGCTGCATTGTTAAACTTTTGTCTCCAGACACATAATCACAGCTTGGACCTAGCCTCCTAAGGGCATAGACCGCACCACCACTGCAAATAAGTCTGCTTTCCTAGGTCAATCCTGATAATTATCTATGCTTGTTTGAGGGACCCTGAGCAGAATAAGAGATGTTCCAGTCAACGTAGGCATGCTCACACACATGTAGGTGTGTGGTAGCATTCTTCCCATTATGGTGACAGTGAGAGAGCCCCACCACACAAGGCAGTCCACAGTTGAGGATGGCAGAGTTTCTTAATTGCATGTTGATGGTGCCCATTTACAACATGGAGAGAATAAATTTTCCTATACAGTGGTGCTCCGACTTAAGAGCAGCTCGACTTAAGAGCAATTCGACTTAAGAGCAGAAAACTATTGGCATTTTAACTGCTGCCTTACACATTTTAGATATGGTCTGCTCGACTTACAATTTTTTTCATTTTTTCATTTTTTAACTTATTTTTTCAATTTTTAGAGAGGTACCCCGACTTAAGAGTAGTTCGAATTAAGAGCATGCATTTGGAACGAATTACATTTGTAAGTCGAGGTACCACTGTATATTACTTGTTTGCTACATTACATCCCTTCTTTCCTGATGTGAAAGCAGAGTAATACTGTATAAATGATTTTTCTCCTTCCTGACTTTTTCATTACAAAAAGAACTCTTTGAGGTAGGCCAGCTAAAAGAGGGAGACTGGCCAACAGGGAGTTTCATGATTTACAGTAGTAAGGTCTTGAACATGCATTTACCAAGGCCCTGTCCAAGGCTCTAACAGCTATGCCCATCCTGACTCCTGAGTAGGTATGATAATGTGACTCCTGTGTTGCCCTGTCCAGCACACATCTACTGAATTAAACTTTCTGTGCTCTTCTCCTAGTTCAGTGATGGCAAACCTTTTAGAGACCGAGTGCCCAAACTGCAGTTCAGAACCCACTAATTTTTTCACAAAGTACCAATACAGCAATTTTAACTGAATACAGGTGGCTGTGAAGGGGCGATGTTGGGTGCCCACTGAAAGGGCTCCAAGTGCCATCTTTGGCACCCACGCCATAGGTTCACCAACACTGTCCTAGTCTGATACTTCACGTCTATCTCTTCGCTGTTTGCGGTCCTGCTTGGGACCTGTACAAAGTAATCTAACTGCACGTCCACTGCAGGACGAGGGGAGTTCGTCCCGATCACGCCCCCTGAATTGAGATGAGAGATTCCCCTCCCTGGCCTCGGGAATCTGCTTGTCATGCTTCTTGTTCCGAGATGAGTGGGCGTGAGGTAAGGCTCGTCATGCAACGTGCCATTCTCCATCTAGTGGCAGGAGTGCAAAGTGCCATTCGCCAGTACATTCCCTATGGAGTCAGCAATGCAGTGCAGAGAGATTAAAAGACAAATGCCTCAACTTAGCTCCGTAATGCATTGAAGGCAAGGCTTCGGAGAATCGAAACATCGGAAAACGGAAGGTCACCCCCCCCAAAAAAAAAACGGAGAACAAAGGCATGGAATTTCACATCTCATCACAGAATGAGGTTGTGCGGTAACAGTCATGCCGGTATCATCCATCACGCCCGTGCGTACACGGGAACAGGGACAGAGCTGGAAGAAGACCACGCGACCGACATCAACACACAATGAACTTCCTCCTGGGACGAGAATGGATATGAAGTAACCATCCTAGTTGAACAAACCTGCCTGATGCACCACAGCCTTGCTCTTGCACATGTCTCTTCCAGTCTGCTGCTAGGACGTGAAGATGGACATAATATAATGGAACCCTCCTACACCGGACCCAGACCAGCTCTCATGAAGACCCCTTCTACCTTTCTCTCTCACCTCTTCATTTGAATAAATCTCTCCGAAGGCATGAAGAACAACACGTGATTTTGAAGCCTTCTAGGTTGCTTTCTATCAAGGGGAGGTTTTTTGTTTTTGTTTTAAAAACACTATTTCTCTTCCTTGCACTGAATAAGACATATCTTCTGGGAGTAAAAAATTAATTACTAACTACACAGCTACTTTAGTGTGCAGTTCTGGAGCATAGAAGCTCAACACCCCCAAGTAGTAAATTACTTAATCGAGTAAGTAAATTTTTATTTAATCAGGGGTTTATTTATTTCTCTTTCAGCAAAAGCTTTCTGAGCATTGCCCTGCTCTACGATACCCATCCCTTGATGCATAAGACATGATTATTTCACACCACTGTTATGTTCTGAGTCTTCTGAAACCTAGGGAGAGAGAAATGTCAGACTCCATTAAGATTTCTAAGGCTGTTTTGAAGCTAATGTGTAGAGACGTAAGCAGTCATGTCAAGTGGCAACTTAGTTAGTGTAGACTGCACAGCTCTCTGTGAGGGGCCAGAGTGGAGGATTTTGATCTGAGACAGATTTTTTTAGAAGCAAAAAGGCAAGCCAGGCAGTTAACTTATTTGGAAATTTAAAAGATGTCAGGTGCACAAATGTTGTTTTTTGTCTTTGAAAAATATGTCCTCTAGACTAGAACTTTGATTTGAAATCTCTATTTTGGCATGGGAGGGGGGGATAGAACAGCTGAATTTTGAATCCTATGACCGTAAACTTGAGGGTAAACACCACTGAACTCAACCCATTTCTCCACAAACATGAACAGGACATGGCTGTGACTATGACTCACCTAACTGGGGTCTTCAGTGTCAATTAAAGACAATTAGAGTGATTCTTCAAATTACAAATGCCTTGAATTACGAAAAGAAATCCAGCAGTATAAGGACATTTTGAATTATGTTTCTCTCAGGGTGCATTGCGTCTGGGAGGTTTTAAAACACTGGCGCCATGTATCCAGGACTCTGTGGGTTGCATGAGGTGTGGAGTGTGGAGGTGTGGAGCAGTGTTAGAGAGAGAGAGATTTGGAGCCCTTTTGTTGTTTTGGAGAGCTCTTTCCTGGTATTCTCTACTGGTGGAAAGGTAGGTTGCTGATTTTTCTCCTACTCATTTTTTCATTTCATTTTCATGGGGGTTGTATGTGTGTGCAGGTGCCATGCCTGCTAGACTGCTCTGCATGCTCTCTTTCCCCCCCTTTTTTGCATGGTGTGTGTGTGTGGGGGGGGGGTAGGGTTAGGTTTCCCTCTGCCAAACACCACTACACTCATCCAGCCGATGGACCAGCAGGTCATTGCCAACTTAAAAAAAAAAAAACTGTACACCAGGGAGCTTTTCCTGCGGTGCCTGGACATGACTGAAGGTTCAGGCATCACTGTGCATGATTATTGGAGGAGCACTTTGACATTGTGAGTTGCCTACAGCTCATTAAGATTGCATGGGAAGGGGTCAACCAGTGGAACATGAATGCTGCTTGGTGCAACCTGTGGTCAGGCTGTGTTGTGTCTCCTGATTCCAGTGCACCACAGCCAGCAGTGGTCCAGGAAATTGTTTCCCGGGGAGGACCATGAGGCTGGAGGTAAATGAGGAGGACGTCACCAAGCTGGTGGCAGGACATAACAGTGAGTTGACCACACAAGACCTGATGGGCCTGCGGCAGGAGGTGATGGAGGAGCAGCAGGTCTCACTTGCCGAGGAGGAGGAGGAGGAGGAGGAACCAAGGGAAGAACACGTCCCTGCTGCAGTTCTGAGGATTGCATGCCATCTGTGGTCACAGCTTCAGACGGTGGAAAATGAGCACCACCCACATCTGGCTGAAGCCCAGCACGCTGTGGATTATTTTGACAATGTGTTCACGGGCCCTTTGCGAGGCATGTTCAAGAAGCTCCAGAGGCAGCAGACCATGGAAAGGTTCTTGATCAAGCAGCCTAGGCATGAGGATGAACCTTCATGTTCTAGTGCTGCCCAGTTGCCCTGCTCTGCCCCCTCTGCCTGCTTCCCCATGCCCTGGTTTTGCCATGGAAGCAGGCAGAAATCTCACACGTGACAGTGGTCACTGCAGCTCCACCCCTGTGTGGTTTCTGCCTGCTTCCCCATGCCCTGGTTTTGCCAGTTGGCTGAAGACTGGGTGGCAGGAGTAAAGCTGCTGCCCTTCCTCAGCACTGCCACCTGGCTATGGCAGGGGAGGAACATGGTTTATCTCCTGTCAACTGGCTGAAGTGAGACCAGGTGGCAATAGTAAAGCTGCTGCCCTCCATCACCACCGCCACCCAGCTGTGGCAAGGGCGGCAGCGGCTGCCCCAACCTAGGAGGGGGCTGGGTGGGAAAGGGGTGACTTCACCCCTCACCTGCTCAGCCCCCTGCTGGGTCAGGGCAGACAGGATTGGGGATCAGGCTTTTGAATTTCCCCTTCCTTGGGGCCATGGGAAATTTGAAAGCCTTGACTTTGATCACAATAAGGCTCTCTGCCGCTTTGCTGGCGGTGCCTCTTTGCAATTGAAGTTCCCCCTCCCTCAGGCTGCCCATCACCAAAGGGGCACACCTGGAAAGAAGGAGGGTGGCAGGGATCTGAAGACATGGACCTCCACCACCTGACTCCTTTTGGAGGTACACTGACAGACAGCTGATTTTGACAGCTCTGCAGCCTTGGCTGCAGGTTGGTTTATGGGTCCCCCCCAACCCAGCAAAGTGGGGAAGGTTAGGGTTTGCTGGGTCAGGACAGTCTTCCCATAAGAATGCATTGAAAACCAATTAACCCATTCCCCTGGGTTTTTTTGTATCTCCGGAATTGATTAATCGGTTTTCAATGGATTCCTATGGGAAACCACATTTTCAATTACGATAATTTTGAATTGCAAAAATTCCGTTGGAACTGATTAATTTCGTAATTCAAGGCATCACTGTAGTTGTACCTGTATCTGCACAAATAAAAAACCCAGAAAGATAAAAATCAAGACTAAATCAAAACTATTCCAATGAACCTAAGCAAACCACAATGTCTACAAGGTATTTTGTATGCTTATATGTGTATGGAGAACTTTGGGGAAAATGCCCTTTTTTCCCTGCTGCTGGGCAACCCTTTAAACATGACCAGTGTCTTGCTGCTAGACCATAAAATAAGAGCCAGGGATTGGCAGGACGGTGATATCAAAGGAAGAGGCACTGTGGGTGCAGATTGAACTGGACATTGGTACCAAAATAACCCAAGGTCTTTATGTGAACATCTAAACCAAATGCAGTTGGACATCGGAAGGAGAATCAAGCTGATGGAAAGCCGCTTGCCAATGCAGTTGCACCCGTAGACTGGATCTCAAGGGTCATTTTGTCTAGGCGTTTGCCAATGCACGAATCCACAGGTAAAAGCAGATGGATTAAATGAAGAGAAACAGGAATCCCAACAAAGGTTGACAAACAGACCAAGCAATTCATAGGGGAAAACAATTGTCCCACATGCTGGCTCCCTTGTCTTTTGTTTGACTTTTGATGCATGGATTTATCAGCACATTTAAGCTGGGAATAAGTCTAACAGCAGTCTGCCTGGCATCCTCATCAGTAGCATTCAGATGCAAAAACAGGGTCTTACCTCTTCCAACAGATATTCAGTCTTGGATGTGTATTTTCTATATTTGATGTTCTTGTCTACTTTTTATTTTGTTTTTGTTCATTCCCAGATTTTAACACTGTAAGGTTGATGGATTTGCTTATAACATTTATCTTTTATTCTGTATTTCTTAAGGTTCATATATGTGAACTGCTCTGAGGTCTGTGGTGTTATAAACATAGTATGGATGAATAAATAAAATTAATTCTGCTCCAATGAACTTCTCTTTCAGATGTTCAACTCCACTGGGCCTTTGGTGACATGAACTGTAATTTCTGTGACTTGGGCAGGGTTCTGCTACATGTGGTCCCCTCCAGGAACTGTCACCAGGAATTGAACCTGCTTTTTGACTTTTAAAAGAACTGCTGGTCAAGCCTGCAAAATGTTAAGAGTATGGAGATCAATAGTCTCAGAATGCGTTATGTCAATCACCCTGATCTGACTTACTATTGGTCTGTCTATGCAAACATTCTTTTATGCCCCTCCTCTCTGAAAGGACTGTCAGTTAAACAGTCAGGAAAATGACCGTTTTAATCTCTCCTCATGGCTGTTCAGATTCAGGAGAGTCTTACCTTCATGTATAACATCCAGTTTTAGGGGGTGTTGTAACAAGTATAGAGACATTCTTCAATGCAGACTGTTTAATGTGGAATATTTGTTTTCTATTTAAAGTTTAATAAACCTTTTTTGACTTTAATGTGACTCATTATTTGCTCTGTGGGGGGTAATTAGACCAAGCAATAGTAAGACCTCTAACATAAAAGGTTTGAGAGAGTTCTTGGGGAGTGTCCTTGGGTAAGAGCCCTGATACTTCATGTCTGCAGCTGATCTACACTGAGTTGTGGGATGCCACCCTACAATGCCTCAAACATAGTGTTCCTCTGAGGCCTAGCTTCCTAGAAGAGAATGCGATCTGCAGGAGAGTCATGGCCACAGATCTAGGTCATTTACAAGGTTTTGTTTTGAACTACAGTTTCTTGCCACCCATTGTCATAGAACGCCATCTTTCTCCTCCTCCTCCTCCTGTTGCATTAAATAAATAATATTAGGCTACAAGCACTGGGCCAATGAGAAGATGCCACTAGAGTGGTCATGTGTTCTACAACATAGTGTGTCTATTTGAAGGGCTCCCAGAGAACAGCTTTCCATTTGAAAGGTTGCCCAGTCCAGGTTAAATTTAATTGTTAAGAGCATGTCAGGAATAGCACGTAAAAGTTAAATGCAAAAGTCTGTGGTGCAGTTTCAATCCCTGAAACATTTACACAGAGGCTTAGTTTTGCAAATAGACACATAAAATTGAGCTGTGCTTTTTGCATTTGACGGGGAAATGTCCAAATTAGTTAAAAATTACAAGTGTGTATATGTGGGCACATGGGCATGCATGTGCATGTGTACATGGGCACTATTGCATGTCATAGTTCTCAGGACCAAGAATGCATGTATCCCTGATTTAATGACACAACCAGCAGTTCTCTCCAGTAACGTATCTAGTAGCATGCTACTGCAAGTGCTTACCATGTGTGAAATTAATTCATGGTCAATTATCGGCACGCCCTTTGTGAACATTAAAATGGTATTAATGTTTTGTGTATTGTGTTCCCATTGGGGCATAAAAATAGAAACATGACGTTAACGTGAAGCAATTCACTTTCAGCAATGAAAAATTACTACTGAATTTCTTGATGCATTCTCAAACATAACGGTCAAAAGAGAATTTGTGATCCCACTGATTTCATGGAGAGAAGTGTGATCCTGACAACACCAGTCCTCTCCAATCATTGGCATTCCAGGATTCCCTTCCATGCAATGGGGGCCAGGTTTGTGGATAAGTATAACCTCATCTTTCCTAAAGTGTTACAGTTGCCACACTTTTATTTACTGCTTTACTTGACCTATTCCACAAAGAAAGTTTAAGTGCTTTTAGATGTTTTGCTCATTAGAACTGTGTCCCCTGAAATTGGTTACAGACATCTTTGATTCAATGTAATCTTATTTGGTAAGATTCAGTTCAGGAAGTGGAATACAGTATTTTTTCTGTGTATATAAGACTATATTTTTGTCTAAAATTGTTAGATTAAAAATTGAGGGTTGTCTTATACATCGAAATAAGCCAAGGAGAGAACTGCATGGTTGCAAAACTGTAATTTGGGGTTAGAAAAGTGGGGGTCATCTTATACATGGGGGGGGGGCTTTAGATGGGAAAAATGCGGTATATTGTTCATTGCTCATTTCATACTTGGTCAGATTTAGTCATTTATAAGCCTCTTTGCCTGCAATGGGATCAAATTAAGAATGTAATTTTTCAGGGTTTAAACCTGGCAAGTCATTCCTTGTATTGGGAAAGTCTTAGACTGCAACTACACTGACATTTTTTTGTGATTTGCTCTGCTTGAGTTCAAAATATTTTTCAATGACCATATGACACAACTAGCCTGGGAGTCAGCCTGGTCTTTTTTGCTTTCAATTCCCAGTTGCTGCCACCTCTCTCTCTCCCCCGCGCCCCCGCTGCTGGGGGGTTCTACTTTTTTTAAAGCCCCAGTGATTCAAATGGTGGTTCTAAATGTATGAATGTGTATTTTGTTCTACAAAAGGATGGGGTGTGCATGAGACTTTGGCTTATGTTATTAGTGACACATTCAGCTGGGATATTTTGTTTTGGGACAGCAGGAACACACACCCCTCCCACACACAAAATAGTGTTCCTTCCTAGTCATATGAAAGTATTTTTATAAAACAAATCACCAAGTTTAGCACTAGATCACCTTATCACTCCATTCATACATTTGTTTGACACTAGATCCGTTCTGCATAGGGGGAAAAAGTAAGAAAGGAGAGCCAGGGATTGCCAGGTGGGCAGTGTCAAAGGAAAGGTGTGTGTAGGCATATATTAATCTGCATTGGTTTAAGAGCCAGAGTGGATATTGGCCCTGTAATATCTAGGGTCTTTGTGTGGTCATCTAAACCAAATACAACCAAATACAGTTTTACTTCTACTTACAAGCGGCTCTAGTTATGAGCAATTCGACTTATGAGTAGAAAACTGTTGGTGTTTTTACTGCTGATTTACAAATTTTAAGTGCGGTCTGCTCTAACTTACAAGTTGTTCGACTTATAAGCATGCATTCGGAACAGATTAAACTCATAAGTAGAGGTACCATTGTAAACCAAAAAAGCTATAACGAAGGAGTAGTTGCATCCTTATTTTAGTTGTCCTTATCTTTAGTTTCATGTAGCACCTTTAATCAACACATTTGAAAATGTTTTAAATAAGAGCTCAGTGGTAAAAGGCTGCAATTGAAAAGTGGACAAAGGGCAAAGCTACAGAAAGGGAAGGGCTGATCACAGCAGTGTTTCAAACACACATGCGGGTGGATGCAATTACATGCAAACTTAAATAAATTATAACCTACCATCACCTAAATTATAGTGCATTGCAAAGAGAGAGCAGGAAGGGCTAGGGTAGGCCGGTGTCAAAGGTGCCTGTTTTAACGACAGTAAGGGGTTCAGTAACATGTACTCAGATGACTCAAGAAAGTAGGGCATACCACGTGCTATTTGGGGATCGTGTTTAAAAAACTAGACTGTTTAAAACTGCAAATAGGTTAACAGGAAACTGCTGATCAAACTTGCCAGCAGTAGCTCAATAATAGGGTTTATATTTGAAAGAAATGGCTCCTGTTACCTATTTCTATGATGTTATGCACCATCGTCTCTTCTAATCTGTGGCTGGCAACCCATACATTGATGACCTCATTACAACCCTTATGTCTTGAAAAGTAAAGGCTGCAGTGTCTTTTATTGAGTCAATTCATCTCATATTAAATCTGCCTCTCTTTTTTTACTGCCGTTATCATTCCCTAACCTTACTGTCTTTCCCAATGACTGTTTTTCTCTCATGATGTGCCCAAAGAGCCTCAGTTTAGTCATTTCAGCCTCGAGTTAGAGTTCAGGCTTGATTTGATCTAGATTTATTTATTTTTTAATCACTAATTCTGAGCGAATGAACATCATGTTTGAGGACCTAGTTAAGGGCATTAATGGTTGCTGCCAACTTACTGTTGTGTTTTGGTTGTGTCTTGGTCACGGAATGCTTCCCTGTGGATGCAGCATTACCCTGTTCCCTTTCCAGCTCATTTGCTTCTGCCTACTCGGAGCTAGGAAATGCTAAACATAGTAACCTCAAACCAAACATTTTCCATAAACACTGGGAATATATATGAGTCAACAGCAGTCACAAATCTTTCTAAAAGTTTAATTAGATCCTTCAAGACTGGATTGTTCAGGGCATACGAGACAGAGGATCCCAGAAAGCCACCCAGACTAATACTTCATGTGGAATATACTAGATCGGAGAGTAACTCAGGTCAGTAGAGCTTCCTTGCCCCTGTCAGCATTACTTGTGTTGGCTAGAGAAGAGCTGGCAGTTGAAGTAACTTCCTCAAGAGCCTACATAGTGGAACACTCCCCCCCCCAAAAAAAAGAAAGAAAGCTGGCTTCTTTTTCCTGCAAGCCTGGAAACTTGTTTGTGAGCTAATTAAGATAACTTAATTAGTTCACAAGCCATTTATTCAGGTAATTTAGGCCTGTGGTCCTTCCAAAAGCTAGGGCACTCAGATCTGCAGTCGTTTTGAAAGCAACCATTTCAATAACCTTGATCTTGGAACCAGCCGCACATAGTAAAACTGTTTCTGCATTATATTGCTTATATAGAAGGAGATATAAACAATGTTCCTCCTCTCTCTTCAGATTTCGCACACAAAGAAATCTGACAGTCAAGAAGGCTAGGTTTCAAATCTATTTTGTGTGTGTGCTGGGAGAGAGGTGTTTGTGTGTATATCCCTTTCCCCAACTTTTGTTGTGTCTGTCATTCTGTGCACCATGGCAACTTCCTTGTTTTGAGCAATTTAATTTAGTAAGTGACATAGCACTACAGCAATACATGACCTAGCATGGATTCTCCCTTATATATGAAATAGCGCTGCATCACTTCAGAGAACAAGTTTTTTAAATTTTGAGAAGAGGAAATTAGACAAGGTTACTCCTCTGTCATTTCTACTGTCAGAACCCATCATAGGGTTGTCACTGAAGAGAACGCCACCCACAGCTCTCTATTTGGCAGCAAATTAAGCAACTGTACAGACTCAAAAACAGAACAATCAGCAGTGCTCCCTATCACACCAAATAAACTGCAGTCTGTGCCAAAAAGGGGCAGAACAGCTTACAAAAGAATTGGCTGTTAATTAAAACACACATAGTCCCTGGAAAACAGGGTAAATGAAACCACATTAAAAGTGCACCAAATATGTACTGATCTAATTATACCTTGAGATCATTTTCTTTTCTACCAGCAAAAAAGGTAGAAGAGGGATGGAATAGAAGATTTTTTGCAAAAGTTTAGTTGCATAACTTGACAAAAAACAAAAGCTTTTTCGAATGCTCTTGCTTTTAAACTGTGCTTTGAAAAATGATTGGAATACATACAAACATTGTTTTTCCCCTTGGTTTCTGATCTTCACTGTTAATATATGTGTGGTTGCTGGAATGACTGCAAGGTACATTTTTGAGGTCAGCAAAGATGAGTTTCTTTTTAGATTTTCTAAAACTGGCACACATGACACAGAAGGCAGAAAGGGTAAAATATCATTTTTGTTTGTTTGAAAAATGTCCTCACAGCAAAAACTGTGTTCTGCCCCATACATTTGATAATGGTGCTTCCTTAAGATAGGCAAGGTAAGCATCTTAACCTGACATGTGGGCGATTCTCCGCCAAAATCAGGTTAGACAAATTGACAGTTCAGTTAGCAGGTGACTCACTGTGGATAGCATGAATCACCCACTCCACATATTAGCACTGAGAGATTAACATCTCAAGCTGAAGCTGAACACGAACATGGCTCTTGCAAACAACAGTGCTATCAGGATGGGATCTCAGGGCAGCGGTCTGGTGCTGTGCTTGGCAGAATAATCTGGAGCTCCCCCCCCCCCCCAAATAAAGTGTGGCTACCTTACTCTCTCTTTTGAAATAAGTGAAGCAAAACACATTACTATCCAAAGACAAAGGTAACACAAGACCATTAAAGCCAGAGTATAAAATTATCTAATTGCTCCACTAATTATGAGAAGAGATGAAGTTATTATCTTTTCAAGAAACAAAACCAAATAGAGACCAATATCTCAGCCTGCATATGATGCACTTAAAGAGGGGTTGCATTGTTTTTTTTTTAAATGAAAAGGACTGTTTTTGGACGGAGGTTGAATATCAGTGAACTCAGTAGCAGTCTATTATTTGCAGGGGCGTATCTGGGAGGCAGAAGGGTACATCTGCCCCGGGCGCAGCAATTGGGGGGCACCTGGAGGGGGAGCAGGAGGAGGAAGCCATGCACCCTCCCGCCACCCAGCAGTCCTCCTTTCCCCTAAATCTTGGTGACAGCACCCCCTCTGTCGCCTCCGCCGCCACACGCCAAGCGAGTGGCAAAGCAGGCAGGCAGACAAAAGCGCAGTGGCCGTGGCACCCTCCTCCTCCTCTTCCTTGTGCGTGCGTGCGTGCGTGCACGCGCACGCACACCCACCCACACCTGTCCACCCATGCATCTGCACACATGCACCGACCCCACACCCGGAGGGTTTGCCCCGCCCCCCGTTGCTAGGTGGGTGCAATGTGGGGGAGGGCAGCAGGAAGGGCACAAAAATGAACTTTGTCCCCAGGCACTCCAAATCCTGGCTATGCCTCTGATTATTTGTCTATTATTTTCTGTCTACCTCTGATTCCTTTCCCTGCTTTTCCCCACCAGTCATGGTTCCGTTCGATCAGTGGACCTTTTCACACGACCCCTAAAATCTGCGAAAAATGGCTCCCAGATCCGGAGCTTAAAATTGTTTCCCCACCAGCTCCGGAGTTTACAAAAAATTAAGTGCAACTACGCCCACCTAAGCGCATCCCAGCGCACTTTTCAAGTACCTGCTCTCCAGGGGTGAAAAGTTCCTGATGTGGATGTAACGTACTGAGTGCCGGGTTCTCCTCGCTTCTGTTTTTTTTTTTTTGCCCCGCCCCTTTAAGACTGGAATGGTTCCCGGAGCAAAGCGAGACGGAGGTGAGCCGGCATTCTTTTCTTTCTTTTTTTCTCCCTCCCCTCACGCAGACAGCAGCCAGGAGTGCAGAGGGGGTGGGAACACAGGAATAGCAACAAACCCCCAAGATCTCTGGTCCGAATTTAAGTGGCCAGCGGATCTTAGGGGTCGTGTGAAAAGGCTCAGTGTTAGCAATGAAGTCAGATATGGGCAGTTAGAGTGATGTGTTCTGTCATCTATATACCCATTAAATTAGTGAAGCTGCTTAATCAGTTAAGCTCAGTGATGCAACAACATTTTTACACAATAAGATGTAATTTTTTAAAATATAAGAACTGTAAGTAAATGGAAACATTTTATTATTTCTCATTACTTGGGGCCTCTGGGTAAATGCATTGAGACAAGAAGTACCACTTGAGGTAAACTAACAAGTCTACTGAGGGAGACTTGAAGCCAAGCTGCTCTGTGCGTTTCTGACTGAACGATTTCATCTGCTGAATAAGTAGAGGAAATTATTTTTTTTAAAGCCACACTTAATTTCTTCACAAACTCTACTTCCACAATTATCATCAAAAGAAAGGAGCAAAGGTCCATTAAATACAGAGCATAAAATTATCTAACTGCACCACTAATTATGAAAAGCAATTAAGTTATATTTTCATGAAACAAAACCAAATAGATGCAAGTAGAGCGAAAATTCTAACCCTTACAATGGGAGCTGTTTTCCACATTTTCAATTTTGCTTTTTTCCTAAACTGGGGCACCACCAACAGAGCTTAAAAAATAGGCTCTGTTTTTTCAAAATGGACAGGTGATGGTGTGAAGTTAGGTCTAGTCAATCTTCAAGGACTTCTTTCTTGACAACTGGTGAAAAGCAGTTGCTTTATGGAAAAACGGTGCCAGGCAAGGATTATCTGTCACAGCACAGGTCAGTCAGCCCTTAATAACAAGTCACAGGAGAACATCTCCTGAACAAATAGGAGGGGGAGAACAGCCCTTCATTTCCACAGCAGCTGTCAGACACTGGACACATTAGAGAGTTGGATCCTGCAACTGCCTTGCCTCACCAAAGGACCAGAGGGAGGTGACACGCTTCAGAATCCGTAGAAAAGGCTCCTCACCTCTTGGTGCACTCTGCATGTTTTATTTAGCCCAGCATAAAGATGCTTTTGTTTTAGGAGAAACAGCCAAGAAGGAAAATATAGATTTAGGGCCTTTTAAAATTCAATTTATAAACCAGGTAGGGGGGGGGAGGAGGAAGAGGAGGAGGAGGAGGTTTGGGGTGGTGGTGGTGGTGGTGGGGAGAAAGTTCTAGTGATGTCATTTCTCATTGCCATGGCAACTTTACATTTTTAGTGACAGCAGAGTCTTCCTCCTGAAGCTGCTCAACAGCATGGGGAATGGAGGCGAAAAGGGGAGGGAGCTGACAGCAGAATTGACTTGGGTAGAACCGCAACTCATGGAATTTTCTGGGACGAGATGGGAAGCCAAATAAACAAGCAGAGGAAGTCATGCCTGCTGTTATCTTGGCAGCAGCGGTTATTTTGTATAGCTCACTTTATCTCTGGGGTTCAGCACAGGTTCTAGTAATATCTAGAGCAAATCGGTAAATTGCTGGGTTTCCTTGCCATTTCACTTTTACCTTCGAGACTATTGTCACAGGCAGAAAAAAAGAGTTTTCTGAGTCATGTGGAGATCTCTAATGTAAGGCTGGGAACTGGCCCAACAAAGGTGATAAGGAACCCAATCCAACCTTTGTTATATTTTTATGAAGACAGGCATGGGAAAGCTGGCTGGATCGCTCCGAGGTTTAGATATTTAGCTGTGGAGCCAGACATCGGGAGATTAATTTTCCACCCCATCTCCAGGGAGAAAAACCAGCCTGGGTGGCCTTGGGCAAGCACAGTCCTAGGGAGCCCCCAGAGTGGAGTGGCCAACCATTTATGGGCGTTCTCTACCAGGAAAAGAGTCGCTCTAACTCAGAAATGATTTGACAACACATTGATTAGGAAGGGGAAAGTGGTGAATGGAGGGTCAATGTGGCCCTTCGCTCAGGGACAGACCAGACCCTCCACCATCTTTGCAACCAGCAGGAGACAAAATATTTCTCCTTCTTGATGTAACTGAAAACTACCATGTCTACAAAATTCACTTGAAAATAAATCCCTTGCTATTTTCCCAGTGACCAGTCACCGAAGAGAAGCCACCTAATTTGCAGGCTAAGAAGGAACCTACAGATTTAACCACTTAAAATGCAAAAAGCAAGGTGTTCTGCTTGTATACCACCCCATACCACTTCAAGTAGTCTCTGAGCTGTTTACAGTTTAATTACAGTATGCAGGCTACACATTGCCCATCCCACCCCAGCAAGCTGGGTGCTCATTTTACCGACCTCGGAAGGATGGAAGGCTGAGTCAACCATGAGCCGGTTATCTGGGATTGAACCCCAGGTCATGAGCACAGTTTTAATTGTAGTATGGGCATTTAACCACTGCGCCACGGGGCTCCTTAAGGGAGGTCTGCATCTAATTACGGGCTAGCTGCAGTGACACTTGACAGCTAATGACAATAGGCCATAATTTCATACTTTCTTTGGGGGAAAACAGCACCACACAGTTCTGCAGTAAAAAGAGACATTAATGTCACATGGTAGTTTTTGACGCAGGTAAGTATAGGTAAGAGTATAAGCCACATGTTTTTGGTCAGGTTTCTGGTCAAATGTTTTGGCTATACTGTATAAGTGACTTGAGAGACAAGTGTGGCTCTCTTTTGTTGAATTTCAATGCTGAATCACAATTGTGTATCCAACTGATTTGGCAATGGGGATTTGAACTGAGGACGTGGTTTGACTTAATTACCCCTGCCAGTACACCTGATGTGAAGGGAGTTGTTTCTTCCACTCCCACATTTTAATCATAGGATAAAGTCCTCGTGTTGTTAGCGGAACATAGAAACTTTGAAATCCATGTAGAGAGCAGTTGGATCTGCTCATTAGTGCATCTCTAAAGCAACGGATGCTGGTGCCATCAGAAGAGAAGCTCTCTCTTAATTGCAATTAGGAAATTTAGAACCCACCTCCTGAACCCAGGCTGCTGCTTCCTTCTCTCTCTCTTCTCACAATCCCCCCACCTGTGCAATTAAGGGAGACATTGGCACCAACCTTAGGAACCATTTGTGCTGTTTGTGGTCCTTATAAGCCGGCTCCCTTAAAACAGTGAGATGTGGAGGACCCCTGAGAGCCCACAATTGAGTTCCTTAAGTGAAAAGAGCATATGACTGTTGCAGGGGAAGCTCTTCTTAACTCTCACAGTTTGCAAATTAGCCTGGTCTTTGGAAGAAAACACTGCGTCCATCCACTCATCCTAGCAGCTGCTGTTTAAAAGGTGATCTGGTCACCTACTGATCTGGAATAATCTAAGAAGTATAGAGGCAATGACAGAGTTTATTTTCTTGGGCTCCTTGATCACTGCAGATGGTGACTGCAGCAATGAAATTAAAATACGCCTGCTTCTTGGGAGGAAAGCGATGGCAAACCTAGGTAGCATCCTAAAGAACAGAGACATCACTTTGCCAACTAAGGTCAGGATAGTCAAAGCTATGGTTTTTCCAGTACTGATGTATGGAAGTGAGAGCTGGACTATAAAGAAGGCTGATCGCCGCAGAATTGATGCTTTTGAGCTGAGGTGCTGGAGGAAGTCTTGAGAGTCCCCTGGACTGCAAGAAGATCAAACCTATCCATCCTGAAAGAAATCAACCCCGAATGTTCACTGGAAGGACAGATTTTGAAGCTGAGGTTCCAGGACTTTGGCCACCTCATGAGGAGAGAGGAGTCCTTGGAAAAGTCCCGGATGTTGGGAAAGATCGAAGGCAAAAGGAAAAGAGGATGTCAGAGAATGAGATGGTTGAATGGTGTCATCGATGCAACCAATATGGATTTGGCCAAACTCCGGGAGGCAATGGAAGATAGGAAGTCCTGGCGTGCTCTGTTCCATGGGGTCACGAAGAGTCGGACATGACTGAACGATTGAACAACAACAAGTAGATGTCATCAGTTTTTGGGATACTAGGGGCATATTTTGGCCCCTAGAGACTGCATGCAGCTTGTGGGCTGCACATTGCCTCCCTCTGCATTAATCTATGGCAGCTTTCCCCAAGTTTGTGATCTCATGATATATTGGGCCACATCCCACATCATTTCCAGCCACAAGGGCCATGTTGACTGGATAGGATAGGAGCTGCAGTACCAGTAATGAGAATGGGATCACCCTGTCGCCATGCAGAATCTGGGGCTTTAGGAATCACTTCTGGGAATGATGTATATGTATAAGAATCAAAATGGGCAATTCACTTCAACAATTTGCAGATTGGCATGTGATTCGGGGAAACTGCTTGCTGCTGACAAATTCATCTGTGGATAAGTTGTATGAATCATGGATGCTCAAAAATATCAGAAGAGATGCTTGCTATAGAGACAGAGAAAAGGAGTAAACAGAGAGGGCTCAAATGGTGGAAAACTGGATTGCTCTCAAATTCATCAAGGCAACTTCTATCAAGGATCCTGAACTAGAGTTTGAAAACCATCAAAGGTATGTGAGTTTAATTTAAAGGATACATTTGGAAGGAGAGGGGGAGTGCCTGGTACAAAAACAAATGTTTGAACATGCTATGTCATGGAGGGATACTCTTCTCAGCCTGCAAATCCATTTCCAAAGAAACAAGGAGACCTGCCTATGTTTTACTAGGTCTCTGTCCCTGAACAATGAAGAAAATGTCAATAAGGATAATAAGGAAATGACAAAAGCCTTTCGTTGGAGTTTTGTTTGGACACTCCCCCCATGCTGTCTGTGGTTTGTGTGACTGGGAGGCACTTTGCTCACACCAGCCAATCATTTCTTTTAGACTTTGATTTCGAAGAGAACTCCACCTCTCTGCTGAGCGCTTTCCCTATTTATTTAGTCTGTTAGTTGCAGTTGGTTGTTTGCTGTTGATCTGTTCGCTTGATCACACTACAAGCACTCTCTGGGCAGTTTACAAATAATGATGCTGGCTACACAGTGCCCCTTTAGCAAGCTGGGTACTCATTTTCCTCCATGAGTCTCTACTGCATAGCAAAAAGGAATTTTAAAACTACAGGAACTCATATTCTCCCTGTATTCTTTCTTATTATTGATCTTGGCTGTCTCAACTTGACAGAACAGCCCAACAAGGAATTTCAAAAACTGCATGATTCCTCATCTCTTGGTAAGGAATCATGCAGATGCATGATCTGCGTAATTTGCACAGAATTCTCTGTGGAAAACTGACATCCTTTCTTTTGGGGAAACAAAGCACAGAATTGCTGGCCCAGTGTTTCTAGTGTTTCTACAGATGCAAATGGCTTCTTTACAAAACCATGCCATCAACTATAATTATAATGTTCTCTTATTTTCCTTTGGGGAGCGTTATAAGATACCTTGCCTTGTGTGTGTGTGTGTGAGAGAGAGAGAGAGGAGGAGGAGGAGGAGAAGAAGAAGAAGAAGAAGAAGAAGAGGAAGATGATGATGATGATGATGAAGAAGTTGTTTCTTCCTTCTCCTCCAGCAGACACATGATGACAGAAGCAAAGATTTATGTGGATGACAATGAATTGGTCCAGACTGCAAACCTCAAGTCCATCGTTCCTTTGAACTTGAAAAGTTATTCTTTTTTGGACCACATTTCACAGAATCCCCCTGAACAGCCAATTAGCCATGCTAGCTGTGGTGCTGGTGTGAAATTCTGTGACTTGTAGTCTGAAATATAGCTTTCCCAAGCTCTGATCTAACATAGCATTATCTTTCCCACAGTTGCTAAATGGATTCCTTCAGGAAACCCTGGCATGGAGTGAGAAAGAAATGGATGCAAGTATTACAGGTGCAACGATCAGATTATTATTCCTTGTGGCAGGAGAATAATACCTTTTCACCCCCAACAGAGCTTATTTTATAAAAGAAACTATTCTTCAAAACTTTAATCTTTTCCCTGTTGAATTTTCTAATCCCTCTTGAAAGCCATGTTTAAAAATCCAGGCTGTAATGATGGGATCATAACACACTCTGTTCTTCA
>JAHTLZ010003526.1:25761771-25788659 GCA_023846285.1 Phrynocephalus versicolor | reverse complement strand
ACAGTATATATATATATATATTACAGCTGGCCCACGGGCCGGGTCATTTTTATTTTATTTTATTTTATTTGCTTTCTTATCCCTAGCACCAACCAGCTGGCCCTCAAGCCGGGTTGGCACTTTTTTTGCTTTGCTTTGCTCCCCCCCAGCACTGACCAGCTGGCACTTTTTTTTTAATCTAGTGCCAAACAGATGGCCGCTTGTCAAAATAAATAATAAATTAAAACAAAATGTAACTAAATGAAAAATTTCATTTTGTTTCATTTCATTTTATTTTTAAAGGGCACTTCATTTTTTGTTTCATTCTGTAATGAAACAAAACACAAAAAATGAAATGAAAAAATTCTTTCATGCCTATCTCTAACAACGTTTTTGCTCATGACGGAGCAACCATGCTTTAAAGGAGATTGAGGTATTCACCTCAAGTGGCAGGTGGTGGGAGGCATTGTCAGTGACTTGGCAATTTTTCCTGGGTCCCTTGTCTATCCCCCTGATAGAATGGAGGACATTGTCCCATCCCCAGTGTCATACTACTACATTGCAAATGGTAAACTAGTTCACTTCTGTACATGGAAAATTGGGTGCCATCTTGACCTCTGTCTGAAGCAGCAAAACATCCTGTGCAAATACAATTCACTCTCGAAACAATTCTGCCATCTTATCCACTATTTGTCTGAACTATTCTATTTACCAGTCAGGACTGTCATAGTGTAGGAAGTAAAGGTCAAGGTACTAGTAGTACTATATATAATCAGAAGACAATTATTTAGCATGAAAACTTCAGTTAATAAAACCTTTCAAATCAAAGGCAATAAACAGATTCTCCATGACATTCTGCATGCATAAACAACCAAGGACTCCAGTACCGTAGGGTTAAATGAGTTGCATTAAGTGCTTTTGGTAACATTGCTTCACTGAATGTTCATAACAGAAAACCCAAAACAATAATCAGAGCATGTTCCTTTCCCAGAGATTAAAAAAAAAAGAGTTTTATAAATACAGCTTACTATTGCTATCTGTTTCCTGAGCTGTTTGCAATTTTTCTGGCTCATGTACTATAAGAAAAACAGACAGCAATATTTTCTAATGCAAGAAATACAAACATATAGTTCTGTATTTAGTTGACCTACCCCAGTATACAAGCTCAGTTTCAAAATATATTTGTACTGGCCACCAGTTTGGCATTAAAGGAGAATTCATTCTGCACTTTTGCTGTGACTTTAGTTTATTCAATATTAATATTATTTTTTAAAAGCACAGATTCCTCCTTCAGGTGTTTTCTTTTTTACTACTATTAGCAAGGGCTCAGTTCAACATGGCATTGAAAGAATCTTCCATGATAAAGTGTGTACCTAGCTCTGTTTCCCACAGTGGTCAATTAAGTGGTCATAACAAAGGATACAAAAGCAGAACACAATGACAAGTGTTGATGGAGGGGTCGACATTAAGAATAGCCATTGAATTTAAGCCAATAACATTTTCTTTCAATAGGGAGGTGCTCTAACCTCTATGCTCAAAATTCTACAAGGCAGGATTCAGCAATATGTGGACAGAGAACTTCCAGAGGTGCAAGCTGGATTTCGAAGGGGCAGAGGAACTAGAGATCAAGTTGCCAACATGCGCTGGATTATGGAGAAAGCCAGAGAGTTCCAGAAAAACATCTACTTCTGCTTTATTGACTATGCCAAAGCCTTTGACTGTGTGGACAACAAAAACTATGGCAAGTCCTTAAAGAAATGGGAGTGCCTGACCACCTTATCTGTCTCCTAAGAAATCTATATGTGGGACAAGCAGCAACCATCAGAACTGGATATGGAACAACTGACTTGTTTAAAATTGGGAAAGGAGTGCGACAAGGCTGTATACTGTCACCTTGCCTATTTAATTTATATGCAGAGTACATCATGCGAAAAGCAGGTCTGGTTGAATCACAAGCTGGAATTAAGATTGCCGGAAGAAATATCAACAACCTCAGATATGCAGAGGATACTACTCTGATAGCAGAAAGTGAGGAGGAATTAAAGAACCTCTTAATGAGGGTGAAAGAGGAGAGTGAAAAAAATGGGCTGAAGCTCAACATTAAAAAAACTAAGATCATGGCCACCAGTTCCATCACATCCTTGCAAATAGAAGGGGAAGAAATGGAGGCATTGACAGAGTTTATTTTCTTGGGCTCCTTGATCACTGCAGATGGCGATTGCAGCAACGAAATTAAAAGACGCCTGCTTCTTGGGAGGAAAGCAATGGCAAACCTAGACAGCATCCTAAAGAGCAGACACATCACTTTGCCAACTAAGGTCAGGATAGTCAAACTTATGGTTTTTCCTGTAGTGATGTATGGAAGTGAGAGCTGGACTATAAAGAAGGCTGATCGCTGCAGAATCGATGCTTTTGAGCTGTGGTGCTGGAGGAGAGTCTTAAGAGTCTCCTGGACTACAAGGAGATCAAACCTATCCATCCTGAAAGAAATCAACCCTGAATGTTCACTGAAAGGACAGATTTTGAAGCTGAGGCTCCAGTACTTTGGCCACCTCATGAGGAGAGAGGAGTCCTTGGAAAAGTCCCTGATGTTGGGAAAGATCGAAGGCAAAAGGAAAAGAGGATGTCAGAGAATGAGATGGTTGGATGGTGTCATCGATGCAACCAACATGGATTTGGCCAAACTCCGGGAGGCAGTGGAAGACAGGAAAGCCTGGCGAGCTCTGGTCCATGGGATCATGAAGAGTCAGACACGACTGAACGACTGAACAACAACAACTAACCTCTTTATCATTTTTGTCTGCTTTCTTCTTTAGGTGCCATGTAGAACATTGACAATCAGTAGCATAATCTGTTTTTTATCTAACTCTATTCTAAATAAAGAAGCTGTGCCCACTGCAAACCATTGGCTTAAATTTTTGAGCCAGAATGTTTTTCTATGCCCTGGGCCATGCTTCCCATCTATTATTCCTTGAAGGAAAACCTGCAGCAGTTTGTATTTGTTATTGCTCATTAGGTGACCAAAATACAGTAATACTTCGTAAGATGAATGCCCCCTAAGACAAAAAATTCGGAATGTCTGGGCGTAGGGAAACCTTGTAAGACGAAGTTTCCTATGGGATGCTTCGCAAGACAAATTCAATGCATTCCTATGGGAATCTGCATTAAACCATGCTTTGTAGGATGAATTTTTTTGTAGGACGAATTGACCCGTAGAAAGAAAGAAATTCGTCTTAAGAGGTACCACTGTATTGTAACTTTCTTCTCTTTATGATATTGAGAATTTCTAGCTTTTTATTCATATACAGAATTTGTCTGTATGTCCACATCTGCTTTCTTGCCATAAGGAATCTGGAGTTCTGTGTTACTTTTTAAAACTGAAATTGCCTTCTACGTAAAACCAGTAAAAGATCAGGTGTAAACCAGCTGCTAGCCCAAGCTAGAATGGACCCAACAAATGTATGAGACTTAACATAAGTGTTGATTCACTAAAGTTCCATTGATTTAATGGGTCATATAACCACCTAGTCTACTTGTGGTTCATGTTTGGATTTAGCCCTTAGCTTGGAAAAGCATATTAACCTATAATGAGTCTCTGCTTAGAATATATATTTTTATTTTTGAAAATACCATCTCTCTTGTAGGAGAATCTATATGTCCCATCTCCATCAGCCTACCATACTGGTATGTTGGGTGTGGGAAAAGGTACGGTACTTGATTGCACTGTCAAATAAGAGACGGGCCCATCTGCATACCTGGATGGAAGCCAATGTGTTCACAGCTGACAAGGTAAGAATCCTGTAAGTGCAAAGCTGGAGAAACTTGTGGATTGGATTAGATGACCTCAGTGAAACCTTTCAGCTCTGTGCTACAGAGATGGAGGGACGGAATCTCCAATAACACTAAGCTTTATTTATGCCTCTACACTGGAGCCAATGGATTAAGGCAATTAGACAGGGAATATATAATTTGTAAAGGTTGTGTGGGTAATGGCAGTCCTGCAGTGGGTGCCTCTGAAGACAATACAGTCTTTAAATTATTCTCTGTGTGTGTCACAATAAATTAGGTACACTAATTTCTTGCAAGAGACATATTGGAAGAAACAGTTCATTAGCCCATCTAAACTGTTGTTTTGTTCCCAACAGTAACTAATGCTGGCTGTAACTTTCATGATGGGCTTAACTGTCCTGCACTTTTAACTAGAGGGAAAATTTGTTTCCTTATCCCAGCTGGTGATCTGTAAATATCCTAAAGCATAAGGCTGGATAGCCTATTTAATTGCTTTCCTAGTTACTACATGGAATTCCTGCAGATGTTGATCAGTAAAAAATGTAAATGCTTGATTTTTGGGGATTCATGCTAAGATAACTTTTAATAATCAACAGCCAGAAATTCAATTCATCATTTTCCTTTACAGTTTTACTTTCTCCTCCTCCTCCACCACACACAAAAAGGTGTTTGTGGGGGGGTGGGGTCATTCGCATTTATTTCAAATTGATTACCTGATCTATGTTACCAGTGTCACTTCACTCTGTATATTTATACTGTTCTCTAAATGCAAGAGAACATAACTGATTATTTACACTCCTTTTTTGTTTTATATTCTTCTGGGCTGATTTTCATTCCCCCTTTCCTTTCCAAACTAAGCCACTCTAAATCCAGATTTACATTTATGCTGAGTGTTTTCTAAATTGCTGCTGCAGAGGCAAGCTGCCCTAATTTGGATGCAAGTGCTTTAATGCCTTTTGTTTTGCAGCTTATACATTTAAATTTAGTTTAAATGAGAATAAAGCTCCTATTATTGTTCTACCAAAGGCCATGAATATGCCATTACTGTTATGCTGTATTGGCTAAAATCCTGTTGCTTTGATACACTGGTAGAAGGCAGATGGTGTAACATTCACTCATTTCCAGTTGGCAATTAAAGGGTCCCTGCTGTAGTACTATATATAGTACTACAATGGATGTGGGCACCCTAGAAAATGGTTGCAGAGACTCTTTAATAACTAGCTGGAAGTAAGTGAATGTACCACTATTAGCATTCTGCCTATGTAAAAAGCAATAGAATTTCAGCCAATGAATAGGAAGCAAGTTAGTTGGCAATGGTTTCTAGATGATATTAAAGTACTGAGGGATTTTTAGAAGTACCTGAGACAAGATTTTTCAGATTTTATAGCATTCCAGTATCAAACATAATAAAAATTAATGGGCAGTGTAATGGGTAAAGCAATGAGTATTCATACATCCTTGTGACATGTGACTATATAAAGAGTCTCATTCAGCCATGAGACCCACTGAGTACTGAACCAGTCACTATCTTTCAGTTTGAGATAGTGATTGGCCCAGAACTACTTAGTTCATTGTTCTGATAATTAATTCATTATGATAATCAGGGAGGAGTGGAACTCCATAGAGGAAAGACAGGCTAATGATGCAATGAACCTACCTACCTACCTACCTACCTACCTACCTACCTATGCACTTGATTTATTGTCAATGTTCAGAATTTTCCTAAGAAAGCCCTTGTTTTCTCAATTGGTTTCGGCTTCCTTTAAAATTTCTTAGTTTGCTTAAAGAAGAGACTGCAAACTTGCTGGTTCTGGTGAATGGTATTAGGTATAGTTTAGCATGTCGGCATTATTGTGGCCTTCCACTTTTGAGAAATGCACTTGGTGGTATTTTAAATCAAATTTGAATGCTGTCTTACAATCAAAAATACTCCTTTTCTTTCCAACTGTAGTCTGCTATTTGTGAAAAATCTGGGGATTTACGTACATGGCAGTTTGAACTTGATAACAGCTGCAGTCAACTTCTGCCTTGGTGTAACTATGGACTGAGCTGAGGCAGGACTGTGAACCCAAAGGGAGCCAAGCCCAGATAGATTATGGATTTGTATGCTACTGCAGCGGCTCACCGTTTTTAAATCGTGATGACCAATGATGCAAGAAAAGCCGATACTGACTTGGCTCTTTGTACAGCAGACAACAGTGAGGAACTTGTTTCATATATTCTTCCCAGCCTATTGTGACACAGATAAAAGTTAACACAATCTGAATGGAAACTGTAGCAACCACAGACTGAAATGCTTGGATGAACAACGTCAACATGGCCAAGCAGAATGGCCAGCATTCCAGAGATGAAAGAAGTCAGGTGTGGGGGTGGGTGGATGGGGATTGCAAAATTGAATTTTCTATCCTCATCACCCCACCAGGAATGAAAAGACAACACAGGAAGGGTTAATTGTGTCACTAGTAATTGCAGGCCCTATCTCTCGTCACCACCTCACCAGACAGAAAGCTTATTTATAATCCTACCTTCTTCTGTTCTTCCCCATCAACTATCCTCGATTGTCTACACATGTCATTAATTTCAACCATTGAGAAAGCTAGTATACAGTATATACAAATGGGACATCATTCAATCAGAAGCATAATTATTAATTAACTGCCCCCCTGTTCAGATTTTCTATGTTGAACTCCCCTCTTTTTGTTGCTATCATGTGGGCTGCTTGCTGCTTTTCCCGTCTTGCTCTAATTGTCAAGCTAAACGGTGGATCCTCCTAAGGACAGAGAAGAGAAATATTTGGTGTTTTTTAAAAAGAGATTGCAATTCCCAGAGTCTCACACCCAGCATGATCCACTTCAATTCATAGCATCCCACAGCCACCACTGTCAGTTGGAAGTTCAGATTATAAAGATGTTTTCTCTCTGTGTCCAAGAGTAGTCATTTTATCAACCTCAGAAAGATAGAAAGCTGAGTCAACCACAAGCAAGCTACCTGGGATTCAGCCCCAGGGTGTGAGCACAGTTTGGGCTGCAATACAGCAGTTTAATCACTGTGCCACAAAGTCAATGATGAGTTGGTACAGAACGAATACAGAAGTAATACAGAAGTCAATGATGTTTTGGGACTGAGAGCAAACATCATCAGTGGACAATTGAAAGGGGGAAAACGAAAATGGAACATATTTTAGGCGAGCGAGCTGTATTTGTCTGTTTCAGCAAAGCCAAAATCAAAACAGATATATTGTGACATATTTAAGGGCAACAAATCAATTCCAGTGTGAACATTTGTGGATTATGATCCACAGGTGCTCCATGTGGTATTTGAAAGTGAGTTGCAATCCCTGAAAGTCCACATTGAAACAATTTGTTACCCTTAAAGGTGATGCAATACTTTTGTTTTTGTTTTCTGTTTTTGCTGCATATGTTGTCACTCTGGAGTAGACAAGGGATCTGTTTTGGCTATCATTGTCCTTCTGACAGTATCTCGCACCAGATGGTTCACGGGAAGCTACCAGAAAACTTGTTGTGAACCATTACATGTGCATTCACCTTGAAGATGAAGCTTCTTTCCAAACTAGTTGTTCATTATGGGGTAGCATATGCTTTTCTGAGAGAACGGTATATATCACTTGATAATAAGATTTTCATCATTTTGCATGGAAGATGGACTACTCTCATTAAACTGTAAATTACGCTCTATCTTATTTCTTCTTCCAGATGATTATACCCACCCTTTTGGTGCTGTACTATTCTGTTTTAATAGTACATATCCTATCTCAAATAATGGAAATGAGCAAACATAACGATTGTCTGGAAAGGTTATTTGCTTCTTTCCTTCTTCATTTTGGTGTAAATGCACTGCAGTTGTTTCCATCTGAAAGAACATGTGTGAACCAGTTTATACTTCCTTGCCCATTTGTGTGACAATTAGTAGCACCCCTTGCCTTTTGCCTCTCTCCTCAGATACTGATTGGCAAGGACCCAACTGCGATTCTGTTAGGACCACCTTTTATCTGAAACATGTGATAGAGCATGAGTCTCTCTTGGAACAGTTCAAAAGCTCCGTGTCCGTACTAACTGCATATAAGCCAAAAAAGGGAATGAAACAATGACAAATATATTCATGGATTTAAGCCATGCTTAAACACATGGTAAGCTAAACCTGTCATTAAACATTTTGCCAAGCTTTCAGATTTGTATCTCTCTAGTCCACCATGAAATTGCGGTGCAATGACTGACTGCCATGCTTAAACCAAGAAAAAAGTGGGCTCAGAATCCTCCTGAATCATGGATTCTATGTTGTTTCAGCTTTTGTTTTTTGATTCTTGTGTTGATCTCTGACTACAAAATACATATTTCAGACACTAGCATTTGAGCTGTATACATACACATATGTTTATATTTGTTCTACTTTATTATGATTTCTTCTGGTGTAGGATCTACTCCTGTAGATCCTATTACTACATTGTTTCTTGCTGTACTTTGTGGATTTGTGACATTTTATGACCCTTCATTACCTACATATTGCTGCTGCTCAGAAAAATGAGCAGAAGTCCGTCCCTTCATTCCCCATGGATGAGTGGGGAGGGGTGGATGACAAAAGAGAATGAAATTGGCTGGAGAGGGCACAAATGGTAAGCAAAAGGGGAAGGCAGTCTATGTTGAGAGTGAGAAAACAGTGAACAATTCCAGATGTCTGTAGACAGGTAGCACCAGGGCACTCAAAGATGTCCCAGTATATACAGCAAGAAATCATCACTATCATCTTAGAACTGCAGAACTGGGAGGGATCCCATGGATTATAGTGCTCAAGGTGGCACATTGGGGAACTGAACTTCCACCAACCTCTGCCTATGCATTCAGATACCTAAACCACTGAGCTATCCCACCATTTTCTAGCCTTCTTGATCAGGGATGCCAGTATATGCAGTCAAATCTTCAACAACACAAAAACAAGATATAAAAATACAGTAATACCTTGGTTTAAGTACAGTTGTGTTCTGCTATGTTGTGGTTCATATACTGAGTCCTTGTATGTTGCGGGACCAGAGTATATGAATGCAAGGGCTCCTGTGGCAAGTTGTGTGGGCCTGTTTGGGGCCTCCTGCACTTACCCCAGGCCTGGCAATGCCCCGAGCAGGCCTCCGATTGTCTTTCTGGGCCTGTTGGAAGTTCCAGAAGTGGGTCCTGGTGAACCAGAAGTGGCTTCCAAAAAAAACAGAAGTGACTTCCAGTTTGCTGGAAAACACTTATGGAGCCTCCAATAGGCCTCCCGGACCTGTCAGAGGTCCCAGAAGTGGTTTCCAGCAAACCAGAAGTGGCTTCCAAAAAAACAAAAAAAAAAAAAACAAAAACCAGAAGTGACTTCCAGTTCAAAGGAAACCATTTCTGGAGCCTCTGACAGGCTTCCTGGGCCTTACTGTCAGAGGCCACAAAAGTAGTTTTTGGCAAACTGGAAGTGGCTTCCAAAAAAACAGAAGTAACTTCCAGTTTGCCAGAAGCCACTTCTAGGGCCTCCAACAGGCCGAGGAAGCCCATCGGAGGCCCACTCAGGGCAATTGCAGGCCTGGGGTAAGTGCAGGAGGCCCCAAACACCCCCCGCAGTCCCAACCCAACTCAGCATCTGCATAAGGCAGATTTCCCTTTATTGCGGGTCAGGTCAGGTCCCTAACCCCCTCAGTAAATGGGGGATTACTGTAACTTGGTTTAAGAGCGTTTTCCAAGATAAGCAAATATTTCTTCTATTTTTTGCCTTGATCAACAAGCAATGTCTTGATATACAAGCATTGACGCAGGTCACATAATCACAAGTGAGCCTATGGCAGCTTTCTCTCCCCCCCCCCCGCTGGATTGTGGGTGGTTCTTGGAATGTTCCATCTCAAGCAGCCTCCAAAACAGAGGGAGAAGAGAGGAACAGAGGTCTTCCTTGCACCGGCCATGAACATTTTCAAAGGAGAGTGCAGGTTCAAGTTTTTTTTCTTTATATTTATATTTTTATTTAATTTGTTTTCAACACTCTTTCTTATATTTTCAAACCATTTCTAGTCATGGGGCAGCTAGTCAAGTGTGTATAGGGCTAAAAATTGCACCTTATTATTGTCACATTAAAATACAGTAATACCTCAGATTAGAGATGGGCACAAAAAGGAAAAAAAAGTTCCGTTATTCGTTTTGTTACATAATGAAACGAATAACGAAAATTGTGACAAAACTGGAATGAACTGAACAGAACCACGAAAATTAGGTTTGTTACGTTTCATTTTCGTTAATGGCGACGTGCAATGAAATGAGCTGTTTTTAAATGTTAAAAAACATCCTGAATATCCATAAAAACCCCATGATAATTATTTATTCTGCCTCATAATACCTACCAGGGGGGTGGGGTCCTTAAAACGTGCATTTATGTCTTTTCTCAGATCGCTGTATTTTTTTCCTTTAAGGCGAGTTAGGGGACATTGACCCAAAATGGCTGCCAGATGCCTAATATTGATTTCTTGGGTATTAAAACGCCCTGGACATCCGTAAAAATGAAGCAATAATTATTTGTTGGGGTCCTTAAAACGTTTGTTTTTGTCTTTCTCCCATCGCGATGTATTTTTTCTTTTCCCTTTAAGGATGACACAAAATGGATCCCAGCCACAAGATGGATGCAAGCCATGTGATGGGATCATGTAAATTCTTGGACAATTTCAACCAATAGCATGCCCAGGTTGCAGACTGGGTAGGTGTGGCAGCCACAGAGGGCATAAAAAGCTTTGGCAGCCCCCGTCCTCCTTGCAATCTCCGGTGGGAGTTAGGGTGGGATTGCTGTCTCTGCGACTCGTTACTTTAGGCCAGCCAGGCAGGTGTGTGTCTCTGTGTTCCTGCTGGCTGCAGCCTGGCTCTTAGGGGAGAGAAAGAAGAGATTTATCTTGCAGCCTCCCTGTGTGCGTGCGTACCTCTCGTAAGTACCCTCCCCTACCCCGCAGTGCAGTCACTCTGCGGCTGTCTTACACCCTTGGCAATGCCCGCCACTTCCTTTGCAGCCTCCCTGCGTACCTAATCTATACTGTGTCTCTGCCAGCATCATTTTTTTAGTGTTTTCCCTCTGGTCTGGGCGTTGGGGGACACCCGCACGCGGAGATGCTTTAAATCGAGCAAAAACCGAAAAACGAAAAACCGAAACATCATTTTTTCTATTCGTGCCCATCTCTACCTCAGATAATAAATGCCTCTGCTAAAAAAAACCAAAAAAACCAAAACCAGATAACGAAATGAATTTTTTGGTTATAGGTATGTTTCAGTTAATGTAAATTTCCTATGAGGTGCTTCAGATAACGTTATTTTCATTATGCTTTGTAAAAAATGTGTACACAGGATGTGTTGTACCCCCCGTAGTTCGTGGAGGGGGGGAGGAGTTGGAGCATTTTTTTCATTGTGTTTTGGAGCCATTATGGACATTTTTTGCAGTGGGTTTTGGACCTTTCAAACTTGGAAAGGCACAGAGCTGAGGTTTCTTTGTTTTCTTTGGTTCATCTTTGCATTCATTTTCATTGCTACTTACTGGCAAATATGCCAGCCCACTGAAGCAGGCTTCTTTTTGTTGTCCTGCAAGGCAGTGATAACCTGTGCACTGGCTGAGCCATCTCAACAGCCTTTGGAAAAAGATACCAACCCTGGCAAGAGTCCCGTTTATTTTCTTTTTGTTCACTTCTCTCTCTATTTTGAAGGCTTGTAACTGGGAAAGGACCTACTGGCAGATACATACAGTGGCAGCAAACACAGTTCAGATAGTTTGAGGATAAATTGTTTTACATCCCTTGTAGATAGCATTTTCAACTGAGAAGGATAACACGAAAAACAGAAATTTATTGCCTAGGTCTGTTTGGCGGGTAGCTATGGAGTCTCTCTCAGCCCTGCCTAATACATCTTTAGCGTCTTTAATTACCTCCTTGCTAAAGCCCAACAGACTACCTGCTTCTTATTTCAAAGATATTATTTGTCCTGATCTCCAGCTATTTGTTCTATAGATCTCTCTCTACCTCTCTTTCCTCAAGATCTCTCATATTGTTCCGCTGCTGGAGTTGGCCTTTTCCATCAGCCTTGAATTTTTTTTTAACTGTTTCAAGTATACTTTTCTTTTGGCCTGAATAGATTATTGTACAAGCCCACATAACTGCTGAAGGGGATTTCCCCATCTTGCTTGTTTTGCTTCTGACAGCCTTCATTAGCCATGGTGCAGTTCAGCATTGACTGCAGCAATGGTTGGCAGAGTTGTCTCTCTAATTAGGTCTTTGGCTGCCTCCTTGCTGACTTGGTATTTTCTAAACTTTCCAGCTTTCCCCCTTCAGGCCTTTTCTCTCAGTTCCCAATCCCTCCAAAGTTTAGCATCACGGATGATATGAAATCTCTTCCCACCCACCCCTTCTCTCCTTCTGAATAACAATTTGTTATTACCTACCGTCATGCTTACAAAAATGTTAAACACAGGATCTATCTGTCAGTTTTTTGTATGTTGCTTTAAGTTCAGTTTTCTTCTCCACACTTCCAGTTCATCCATACCTATCGTCAAGTCTTTCCTGCTCAGAAAATATTTTCCTTGTAACCCGAGCAAGTCTTTCAAAGTGAAATAGCTGAGAAGACAGACATGCAGATGAAGTCTGGTTTAATTCTTGATGAACCATTACAAAAGCAAAAACAAAACAAGCCGATATGCAAAATGTAGATTCAGACAGGCTCATGTTAGAATAAACAGATTGTCTGTTACCTCTGAAGAGAGCTCAACTGCTACTAACAAGTTAACAGTATTGTCTAGTTTCACCCAGGGGAATATGCCCAACATTGAGAGTCAGGCCATTAGTTTATCCAGATCTGCACTGTTCACAATGATTGGCACCATCTCTCCCTACACTCAGGCAGGAGTGTTTTCAAGTGAACTTAGCAAAGTTGGGTTTTTTTTTTCCTGACTGAAACTCCAAGGTGTTAAGGGATTCTGAGAGTTGTACACTAAAAACCTGCAATTTTGTTTGTTTTACTTCCAGAAGTTTTGTCCGGCATGCCAAGCACACATACGGGCCCTATAATAAGTTTTGGCTTTGAAACCAAGGTTTTGGGGATCATTCTACAGAGGTGAAGTTTTGAATCTGAAATGTGAAGGAATCGGATCCTGGCAATCTGTATGTGCTGTCATATTGAATGATCTAGAACTGCTGCTGCAATTCAGCCACTTGGCTTTAAATGAATCATAGGCTGCTTTTAAACGACCCCTAAAATCCAAGGCAAAAGGCTCCCAGATGTGGAGCTTAAAATTGTTTTCCCACCAGCTGCGGACTTAAAAAAAATGAAGTACGACCACACCCACCTAAGCACGCCCCAGCGCATTTTACAAGTACCTCGTCTCCGGAGGTAAAAAATATTCCGATGTGGATTGTAAAGCTGTGGATGCTGGGCTCTCCTCGCCTTCTGTTTGTTTTGTTGTCCCCGCTGCCCCTTTAACAGCCTGGAATCCCTACGGGGCTGCTCTGAAGGCAGGCGGGGGTGAGCCTGCATTCTTTTCTCCCTTTTTCTCCCTCCCCTCACCACAGGCAGGAGCAATGGAGTGGAGAAGGGTGGGAACACAGGAAGCAGGACAAAACCCCACAATCTCTGGTCCAAATTTAAGTTGCCAGTGGATTTTAGATGTTGTATAAAAGTGCCCATAAAGTGTTTACATTTTATGTTTCTCGTATGCTCTATTTTGCAGCTGTTGTTGAAGAATTTACTGTCTGTGATATTCCCTATATCTCAGGCTCTGGACCTCAGACAGTGGAATGTTGCCGATCTATCAGCATGCATCCCACAAGTCTGTGGCCTTCTCCCAAGTGACGGGTACTGTAGATCCCTCTGAACGAACAGTGGTTGTAAAGGGAGAGCCTTCACTGGACTTCTCTTTTCACCAGCCCTGGCTGTAGTCAATCCCCTTAACATGATTAGTGTATCCAAGATAGCTTGGGTCTAGTTGGTGTTAAGGGTACAACAGCAGGTCCATCCATTGCTTACACCAATTAAGCAATGTTTGCTCTGTCATCTTGAAAACAATATAAGACAATGTTGTGGACTTTACAGTCTTTAGCTTGGGAAGAATGACAGACACACAGTGGGGTTATTAGATTATTTTGACCTCTTGGCATAGTGTTTCTACTTCTTTAGATGTACCCAAAGGTGTGGAACCAAAGAATACATATTATTTAATTTAAGAGAGCCTCGTGGTGCCGTGGTTAAACGCCTGTATTGCAGGTAAAACTGTGCTCACGACCTGGGGTTCAATCCGAGGTAGTAGGCTCAAGGTTCACTCAGTCTTCCATCCTTCTGAGGTTGGTATTTATTTTATTTATGTATTTATTTATTTATTTGACTTTTATACCGCCCATCTAGACCAAAGGCTACTCTGGGCGGTTTACAACATGTAACAAGAAACAAAGGAATACATTTTAAAAACCAAAATACAAGGTACATAAGAAAATAAAATATACATAAATCAACAACAAAAAACTAAAATGAAGCTAAAATGAAGCTAAAAATGGCAAGAGATTTGATAAAATGGGTTAAAAATAGTGCCTTACTAAATGTTTGAAGAATCAGGGAACGCCATTCTATAGAACCAGGTCTTCAATAGTTTTTTAAAAGTTTGAAGCGAGGGTGCCAGCCGAATTTCAGGGGGTAGATTGTTCCATAACTGGGGAGCAACCACTGAGAAGGCTCTACTCCTTGTTACAGCTTTCCGGGACTCCCTCGGGGTTGGGACTCCCAGGTGTCCTGCCTGGCTGGCATGGGTGATCCTGGCAGTTCTTCTTGGGAGGAGTCGCTCTGTCAGATACTGAGGTCCCAAACCATTTAGGGCTTTGTATGTTAACATCAAAACCTTGAAGTCAGTGCGGTAGCATACCGGCAGCCAGTGCAGGGCTGACAGCACGGGGGTAATATGTTGGTGCCTTCTTTGCCCCATTAGAAGTCTGGCAGCTGTATTCTGCACTAGCTGCAGTCTCCGCATTAACCTCAAGGGCAGCCCCACGTAGAGAGCACTACAGTAGTCTATTCTCGAGATTACAAGTGCATGAACCAGCGTAGTTAACGCCCTAATGTCAAGGAGGGCCCGCTTGCTGGGGGGGGGCAATGTGTAGCCTGCATACTGTAATTAAACTGTAAACTGCCCAGAAACTACATGAAGTGGTATGGGGCGGTATATAAGCAGAACACTTTGCTTTGCTTTGCTTTTTAAAATATGAGAAGCAAACTGTGCTGTGTCGGCAACTGTCCTGTTCATTCTGCTGAGTGGGACCCCCAAAGTACACGTGTAAATAGATCACTGCTAAATGCATGGAAAAAGCAAAGGGTAGTCTTCTTTAAGCTCATTCATCATCTTCATGCCTCAGGTTATCAGTCCAAGTATCCCCCCCCCCCCCCAGTTCATAAATCCAGAGACTAGCTTTCAAGGCTGGCTCTAGGCATAAGCAGCACCCTGTGTTGAGAGTGCTTTCCCTCTTGCCCTCCGGCTGACAATTTGTCAGTGACAACAAGTTGTGCTTCTAGAGTTTATTCTTTCTGTGCTTGTCAGTGCTGCCTCTACACAAAGTCCTGTTGAGCTTTGATTTTTTTATAATTCAGAACAAACCACAACAGTCTGAACGCTAAAAAGAAAGGTGCTTTAAAATTAAAGGATGCTATGCTACTTTATGGTGGGGAATTTAGTTTCGTGAGTTTCTATCTATATGAATTTGGGGAAAGGTTGGAAGACAATGGAAAATGAGGAAGACTAAACATGAGATGGATCCTCTCCCTAAAGCAAGCCACCGCCTTGAGTTTTCAGGAGCTGAGCAGGGCTGTTGAAGACAGGACATTTTGGAGGTCACTCGTCCAAAGGGTAAGCATAGGTTGGAGGTGATTTGATGGCATGCAACACCATGAATCTGTAAAAATTGGGGAAAGGGAAATTAAATTAAATGAGAAACAGTTGTATGTGTGTTCTCTGGTTTACTGCAGACAACTATACTTTGCCCCTGTCATCTTAGCACACTGCATGACTGCCAGCTGCCCCTACCACAGGCTAGCCTCACTACCAGGTGTTAAACCCACTGGGTAAACCAGGGACGCTTTTACACGACCCCTAAAATCCAAGGCAAAGGGCTCCCAGATGTGGAGCTTAAAATTGTTTTCCCACCAGCTCTGGACTTAAAAAAAAATTAAGTACGACCACACCCACCTAAGCGCGTCCCAGCGAGTTTTCCAAGTACCTGGTCTCCGAAGGTGAAATTTTTTTGATGCGGATTGCAAAGCAGTGAGTGCCGGGATGTCCTCGCCTTCTGTTTGGGTTTTTTGCCCCCTGCCCCTTTAAGAGACTGGAATGCTTCTGGGCTGCTCCAGACCGCAGAGCGGAGGTGAGCCTGCATTCTTTTCTTCCTTTTTTTCTCCCTCCCCTCACACAGACAGGACCAAGGGAGTGTGCAGGGGTGGGAACACAGCAAGAGGAGAAAACCCCCAAGATCTCTGGTCCGAATTTAAGTTGCCAGCGGTTCTTAGGGGTCGTGTAAAAGTGCCCTAGGTCAGCTGCATACATATTTCCTCAGAGAAAATGTTTTTGTATGTGACTGAATTGTATCATTTTTATTTTATTTTTTTGGTATACGGTTGGAAATGCAACCTATGTAATCTGCAGATTTCACCTTGTCTTGGAGTGGCAGCTGTGAAAGGAAGTCACTCATTTTCTTGACTGAGATGGCCAAGCGTCTTATTTGCATGATTAACTACCCTGTCGCTTGCACTATAGCTTAATTATGTGCAAATTTTCAGCTCATTAGCAACAGCTATTTGTGCATTGATAAAATACTGTCTTATGATTAGCTGTCATATGACTAGTTTAATAGAAACACTTTTATTTTAATAATAATTTTTAAACTGCATAGCTGGAAGGGACCCTAAGGATCACCAAGTTCTATTCTTTGTTACCTTGATGGAAGATTTTCTGTGTTTATTTGGTAATTATGATAAAAAAAGTTACAAATTGATAATTTAAGGCAGAATTTTAAAGGGAATTAAATTTCTATTTCTGCATATATAATCTAGTTTATCGTTCATAAAAATTCCACAAAGCCCCCCAAATTCCACATCTCCAAAGACAAGTACCGGTACCCAAATATATTACCAAAAGAGCACATTTCATCACATTCTATAAATTATACTTGGACTGCCGCCTTCAACCAATAAAGATAACTCCACCACCATCCCATTCTGTATGGTTTAAGCAAGTCATAATTTCTGTTGCATTATCCAAATGGTTGTTTAATAAGTCTTTCCTTCTTCCTTCCTAAAGCAGAGCCATTACTGAAATCCACCCGTTAATCTGTCACATCCTGATTTCTGGTGGCAAACTAGCTTTTTGTTTAGTTGTTTCCTCTTTGCAGCCAAAGCGGTTCCACTTGTTCCTTTTTAATTTTAGGTTATATTAGCTTAATTGCAACTTGGAAAGGTGCACAGATGTGTGAAATAAAACGGAGGTTTAAAAAAGAGTAATGACATCAGTTGCTGGAGAAGAGACCCTGCAGTAGTGGATGCAGATATGAAGCAACCAGGCAATGCATGGAAAAGCAGAGAAAGCTGATTCTCTGTAGGCAGGGCTGAGCAAGCACAAAGCTCCCCAAGATTGTTTGGTGAAGTTTTTTAAACATCTTAATGCAATTAGTCTCTCCTGTCTATAGCATTCCTTCCCAGCAACAAGGAAGGAATGAAGGAAACCAAATATCCCTGCAGTATTTGCCCATACCCCTCCTCCACCTCCTCCTCCTCATTATTGCTGTTGTTTTTGTTGATTGATTGATTGACTGACTGACTGCGTAGTCTCCAGAAGACTCTGTAGAATGGAATATTGGGCCTCAGACTCATGGAAGTTGCTGTGGGAGTGTACGGTAACTCAGTGAGCCCAAGACATCAGGGAAAACAGGAAATTTCCAGTTGCCTACATAAGTCAGGTGTTTCCTGAATAAAAAGGTACCAGCCTTTTTCCAGGATACAAATATTCCTCTGACTTGTTACCTTCCAATAATTCACTACAGGTGACTTGATGAGTGGCTGTTTATAAGCCTGCATGGGTATCAACCATCCTGAAATGAATGGCCCTTAGTAAAAAAAAAATTATACCATCTCTTAACAAAAGGTGAAAAATATTGGCAGGGGTGAAAGGTGGAGGACAGGAGAGAAAAAAAAGAGACGAGAAAACCATGCTAGAGCCTTAGAGCTGTTACCATCAAAAGGCTCAGGTGGAACATAATGATAACTACGGTATGAAAATGTGGGTGCTCATACCATGTTTGTGTGATCATTTCATGAAGGCCTTGGCTTCATGAAATTGGCCTGATGTAATAAGCTCATTGTAATACCTCCAAAACTTCTACTGGGAGGATGCTCAACTAGAGATAGGCACCAAATGAAAAACAAAAATGCTGTTTCATCCTTTTGTTACGTAACAAATTGTTTTATTATGTAACGAAATGATAGAAACCGTTTTGCGACAAAATGAAACAAACTACCATTTTGGGTTTGGGAAACGAAACGGGGGAGCTTCCTCAAGCTCTTCCCTGTATGCCCCCCCCAAATGTATAGAGATCTGGGGTTCAGGGGGCTGAGTTATTCAATTGCAAAGAGAGTACCCATCAGTAGTAATTGGAAGAGCTGAGCACGCACCATGCCTACAATAGGTCAATTTATTACTTCCCCTTGCTTAACCCCTATGTTACCAGCACACACCATATACACTTCTGCAATGGAGGACTTACAGGTAAGAGCTTGAGGAAGATCCCCTGTAAATATATGTACTCGAAAATAATGATTGCAGGCATGTAGCAGCATGGAAATCACAGCATAGTTTCTTTGGACTCTTCCCTGTGAGCCCTCAACATTTGGAGAGGTTTGGGGTTCAGGGGGCTGAGTTGTTAAACCCCAAACAGGGTCCCCCTAGGAAAAATATATTCTAATTGAGTCAGAAAGCTGCTGTAGCTCCCCCACAGGGGGAGCTTCCTCAAGCAGTTCTCTTAATTACAAATGATTTTCTCCTAGGGGGACCCCCTTTGGAGTTTACTAACTCAACCCCCTGAACTCTAAACCTCTCCATATTTGGGGGGCTTACAGGGAAGAGTCCAAAGAAACTCCCCTGCAATTTCCATGCTGCTACATGCATGCAATCTCTATTTTCAATTACATAAAATGTACTCGAAAATGATTGCAGGCATGTAGCAGCATGGAAATCGCAGGGGAGCTTCCTCAAGCTCTTCCCTATAATCCCCACAAATTTGGAGAGGCAATATTGGGGTTAACTTAAGCATCTTAGCTTCTTAACCCCAATAAGGACTGCTTGCTAGTATAGTTACTTGTGGAATATGGCTATTAAAGACAAATTGACTTGTGAAATTAAAATTAGGAAGGGATTGAAAAACTCTAATGATTTTTAAGGAATATGGGATAAACTGTTGGTATATGTCAGTGATGGCAAACCTTTTAGAGATCGAGTGCTCAAACTGCAACTCAAGACCCACTAATGTTTTGCAAAGTGCCAATACAGCAATTTAACCTGAATACAGGTGGCTGTGAAGGGGCGATGTTGGGTGCCCACAGAAAGGGCTCCAAGTGCCACCTTTGGCACCCATGCCATAGATTCACAAACACTGGTATATGTACAGTGTTATCCCGATTTACGGCATGCCCAACAACCGAAAATCCCAATTTACAAGCAGAGATTCTTACCTTTTTAAAAATGCCCCCTTACAAATTCCCAGATCTACGATGGGGTGGGCAGGACAGCAGGAGGACCAATATTGTGCCTTCCCTATTTCCTTCCTCTCTAGGAATCTGGCCAAGCTCGACTGCTTTTAACCCTATCTGCATGCACGCGCAGCTCAGGAGGGTTGGGGGGGGTGCAGGTTTTTTAAAAGGTCTTTGAGCCACCAAGTCAAGGCTCAAAGATCTTTTAAAAACCCCATGTGTTCCCCACCAATCGGGCGTGTTGGGGGAAAACACAGGTCTTCCCATAGGAATGCATTGAAATCCGTTTGTCCAGAACGGATTAATTGATTTTCAATGCATTTCTATGGGAAACCGCTCCCCAACTTATGAACTAATCGACTTAGGAACATGCGCTTGGAATGGATTAATATCATAATTGGGGTCCCACTGTATTTAAAAATGTAAAGGGTATACACCTGGAAAAGACTCAATGTACTGTATGCAAGTTTGGTTAAGTTCCGAGTTGGAGGCGGGTTGCATGGGGTTGGTCCTGTTTTGTTTAGTAGAGTCTTGATTAATGTTTTTTCTCTTTTTGTATAAATGTTGTTTTATGTTTTGTACTGTAGTTTGATTAAATAAATTGCAATTTTAAAAACTGTTAGTAATGAAACAAAACAAAACAAAACGAAATGAAAACACTATATTTTTGTTTCATGCCCGTCTCTATGCTCAACAAATTCAAGTGTACTGGATTTGGCAAGTGCAGGGCAATTGGGAATCATATAGCCAAAAATAATTGAAGCACAACTGTCTATAGGTGGTAGCACAGCTGTTAAAAGTTAATTTTTGGATCATAATTCTTATGATAGGGCATATAGTCCGAAAGTAACAGTTGAAGCTCTGGATGATCCTATAGGGGATTGGATGGTTTATAACTAGGGATCACTCTCATCAAGTGAAGAAACCAAAGTGTTGCACTAATGGTTTCTTCTCCTGGTGTAAATGGCTTGGAAGTAATCACTGTGCTGACAACAAAGAAGCAACTCAGACAGGACATTGTTTGTCACCTCCATCTTGTTCATGTAAGCATCGTTTATGCAGCTGGTTGTTGCAATATAGTGGGAGCACAGTAGCTCAAAACCAGACTGCTACAACTGCACAGCTCATGAGGTGAAGCGGTATTATGCAGAGAGCTAACTCTCACTACAAATGATACCTTTTTAGGAGTTCTACAAGGCAGCAAGGCAGGCAGAAGGCTTATTCTTCTGGCCTCATGCAGGGGATCTCTTGCGTTTGAGTTGTACTATTAGTACTACTTGCAGGGTGGGGGTAGGGTGAGGGAAGGACAATCAGGTTCCTGTTCAGACCTGTTTGGGCAGCAGTAGATGCAGATAAAAGAATCCTACCCAGCTAGGGCCAGGAAATGGATTGACTGGTAAGCAAAATCTCTCTCTTAGGAAGGCTGCAGCACAAATCAGCCAGCCATGTAGAAATGGTACATCGTTCCCAGCTATGGCATATTTATTAATCCTCCAATTCACCTTGAAAATGTGCTAGTGTTGTTGTTACTTTCTAGAGAATGAACTGTTACACACAGAGATTTATAGCGTATAATGGGCATTCAAGCAACTCATTTGGATACCTGAAGTCTCTCATTATTCATACAAGCAAGAACATTAGGTTTACAGCCCTATTTTATTTTATTTTCAACATTCTGCATTCACTATCCTGCTCTAGAGTGGAAACAATTTGCTCTCCATATTTAAGAGCTTTTGATCTGCATGTACAGTCAGAATACTAATTTCCCCCACTTGTTTTCAGGCACAGGGGGTTCAAACCTAATAATTTTTCCTTGCTGTGGATCCTGTTACAGATGTAGTTCAACCCTAGGTAGGCACCCTGTTGCCCTCCAAGAAGGTTAGACTATAGCCCTGGTCAATCCCACCGAAAATGGTCAACTATATACAACACTGGGGGTATAATCTGACAGGGATATAGTTTGTGTTTTGGACCACTTGGGGCATGGTCTTGTTCATAGGATACAAGAACATCTGATAAAGAGATTAGGAGAAGTTACTGGATTAACAATAAACTGAAATAAATCTGAAACAATGCTATCTAATTACTCTAGAGAAGAAATTGAAGAATTGAAAACTAAAACTCCCGTAATTTTAGAGTAACAGAAAGTATGAGTTATCTAGGTTTAGATTTTATAAACATTATACAGTACCAGATCTGAAGAAAGCAAACATGGAAAGAGGTAAAAATTATGATAAAATTGTTTAAAGACTAAATTATCTTGGTTCAGTAAAATTGTACTTGGTAAAATGAAATTACTACCAAAATTCAACTCTTGTTTTGGATGATCTCTCATAAATACTCAGAACAGCATCTGAAAGATACACAGGGAATAATAAATGAATTTTATAATGGAGGGAAGAGAATTAGATTAAATAAAAAGATATGGTGTCTACCACAAAAAGGTGGGTTTAAGCCTACCAAATATTAGTAAATATTATATAGCAAACCAACTAAGAATCATTCCAGATATCATGAACTCGAAACAAGGAGATAATATGGAGTGACATAGAGTTGCAATAGTTATATGAAATGGGAGAATTACAAGAATCCTATTGGCATGTTAAAAAAAAGAACAATATTAAAAGTACAGTCAAACCGTTTACAAAGAATTTATTAGAGATCTGAAATAAATGGAGACAAGTATTTTGCCCTGGCATTTCGCCTTTCACCCCAGTAATAGAGTTAGAGGGCTTTCCAAGATATGAAATAAGGGGACTGAAAAATACAGTATGTTGAAAAGAAAATGTATATAATTGGGAAGATTAATCGGAAAAATGAAAAATGAGGAACAATTAAAAACTACGTATGAAGCAGAACAATTTGGTTACATTTAATGCAGCTGGAACAGTGGATGAAACGTAGCAAGAGATTCAGATCTAAAGATAGGAAATTGACAAAATTTGAAACTATTATAAAAGCTATGAAGATTGTGAAGGAGGAAAGGAAGGAAAAAGGAAAAATAGGCATGCAGATGTTTGATGAATAAGAGGATGAGTTAGAAACTGTAAAAACAATATGGGAAACAGGTGTTGAGATAGTAGAAAAAGAGGATTGGCAGAAAATTTGGAATAAAGTATTTTTAAAAATATGTCAATTAGGATTAAAGAAAATGGGTATAAAACATTATAGAGGTATTTAACTCCAACAAAATTAAATACAACTTATAAAGTATATGCTAATTATTCTAAGAAATGCTGGAGATACGACAAAGATGTGGGAACTTACTGACTTTTATGATGGACGTGTGAAGTGGTACAAAAGGTATAGAATAAGTTTTTTTAGGAGATTAGAAAAATACTGAAAGTTAATATTAAAATATCACCAAAATAGCATTATAATTTTAAAAAGAAACTGATGATGCCAGTAATGCCAGAGAGAGAGATAGAGAGAGATGCTTATGAATATGTTAACAGGAACACAACTGCTCATTGAAAAAACAAGGAAGCAAAACTGTATGGTATAGTATTATTTAGAATATTGCAATTAATAATAAATTGACTTTGGAAATTAAGTGCAAAAAAAGGAGAACTACAGACCAATAAATTTAATGAGATATGGAATGAATTCACAAACACAGCACTGAGTCAAGGGAAAGCGAGACTACCAAACCAAGACTATGTATTTCTGGAAGGGATATGGGCATGAAATGAACTTTTAGCAACAAAACGAATAACGAACCCGAGTGATTTTAGAATGAAACAAACCGAACCAAAAAAAACCTGGTTTGTTTCATTTCATTTTGTTATGCGGCCAATGACAGCGGCCACGTGCTGTCATCAGCTGCGGGGAAAACTGTCTAGAGAGAGCCCCGTTCTCGCCTTCACATGCGGAGGCAGGAACGGGGCTCTCTCTACAGGGATGCCATCCGCCACGGGGGAGAAATGTCTAAAGAGAGCCCCATTCTCGCTTCCGCATGCAGAGGCAAGAATGGGGCTCTCTTTAAAGGGATCTCCCTTGCAGGCGATGACAGTGCACCTGGCGCTGTCATCTGCCATGGGGGAGTAATGTCTAAAGAGATCCCCGTTCTCGCCTCTGCATGCGGAGGCAAGAACGGGGGTCTCTTTAAAGGGATCTCCCCCACAGTGATGACAGTGCCCAGCTGCTGCTGCCGGTAAGAACACAAACCGGTTCAGATCAGTTCGGATTTGTATGAATTTTTTTAAAGATTCGTACGAACCCAAACCCAAACCGAACCAAGGGTGGGCCTGAACCAGATGAACCCGAACCATGGGTTTTCTGGTTTGTGCACACCTCTACATATGGGCACAGTTAAAGGATGGGAAGAAAATTGGATAGGAAGTAAAGGGAAAAATTAAGTAAGATATATTGGTCCTAAGTGTGAAGGGAGCATTGTATTAATTCTTTGTATATAATTTGTGTGATTAGAATGTAATTTTATGTTATATTTTAGTTAAAAAAATAAAAAGGGGAAAAAAACCTTTCCAGTGTGATCGAATATAATCTTGCTTCGCTGTCTGACTGCATCCTAAAACATACAGTGCAAACACATGAATGACACTAGGTAGCTAATCTCTAAATTAGACTCCTTTTTCTTATTTTGGCCCAGATATACAGTGGACCCTTCTATAACAAACAGCTTGTATAACATAAAATTTGTACAACATAAAAAATTCCGGAGATAGGGAAATTTGCTTAACATAATCGCCTATGGGGAAAATCCGTACAACATAAAAATGGGATCACTCCGTTTTCAATGCATTCCTATGGGAATTTGTATAAAGGAAAATTTGCTTAACATAATTTCATTTGGAACGAATTAATTCCTTTATACAAGGTACCACTGTATGAGACTGCTTGAGGGACACAAAAAAGCTGAGTCAAAGGGAGTGTCTTGTGGCAGTGAGAACATTTTTCATTACTGGAAGCCAGATTTCGATTAAATATCAGGAAAAACTGCCTAAGTGTTAGATCAGCACAGTTAAAGCAATGGAACCAGTTTCCTTGAAAGGTGGTGTGAGTGCTCCTAAAATGGAGCCATTCAAGAGAAATGTAGACAACCACCTGGCAGAAATCCTTTGGTTTGTATTGCTAAATCACATGAGGGTGGGGTGGGGGTTAGACTTGACAACCTTGTAAGCGCCTTCCCACGTCATGATTCTATGCTTTTATGAAGTAGGAATGACTTGGAGACATTCTTCACAGACTCAGCTAAACTGGTGGTTTAGAAGAAGTCTGCATGGGAAGCGGGAGGTTTTGTGTATTAAGCCCGAGCGTGCAGTTCACAGATTGATTGAAAATTGACAGCATGCTTTCCAGGCCTATCAGGACTTTGGTTTTAACCTAATTAAATGAATTGTTGTCCCAGTTATCTTCCCACCGTATTCCCCCCCCCCCCAGCAGAGGCAGTAATGACATGTAATGCCGCTTATATTCCAGGCAGCATGGCCAATGATATTTTCTTCAAATAAAATGTGGCAGGTTAACATCTAGCATTGTGGTTAGTTGAACTGGTTCTTGCAGTAGATTGACCACAGTTTTTGGCCACCGCACAGAAGACTTTCTCCGCTGAAACTATGCAGCTTTTAACCTAAACCAAACAGAAGCTTGCTTTAAAGCTACTAGAAAAGGACATGTTTGAACAAGGAGCTTGTGAATCAATTATAGGCCAGTTTTACAATCAAATAAATGTACGGTTGTTAGACATTAATTACAGGTCCAGATGGTATCTCTCAAGATGGGACTTTGAGAATTGGCAGAATCCATGTGCAAACAACAATATACAGCCACTGTGTGTGTGTGTGTGTGTGTGCGCGCGCGCGAGCACATGTGTGCATGTGTGTGCGTGCAGGTGCACGTTTGCGCAGAAATGGAGCTCTGTAGCACTGGGAAAGAGTAATGGTGCTGGAGAAGTATGAGTTTTTCATTGGGAATGTATGTGCTGATTTTAGGAAGTGTCTTATGACAAATGTTAACAATCTCTCAATGAAATATTGTGGCTCGGTACCGCTCTCGTACAAGACTGTATATTTAACAAAGGATTATTTTTTAAAGTCTAGAATTCATCCAGTACCGCTGGTGCTTTGAGAGTCAGATTTCTTTTATCCGCGGCTGTTATATGCTATACTGCTTGCATGTTTCTTTTAACCGGTTTATTTCTTGAGAGCCACCTTGAAGGCTGAAGAATGATAGAAAATGGCATGAAAATATCCGAAATGAAATAAATTATATGGGAATAGCAGTACTGTAGTCTAAACTTAGAAAGAAAGACAACTTTTCACTTAGATATCTTGACTAGTAAATAAATAATGAAGTCTGTGATGTTCCACCTTATGAGCTTTTATTCCATCATCAAAGTTCCATTATTTTTTAAATAAGAAGAAACCTTTAGAAAATAAAATAAAATAAAAACTGCAATGGAAAGATCTAAGGTTCTTCACAAAGATTGGGAGGTTATTACAGGATTGAGTCTTTCAAGATAATAGTGTAATAGGAATGTTATTCATAAATATTGATTTGATTATGCTGGAGAGATGGACTAAGGAAATCTTATGACACAGAAGGCAGGTGTGACCAGATGGTGAAATAGCTTGCATTTGGCACCACTTATGGCACTGTCCAGTATAAGCTATTTCCTGGTGATCACACAAAGCACATGAGGTTACAAACCGCCTGACCCAGATCCTTGCCCACATCGGACCTTTTTGATCCCTCAGCAGGGCTAATCAATCAAGCAATCAATCAATTTTATTTTCCAGCCAAAGTCTGTTTTGGAGCCAGGCTGGGGCAGGTCCTCCAAGGGTCCTTGTAAGAGATATTGCTCCTGGCAAAGTGACACTTTTGCCACCTTTCTTGTTGTCTGATCACTTCAGGTGTTGCAGCTAGTGACCTAATATTACATGCTCAGAAGTCCAGGTTATGATATTGTTCTGAAGCCCAAGGGATGGAGACCGAATAATTAAGAGGTAGGGTGAATTAGAACTGGAGCAGGAGCTTTGCAGAATTACAGTTAAATGTAACCTAATTTCAGTGTATAAAAAGCCTCCCCCCTCAGCGTTTTTTTTTTTTTTAATGGCCATAACTAAAACAAAATCAGACGAAAGGCAAATGAAAGATACAAGGGAAAACATGTGTGGAAGACAGAGCTTGGAGAAAGAAACATTTTGACTGTCGCTCAAAGAATCCTGGCATGCTGACCGGGGGATTCTGGGAGGTATAACCCAGAAAGATAATTTTTTCCAAGCTCTGGTGAGAAGGATGAAGAGTTCCTGAAACCAAAGCCAACCCAGTATTATATAAGAAAGGCTTCATCATCATCATCATCATCATCATCATCATCATCATCATCATCATCATCAT
>JAHTLZ010003526.1:25745841-25761761 GCA_023846285.1 Phrynocephalus versicolor | reverse complement strand
ATCATCATCATCATCATCATCATCATCATCATCATCATCATCATCATGAATGAAAGGTTGCTGAGTGGATAGAGCAGCCATCCTCCAAGCCACCTCAGAGACAGAACCCTCTGTCTTGCCCATCAGGGAACAGAACAGATCACCACCAGTCAACGGCCAGATGGCCAAAGTTCCTTATACCTCCAGAGCTGATAAAGTGTTGTCAAGGCGACAGCTGCTGGCTTGGCTGACAGCTGGAAGTCAGACCAGTTGTTTAGTGTCCAGTGCCAGTGGTACATTCAAAACTCAGCTGTTTCTGTGCAAGACTGATAAGGTGACTCTCCCCCTATGCGCTCTCTTCTCCCCACCTAGGTGACATCAAATATCTCCGGAACGAGAGGGGAAGGGTGGGAGGGTGGGAACCAGGCCTGTTTGTCCATTTGCATATGTGGTATGGTAGGTTTTTCCAGGCTTTTTTAAATGGTCCAAAGCAAGTTCTGCTCTTTTGTCTAATTAGTTCTGATGACCTTTCCCAGCACTGGTTCCTGTGAAGTAATTACGTGGGTTGCGCTGTCCTTGGCCAAGCGCCCGTCTTTCTCTGTTTTAAGAAGACCGTTTTCAATGAAGTCCCCTCTCTGTCAAGTATCATTCTCCATTAAGCAATTCTGCTTATCTTGAATATTCCTTTCTTTTTACCTCTGAGCGGCTGTCTTTCAGAGTTTTGTTTGAAGGAGTATCAAAAAAGAAAACGATACACTGCGCTAGGCTCAGAAGAGTCTGCCAAATTGGAAGTAGGTAGGGGAATATAAGACTCGTCTGAAATTTACACGCATGTGCAGAGCTCAGAAAAGTTACTTTTCTTTGGACTACTGCTCTCTGAGCTAGCAGAGCGACAAAGCCTGAGCAATTATGTGACACATTATACAGCCAGATGGGACTAAGTGACAAATGTGACTAGATTTAGAAATATATCCACTCACTTATTTTGCATGAGTGGGAGACTTTGATTTTCTGTAAAAGAATAGCATACAGACTGAAGGGTTTCTGAACATCCACATATGATCTGGCATCATTCAGAAAAAAATTAAAGACCTTACTTTTCCGAGACGCTTTCGGTGCTGATTAGGGATACGGGTGTTTTTTTTTTTCTCCTGAGCCTGGCTCGCCTGACCGCCATCTTGTGTTGTGGACTCTTGGATGTTTTAATTGTTTTAACTGTTTTATTCTCCTTTGCTGTAAACCGCCCTGAGTCCCCTTGAGGGAAATAGGCGCGGTATAAAAATGTGAAAAATAAATAAATAATAAATAAATAAATAATCTGGCAGAAGTCTCCATCTGATGGCTGTCTTCAATCCACCAATATTGTATTGCACTGCTGAAGATCCATCTCTCACTAATGCTGACGACTGAAGAAAAGGGACAAGGACAGAGCCTCAGTGTATCATGGTTTGCATGTTCACATATTTGGCATTTTGTATTCAACAAAATCCACTCTGTTTCAATTTATATTTATAGAGCAGGCCTGTCCAACCTGTCGACTGCGGGCGACTGGTCAACCGCGGGGCCCTGGGAGGTTGCCCGGCAGGTCCCTGCCCGCCTCCCGACCCGCCACCATTTTTGGGGGGGAGGGAATTTTTTTCTCATCACTTTGTGGGTGGGTGGGTCGGTCGGTCGGTGGGCGGCTGAGGCTCTGCTGCCTCTGCTGCCAGCACAGGGGACATGGGTGTGGGGGGGGCAGTGTGGAGAGCATGCACACGACGCAGAGGACCTTGGTGGCTGGACGAGCGGCCTGGACTCTGCTGCCGCCGCCAGCAGCACACTTGGGGGGAGGGGCAGGGCAGGGAAAGCATGTGTGCAACGCCGGGGAACTCCGGTCCTGCCACTGCCAGCAGCGAGTGCCATAGAACTTGGGGGGGGTGGAGGGGCAGGGCATATGCGCGTGCAGCACGGGGACCTCTGCTGCCGCTGGGGACATTGGGGGGGGTGGAGGGGGAGCAGGGAGAGCACGCGTGCAACCCCAGGGACCTCCACTGCCGCCATTGCCAGCAATGTGTGCCATGGACCTTGGAAGGGATGGAGGGGGGAGAGCGCAGTGCAGCGTCGTGTACCTGTGCTGGCAGCGGTGGTGGCAGTGGCAGCACGTGAGGGGAACCTTGGCGGTCGAGTGAACAGCCTGGGCTCTGCTGCTGTTGCCAGCAGCATGCGTCGGGGACCTTGCGGGGAGGGACGGGGACAAGAGCTGGGTGGAGAAGCAGCAGGAGGGCCAGCGGGAGGGTGGGAGGTGGTGGTGAAGTCCCCCGTTCGCCTCCCTCCCCAGCCAGATAAGCGCCCTGGCGGCTGCACGGAGTGAAGAAGCCGCCTGGAGGGTGCTCACATGGTGCCAAATTCAAAAGGGCCAAGCCTTCCCTTGGTCCTTTTGAATTTGGTGTGCAACGAACCCGGGCATGGAAAGGAAGACCTCACATTTGTTGCCAGCGGTTTAGACACTAATGGCTGTGTGCTGTGTTATTTTGAGGGGACAGCCTATTTACTTTCTTATACAAGCTGTATACTCACTGCTTTACACTGTTGCTAAGTGTCATTTCTTCAGTGTTGTCACATGAAAAGATATACAGTACTAAAATATTTACGAAATGTGAGGGGGTGGCACTCACTTCAGTGATATAGTGCATATGAATGGGAGTTGCAGGCCTCGAAAATATACAGCACACAAAATGTTTTAGTCTTTAAGGTGGTACTGGTTCATATTTAAATCAACACTTCAGCTAGGTACTGTACCGTGCTTGTTTTCTTTCGTGTGCATGCATCAAGGATATTTAAGTCTGAGATACGTCCAAGAAATCACACATGCAAATGCAAGCCCTTCCTCAGGATCAAAAAGACCTTAGCAGGCATAATATTCAGCACTCTCTGTGAAGATTCTCAGTCATCCAGGTGAGGTTATCTGGAAGCTGAGTCATGGCAACTTCTTTTCTTGAGAGATCGAAACACTTCGCTAACCATCCAAACGGTTTTGTCAGTCTGAGGGAAATTAGTGTCGAGTCCTCCAATTCATAGTTCACCTAGATTTCACATCCTCCTGGTCTGAATAGGTTCATAAGTTGGACTATGGCCTGAGCAGGCTCGTTGGGTAGGCAATTTGATATTATTACATATTGGCCAACACACACACACACACACACACTCAAACCGCAACTGTGAAAATGCGTGCAACATTACTTCCAATCTGAAGGTTGCAAACTGAACTTCTGAGGCTATCTGAGGCCTCTTATGGTTTATCCGTATAGCTCTATATGTGGCTCAGAAATGAAAGCAGTCTGATGACACTCTTGGTTGTCTCATAACAGTAGAACGGACTGATGGCTGAATAATCTATGCCACACCACTGTGCCACTCTTGAAAAAAGACCAAAACAGTGGCCATTGTTACAGGAAGAGCTTCTTCCCTCCAGCGCTTCTGTGACCAATGGTAGAAATACCCAAATATTATATGAGCAACAATCACTGGTAAATATTTCCTAGTCACCTCTATTTTTGGGGCTGGCATCAAAGTGAAATGTTTAGAAAAAGTTAAGTGTCATTACCTTCCTTAACAATAGCTAAAGCAATTCCTTAATAATAGCCAAAGCACCAATTTCTCATCAAAGCTACCCCTTTCCTTGTGTCACATAAAAGCAGTTTTTATTTTGCAAATGGCACTTGGTAACTATGGACTATGGGCAGCTCAAAGCAAATGCCTGGATGCTAGACTTGTCCAAAATATTCACTATCCAGTTGCACTTGCCTTCCAACTGTATGGCTCCATGATATCCAACTAGGTCCATTTTCTGAAGATCTAGGTTTCAGTTTTATTTGGGTACTTAGTAATGGAAGTACTGTTCCAAAATTCCTTTTTTAAAAAAGAGTTGGGGTGGTGGATTGACTTGTTTTAAGATCACGTTGACCCTTAAATTATGATCACATTTGAGTCACAAAGTATGCATAGTCAAATTGAAATAGAACACAGTCTGTTTTCTGATGGTCTTTACAGCGAGAAAATGTAGAGGCTGCTCTTTCTGTGATCAGAGAAGGAGTGGGGGAAATGATTTGGTTCATTCGCCAAGCCAAGCAGCATCTGAAATATGAAGCATCCCTTGATTGTGCAAATGCATCCTGATGGTGTCTTTGTGCTCCTGTCACTCCCGATTTATTGGGCTTTTTCCACTTAAAAAGGAGGAATTTGCATTTCAGTTTCCATTACTGGTTTCTCTTCTCTGCAGTGTTCCACATCTGTAAATGATGTATGATTCACATTCTCCTGCAAATATTCCTGTTATTATTTTTTAAGTTATTTAGCTGCTAGGAGAAACCAAGATCCACAATGGGTGTAACTTTCGACAAGCTAGATTATTTATAGCAAGGGGTCTCCATCCAGGGTGAATATCCAATTTTCATCCCATCTGGAAAATACCTACTGATAGGAATGAGACCCGTCAATCAACACAAAGGACCACCAGTTCAGCAGCAACCCATTATGTGAGATTTCAGTGCCAGAACCTGAAGCCAGAAGGTGGCTCCTTGTGACATCATTGGGTGGGCCCTTGAGATGTACCAGGCGCCGATCAGGCAAGGTCTTTGGAAGGGGCAGTTCCCCCCCTCAAGGCTTTTGTGCCAGAGCTTATGCAACAAAAAGGCTCATGAGTTAGGGTTAATAACATCATTGCCAATTATTAGCATGCTAAACAGGGGAGGGGGAGTGAGAAAGAGACAGACAGAATGTACTTGGTGGCATCATACCATTAGGAGCAACTCACACAAATACCTCCACACTGACCCTAGTGAATGCTTGCATTAGGTAGAAATGGGCACCTTTAAAACCATCCCAATGTGGGTTTCATATATGAGATGGATGCCCTGAGAGATGTTTCCATGGAGACCCAAAGAAGCTCACTAGTTCCCCAGGTTTTCAGCCAGTACATGAGCTAGCAAATCTCTCCCATTGTTTTCAATGGCTTCACTCCAGTCAGGACTAAATTTGGGTCCCACTTTTGCCTTTGCCTTCAGAAATGAAAAGGAACAGCTAGCAAGCACACAGTCCCCTCCCTTCCTCCTCATCCCTCTCTCAAAGCAGGGAGGTAAAAACTTGAAGTTGACTCCATTTTGGTTTCTCTCCTATGCCTGCGATACATTTTGCAGGTGCTAATGTAACCCCACAGAGTTCTCTAGCCTCCTGCCAGTCTTCCTGGACTTCCTGTAAGCTGCCTTGGGTCCTTTTCTAAGGACAAATGCTGGGTAAAAATATTCAGAATAAATAAATAAGTCACAAATAACTGTTAATCAATACTTGTGACCAGAGCTCAGTAAGTAGTTCCACGCCAGCCAGCCAGTAGTTAGTTACTGTTGTGGTTGTAGTTCTTACATGCACTTGTACATTCATGTTTTACCAAATTACCAAAATAAGTAACTTCCTTTAAAAGAAAAGAAAAGAAGATCTGGTGCTACAAGCTGCTGCCCTTTAATATATACCACACTAAGTAGCCCAAAACAATATTATATATATGAAATAATGAAATAAATTGTCCATATAATTAATAAGAAAAGACTGCAACACATAGCTGGATTATGGAGGAAACCTGGCTCAGGCGGGTTACAGGGATCACGTTACACTCCTATTAAAACAGCTCCACTGGCTGCCAATCACTTATCAGGCACAATTCAAAGTGCAGATCCTAACCTACAAAACACTATATGGCCCTGGCCCTAGCTACCTCGAAGACTGAATCTCACAGTATGAACTGGCTCAGGTGCTAAGGAGCCTTTGTCACCATCCCGCCACCCCCACAGAAGCTTTCCCTGAATGACAGACTACCTATTATGTGACTTATATGAATCTACCATACATGATTACACAGATTTTGCACTTATAATCACTTATAACGCTGTGTTTATACCTTTCCTTGTATGACTGCATTGACAGTATGGTTTCAATGCTTAGTTCCCTTCCCTCATAACTTTACATGTTCTACCTTACATGATTAGATTGAGTGACTTCATAAGTACACCTGTGTTTTCAGTGTTAGCTCCAGCCCTCATAATGGAATTTTTATTCATTTATTTAACTATGTATGTTCTCTTTTAGCTTTAATATTGCCACTTAATGTTGTAAAATGCCCCTCAGTTCCCTGTTCTTAAACTTAAATATGTCTTAAATAATGTTGTAAAATGCCCCTCAGTTCCCTGTTCTTAATCTTAAATATGTCTTAAATGGCTGTATATTGTCCCTCACTACTGAAAGCTGTCTTGGGTCCTTTTCCAAGGAGAAAGGAAGGGTAAAAATACTCAAAAATAAATAAATGAAATAAATAGATCGTAAGCTAAATATGAGCCAATAGTGTGATGTGGCTACACCAAAGACAAATGCTATTTTAGGCTGCATTAATAGAAGTATTGTGTCCAGATTGTGTGAGATACTCATTCCCCTCTGCTGAACACTGGTTTTACCTCATCTTGAGTACTGTGTCCAATTCTAGACGTCATCCTTCAAGAACTATGCTGACAATTCCCCAAATCCTTCTCATTGCCTTCCTCTGAATTTGTTCCAATGAAAACTGGAAACCAAGTCTTCCGAGGAAGGACAGACCAAAATATTTACCTGGGTTTGCATTCCTGGTAATCATTCTTTTCAGAGGGGAAAATGTGTTAGCACTGATCTTTGAAAAGGGGATTCCCACAATTTGGGGATATAAATACTACTACAGCAACAATAGTCTTAGAAATGCAGAACTGGAAGGGACCCTATAGATCATCGCAGCAGGGAGACATGGCAGGAAAATGAGCTCCCAACCACTGGCTTTGAAGCCAGGCAACCATTGAGCTATGAAAGGCTCCAGAGTTAGGAGGTTACTGATCAGAATCCTGCTGGTAAGCATGTCTATGCTTCCAAGATAGGTCACCATTGGAAATTGCTGCTAACTAATGAGACACCAACAACATGACTAGCATTGTATCTATTTGCTGCAAAACTGGATGCATGCCTTGTAGTATGTTTAGTGCCATTTTACTTAGTGGCTATTCCCCGCAGTGAGTAAGGCAATTCAAGTTATGCATGCATAACTCATCTATAGGTTTCTGGCCATTTTCATGTTTTTGACTTACAGCTGAAAGGAACGTATTTGCAAACATTGTCCTAGGCCAGTGATGGCGAACCTATAGCACGGGTGCCAAAGGTGGCACTTGGAGCCTTTTCTGTGGGCACCCAGCATCGCCCCTTCATAGCCACCTATATACAGTACAGGTTAAATTACTGTATTGGCACTTTGCAAAAAAATTAGTGGGTTTTGAATTGCAGTTTGGGCACTCGGTCTCTAAAAGGTTTGCCATCACTATCCTAGGCCTTGTACAATTCCTATAATGCTATCTCTTTACTGTAACAACTAGTTTGGAGTTATGGAAAGATGGATGGATAGGTGGATGGAATTTAAGTCCGCACACTGTACTGATTCTGTGTGTCTATGCTAATCAATACCAACCACTGAATTCAGTCCAATGTACTAGCTGATTATTGTATTTTGCCACATTGTATTTGTGCAACATTGCTAATACTAGTGTGCATTAAACATAATAATAAACTACATTGTCTACAACTGGAATCTTATTTATGGTGCCACACTTGGAAAACAGCAAGTGTTTCCATCAACTGTGTTTAATTTGCACCAAGAAGAACAGTATGAGAAGCTGAGGTGGGTGGAATTGGCACAGACTCTTGCTTCCCTCTGTTTTTGGCTCCATAATTTGTTGTTACAAATATTAAATTTCCACCTGAAACATTCAAATCCCGGGCAGATAAAATCCAGAAATGCAAACTGTTTCCAAATAATTTCCCCAAAAAGTGGAAATCAGAGGGACTTTAGTGTTTCTAGGTACTCTCTTCTGTGTTAGTGCCATTTCCATTAGAAAACTATATTGTACAGTAATCACATTTTCCACCGCAGTTGATTTTTCTGGAACAATAAGGACATAAACTTCACAAAGGTAAGAAAAGATGAGGCTTATTATGCACCAGGAAGAAACTGAAAGCTAGTAGAAGAAAATGACAAGACTCACAGTGGCTTTACTGCAGTTGTGTGGTCGTACAATATATATGCTCCAACTTGCATCCTTATGACTTTTTCATAGCCTATAAAACCTGCGTAAGAGATAGGCAGGGTTCTATGTATCTTAGAACAGTGGCTCCCAATCTTGTTTAAACCAGTTGTTCTTGGACAGCAACTCCCAGAATCCTTCACCACAAGCTGTGCTGACTTGGGCTTCTAGCAGCTACAGTCCAAGAACAACTGGGTTATTCAATGTTGAGAACCACTGCCTTAGCGATTCTCTTCTCTAAAGGTGTTAGGAAAATTCTGTCTTCAGCCTCAGGCATGAGCTGAGGCTTTTAAATGCCTCTTTCATGAACTTCATGAACCCACCGATCAGTTGGAAATGCCTTATGCCAGCACTGGAAGCCTTAGGAGAATCAAGTGGATTTTACTGGATGCCAATGGCTCTTTTCACACGACCCCTAAGATCCGCTGGCCCCTTAAATTCGGACGAGAGATCTTGGGGGTTCGTTGCTGTTCCTCCGTCCCCACCCCTCCGCACTTCCTTGCTCCTGTCTGCGTGAGGGGAGGGAGGGAAAAAAGGGACAAAAGAATAAAGGCTTACCTCCCGGTGCCGGTGGAAGCTGCTCCGAGCCCCGTCACTTCCTGATTCCTTCTCTTAAAGGGGCGGGAGGCAAAAAACAACAACAAAAAGAAGCGAGGAGAGCCCAGCACATCCGCATCAAAGAATTTTCACCTCCCAAGAGCAAGTACCTGAAAAGTGCGCTGGGTCGCGCTTAGGTGGGCGGGGTCACACTTAATTTCCTGTAAACTCCGGAGCTGGTGGGGAAACATTTTAAAGCTCCGGAGCTGGGAGCCATTTGCCCCGGACTTTAGGGGTCGTGTATAAACGCCCTAAGCTCTAATTAAGTAGATGATAGAGAATGTCCCCAGGGAGATTTTTTCCAGATGGGTACCATCACCAAAAAAGCCCTATCTCCAGTTGACATTTGTCCAGTCTCTGAAGACAGGTAGTCTTGAAACAGGGCTACTGCAACCAAAGATCTCAGCTAACAGGTTCACACAAGAGCAGGCAAGCCTTTGGAAACATAAATGGCTATTCAGAGCAAAAGATATGATATTTCTTCTTCAAGTGCCATGTCCTCGTAGAACGTTGGTGATCAGTAGCCTAAACTGGTTTCTATCGAGGTAAGGGTAAAAGTTCCCCCCGCACATGCATGCTAGTCACATCTGACTCTAGGGGCGGTGCTTATCTCCGTATTCAAGCCAAAGAGCCAGTGTTGTGCAAGTCCGTGGCCATATGGCCAGCATGGCTGCAAGGAAACACAGCTGTGCTCTCTACCCTTAAAACTCTAGGTGAGGCCAATCTAACTTCAAAAATATTTCTGTTATGCAACATTACAGTATTTATAAGCTGGAAACATTAATTAGGTTGCCTGATAAATATTTCCATTTGGAGTATGAAGATAGGGTACCAGAGCAGTTTTAAATACAAATATCCAAACTATTTTTTTCTGGAAGACGTCAGTGCTTCTGCAAAGTTCCTTATCACCTGACAAGCCACTAGCAGGTGCCTTGTGTGTTCTAAATACTGTACTGTGAACACAGGGATGGAGGGGTGAAGCTTGCCTTACATATGAGAGATACGATCTATGCACAGTTTTTTTGTACTGCTACTAGTATTACACCAAATTAGTTACTACAGTATCCTGCGACTGTTGCGGCACAGAGAGGAAGATGTACCCAAGAGCTGTCCATCAACTTCAAATGCCTTATTTTACCTTGGACAGCATTTAGAGCCTTGTGGCGCAGTGGTTAAATGCCTGTATTGCAGGTAAAACTGTGTTCACGACCTGGGGTTCAATCCCAGGTAGCAGGCTCAAGGTTCACTCAGCCTTCCATCCTTCCAAGGTCGGTAAAATGAGTACCCATCTTGCTGGGGGGGGCAATGTGTAGCCTGCACACTGTAATTAAAAATTGTAAACCACCCAGAGACTACTTAAAGTGGTATGGGGAGGTATATAAGTAGAACACTTTGCTTTGCTTTGCTTTTAGCACTTGGAGGTTTGTTGGTAAACAGTGGCATCCAGCAGAAGAGGGAAGGGAATGATCTTCCCGCAACAGTCTTCCAGTCCCCTCAATAACCTGTTGAGGCTTCTGGCTAGCTTCATGGGCTGCAGGAAAGAAGGAAAGGCAAGGACGTTCCATCATGCTGGCAATTCGGTGCCGCACACTGAGCTCATGCTTAAATGCCAGCTCTTCTCCAGCCATAATATAGAAACTCCAGGAGATAGGAACAAACACAGAGTGAACAAAGAAATCTGAATTGGCTTTGTGCCTTCATTCTGCTCTTCTACTTTGCCAAATTTTTTTCTTCTTGTGTTTTTGGTGTCCTCTAGTGTAAGGATGTGAATATATAACTCTCTTAATTCCTGATTACTGGCCACATTGGTTGTGACTCAGAGTATTTAAAAATTCATAATTTCTGCAAACAACCAGATTTTCTACTCTTGGTATAAAAAAAGACTCATAAGAGTGAATATATCCCTTGTTAAAATAGAAGAAATCAAAGATAGAAGTGAACTAGTGTTAGAAAAAAAGAGGTATATACTGTATTTTTCTGTCTATAAGACACCCCCATGCATAAGACGACCCCAATTTTCCAGCCCGAAATAACAGTTTCTCTACTGTGTGTTTCTCTCATTGGCTTACTTTCGTGTATAAGATGACCCTAAATTTTTAATCTGACAATTCTAGTAAAAATATACTTATACATGGAAAATATAGTACAGCTATCCAATGGTATGTAGTGCTGGAAGGACAGGAACCCACCTGCCCCAAGCATCTATACAACTTGCAAAAGCTCTTCCTTATGAATGACCTAGATATTTATCCACATCCTTCTATCCTTTTCACAATATACTAATCTCGCATGACCCAGGTTCAACCAGTAGGACAGAGAATCCCCAGGTACAAACACCACTATGTACATCTCTGCTTACAGGGCACCCAACAATAAACAAGGGATCAAATAATACCTACTTATTAGCACCATTTTCAAAAACAACCCACCGAGGAGACAAACTGTTTTAAGAATACAATCCCAACTGCACATTACCTGGCCTTGTGTGGCAGTGATGGAGGTGACATTTTATCCTTCATTACTGCAGTGACTACTGCTACAAACCATGCTACCTCTATGTGAATCAAAGCACCAATTATCCTAAAACTGTCACAAGTAATGGTAACAAATGCTTTCACGTTAAGCAATTGGGGGGGGGGGGGTTTATTTATATCCTGAGTATAAGAGCAGGTCTTAAGCCTGACAATCCAGTGACTTGTACCAAAATCTCTTTACTTCCCCTTTGTCCACTGTAGAAGAATGCCTCGGAGGATGTCCCTTTGCTAGTGACATTTGAACAAGAAACATTGTTCCAGCCCCAAGAAGCTGGACAGCTATGCCTCAATGCAACGCCAACAACTTTCAAAAACAGTGTAAAAAGATGCTTTGAAGCAACAAAGTCGCCTTAGAGAACTATGTGCCATCATAAACTTTGTGAGGAAAACAAGGTCCCTGTGTATGGATACCTGTACGTGAGTACATCTAACACCTTGTTAAAATCCAACAAGGAAGCATGCTGCAACGTTATCTGTGCTAGATATGATGCTGGCCAATCAGGAGTTGTGCAAGGACAGCCATCAGCCCACCTCCCTCTCTGATTGGCCAGAAGCATGAAGCAGGAAAGATGACATCGCAAAGTGCTTCCTCGTTGGATTTTAACCCTGCGCGAGACAGGAGAAAGGTAAAGCAATTGGATCTGCATGTATCAGCCAGTTCCGAGGACCACCTGGGCTCACATGGTTCATTTTGTAACCAACTGTCACCGAAACGAAATGCCCATCCCTAATGTTGAGGTGATTGGCTGCCAGCCACAAAGGAGAAAAAAGAAGTTGGGAATTCATTACTTCCACTTATCTTGAAGTTGACATAACATAGCCTGTGAGCCTCATCAGCTTAAAAAACAGGGTGCCTCCTGTTGACTGATTTGTGGTGAGAGCACACATCCTCTCCTCCCACCACCACCCCACCACCCATTCTGGTGAGAAGCACTTCCTGGCCAAACCTTAGATATCAAACCACTGGTTTGGAGTTGGTTCACAAACTACAGTTTGTGCTACATTTGGCCTTTGTTTCTGAATTCACAGCCATTTACAAATCACGGTTAAGGCAATGGGGAAATCTCTGTTATTTGAGGATATTCATGTTCTCTTAAATTATATCCCCACTTTGTGGGATCTAACTAAAGGTCAACGAAACTGGATTTTGAGAGCTCTCGTGGTGGCAAAAAGACTTATATTAAAAGCCTGGAAGGATAACCATCCTCCAGCCTTCACACAATGGTCAGAAGATCTGCGACAACTAGCCTCATTTGAACGAATATCATATAGAAAGCAACTACGAGAGGATATCTATATAGATATCTGGAAGCCCTTTATTGACTCATTGTAAATATATAAGGCAATTTATAATGGATGTATTATATGATCTTATGATATATTGACCTTTGTTTTTTGTCTGCTTGTTTTTGTTTCTTTAAATGTTTTTCTTTAATGTAGTTTATGTTATAGTATTATGTTAAATTTTTAAAAAGTAAAAAAAAAGGCAATGGCTCTGCATCAAGACGGTTCTGGACAAAGGGGACAAGAACAGAATGATAAGTGTGTCCTGAACTTCAGAGGCAGCATGCTCTTTGCATGTGAAATGCCACAGGTTCAGTCTCTGCTGCCTACTGGGTAAGATGAAAAAAATAAAGAAGAAGAACTCATGTGAAGAGAACCTGTAGCAGATGGCACTGAATTTGATAGACCAATGGTGTGACTTAATACGAAGTAGCTCACTATGTGGGTCAGGGCTAAGGTGATGAAAAATGAAAGACTACACTAGCTGTGTGCAGCATCTCAGATGTATGCCTGGAAGTTCAAACCACGATCTGTTTTTTTTTTTTTAAGTATTATTTGCACAAATCAAAGTTTGGTTTTGATTCCTGAACTGACCCGGTCTTTCATTTCAGGAGACCGTAAGGAGCAGCCGCAACTGGGGTGGATTGTTAAAAATCTGATACACAAAACCCAGACAGATCTCACTGTTCATGGTCTGAGAGGCTGTGCTTCCACTTCTTTTGTACATGGGGAAAACAGACGCATAGAAGCACAAGGAGGAGTTTGGACAGAGAAGCTATTCAATTGGCATGGTTCTGTGAGCACAGCATGCACAGTCCTGCAAAGGAAAACTCCCACCGGGTCCTCTGCAGACTTAGTGGATGGTGGGCATTGAAGCAGCTTCCTCCTCACTGTCAAGGGCAGGATTTCATTGCCAAAGAAGGAAGAGAACAGATGTGAAAAAACCATTTTAAAAAGCAGTCCCCATTTATTTATTTTCTGTGTGTATGAAAATTGTCTGCAGCTCTTGTGCCTCTCAACACTCCTTCGCGTTGGGAGTTTCTTCCCTTCCATTTTTTAAAAACGGCAGCCCTTCTTCAAGAGGAGCACTTGAAGAAATAAGCTTGCCTACTTGTGCCCAATTCTATTAAAACAAGGCTTGAGAGGAGTATTAAGCCCTGGGCCACATTCTTCACATCAAGTCTTGCGGGGAAAGGCTCTTTTTGGCCATTTCTCATCCAGAATTGCCTTGCTAACATGGTGTGAGTTTGTTCTGCATGGTCAACTTGGAACCAGCTTATACAGTAGGACCCCCATATCCTCTGATTCAATTATCCACAGTTGGCAGAGGAAAAGATTAAATAAACAATTCAGCAGCCACAAAGCAAGCTACTGCCACAAATAGGATCTGTAAAGCAAGCTACTGTCATAAAACAGCAGCTGTAAAGCAAGCGCCTCTCACAAAACAGCAGTTTTGGGGATTTTTGCCGTTCTCTCTTATCCATGGTTTTCATTATCCACAGGAAGGTCTGGAACCAATCCCCAGTGGATACTGGGGTCCTACTGTAGTGATCCTAACAGGGCTTATTAAGGTGAGATATTTAAGGAGTGGTTTTATCAGTTCCACTCCCTCTAGGAGTTTCTATGGCTCATTGAGGATTCAAATACAGGCCTCCTGATACTCTGTCACTCTATCCAATACATCACACTGGGAATCCTCATCTAACATAATGGTACGGAACAGGAAGAGCTATATCATGGACCAAAATAAAATAAACATTGAAGGATGAAATGCTCAGTGATCAAAGCATGGTGGGCCTGGTCACCTCTGTGTGTCTTGTGCTCTTCCTTCAGTTTCTTCCAGGAGCTCCACCATGGGTGACTCCTTGCCACAACTACAGGTACTCAGCTAATCTTAACAGCTGGAATGTCCTTTCATGGAGATGCTCATTTTGCTCTGCTGTCGTTTTAAAGCAAAGCAAAGCAAAGTGTTCTGCTTATCTGCACAATTAAATTGTAAACTGCACAGAGAGTGCTGTAAGCACTTTGCTTTGTGTTTTATATACCACCCCACTTTCTGGGTGGTTTACAATTTAATTATGCAGGCTACCTATTACCCCACCACCTGCAAGCTGGGTACTCATTTTACCAACCTCGGAATGATAGAAGGCTGAATCAACCATGAGCCAGCTACTTGGGATTGAACCCCAGGTCGTGAGCACAGTTTTAGCTGCAGTAGAACTGTTTAATCACCGTGCCACAAGGCTCCTCGTTTTACCCACAGATGACTGGTGGGACTAAGGGGGTTGCTCCTTGGAAGCTTTGGAAAACCCAAGCTTTGCTTCCTGTGTCACTTGGAAGAAGATGCCACCTGGGACCTCAAATCACCCAGCTGAGCCATGTCATCCTCAAAGGAAAGCTACTGACCATCATTTAATTTTTGAATGAGATTGTAAATTCCATAGTTTTGCAGTTGCATATGTTATTCCGTCGCCGATCCCATATGTTCCTCCACTTCTAGGGCTTGTGCAACCTATCACATCTGACAAAGTTGCCATGGCTACGAAGCAATGAAAATGGGCAAGGCCACAGGACCAGGTGATCTTGCAAGAGAACTGTGGAAGTTGCAACACTGGAACCCCTGCAACTGGCTGATGGAGCTCTTTAACCAGATGGTGCTGGAGAAGAAGATACCTGACAACTGGCAACATAGAATGACAGTGCCAGTCTGGGAAAAGAAGGGGAAACCTGCTGAATGCTCCAACTACAGACTGATTAGATGACTTGCCCATACTCTTTGAGTGAGTCACCAGCATACAAATGTGCACCATAGTCCAACTAAGAGTCACCCAAGCTGGCTTCATCACAAACTGTGGAATGATCAAGGCAATCCATGCTGCCTGGCTGCTACTCAAAAAAAACAAAGGAAGAAACAGAAATCAGTGCATGCAGTGTTCTTTGCCCTTGAGAAAGCATTCAACCAAGTCCCACATGATGTCATCTGGTATGCAGTCATGGAATCCCAGAGAAACTGGTTAGTTGGCTCAAACTGCTCTATGAGTTGCCGAAATGCTGTGTACAAGTACATTGAAGGATTTTCATACCGAGGTTGGAATCCACCAAGGATCGGCACCCCCCCTCACTTATTTTCATTCTGGTTATGGACATAGTCACATGATCAGCAGAATCCAGTGCCCTTATTGCTCCTTTATACTGATGACATCATGAGTGCATTGGCAGATCTTGAATGTCAAGCCTAAGCATGGAGTGATTGTCTGACGATGTTTGTCCTGTGCCTGAATGCGAGGAAGACAGAGCATCTGACAACGGACCCACATGAATGGGGATACGATCCAAATCGATCCTATTGAGCTACTGAGAACTGAAGAGTTCAGATACCTTCGTCCCATGATCACAGCTGATGGGA
>JAHTLZ010003526.1:25734801-25745831 GCA_023846285.1 Phrynocephalus versicolor | reverse complement strand
CTTTGGGAGCAAAAAGGGCTGGACTTATTTGAATCAACCGTTGCATCATGTGGTCAGTAAAAAACCACTTTGAATTCACCAGTTTAATAAGTGGAGCAAGTCCTGCAGTATTTGACCGTATAGTCACAGCCTAAATCAGTTCTCTTAGAACACATTAGAATTCCTTATTCTAAACTAAGGACTTGAAAGGAAGCCCTTCTCCCTCTGTGGCATTTTCTCTTTCCAGATTGACTGTAATGAGCCATTTGGTAGAAACACAAAAAGGGCCATGCGATCACCACATTTAAATTCTTGGGCAATGTATGCTATATATTTTCACCTAGGGATTCCTTTACCAAGAGTAATTCGCGAGGGATGGATTTTTCTTTATACTGTATGCTACTAGTAGATTTCCCTAGTCTATCACTAATAATAATTAGAAACTACTTCACCATGTTTCTAAATGCTGGTAGAATTTTAAAAGTCCCAGTCCTGAGCTTTAAAATCCCATATTCTGCTTTTGGAAAGAATTGTGTAAACTGATGAAATATGACTGGATTTACTTGATCTTCCTAGTTTATTTCTTAAAATAAAAGACCCCTACTTATCAGAATCTATATTTATTTGCAAAGGCCTTGGGCAACAGCAGCAGCAGCAGGAGGAGAGAATCTACATCCCAGCTCAGTGGGGAAGAGCAATTATCTTGTCATCAACTAAAATTGGGCTCCTGGGCATGCTTGGTGTTCTTCCTTCAAGGAAGTACTTCGGAATCCATTTCTGAGCCTTTGCACAGGCTTTCTTTCAAGCTTTCCCTCACAGATGTCACAAATATATTCATGTTCACTCTAGATACATGTTACTAGAGATGGGTACGGAATGTAAAATGAAACACTGTTTCATCGTTTCGTTAGGTAATAAATTACTTCATTACATAACGAAACAGTAGGATGTGTTTCATTTTGTTTCGTAATGAAACACCATTTTCCCTTCTAGAACAAAAAGATTCATCCTAGAGGAATCAACAGCAGGGAGGCCATGCTCTTCCCTGTAAGCCCCCCAAATTTGGAAAGGTTTGGGTGTCAGGGGGCTGAGTTATTAAGCTCCAAAGGGGGTGCCCCTAGGAAAAAATGTTTCTAATTGAGCGAGAAGCCGCTAATGGTTTACATGGGCGAGCAATTAGTGCTGCTGTGGCTTGGCTTCTAAATCAAATCAGAAAGATTTTTTTCCTTGGGGCACCCTTTTTGGAGCTTTATAACTCATCCCTCTGACCCCCAATCCTCTCCAAATTTCAGGGGCTTACCTAGAATCCTTTCAGGAAGCTAACACTGCCATTTCCGTGCTGTAACATGGCTGCAATCCATATTTTTGAATACATAATGTTTTGTTATGTTATGTACTTGAAAAAAAATCACAGTCATGCTTTGGCATGGAGATGGCAGGAGTAGCTTCCTCAAGCAATTCTAGGTAAGCCCTTTAAATTTGGAAAGATTTGGGGGCTAGGGGGCAGAGTTATTAAGCTCCAAATGGGGGCCCCAGAAAATAATCATTAAGCACTTGGGGAAGTCCTCAAGTTTTCCCTTAATTATGAAATTATTACAGTGGTACCTTGACTTACATCATTAATCCATTCCAAAGGCATCTTCAGAAGTCAATCAAGTCCTAAGTCAAACAGCAGTTTCCCACTGGAATGGATTGAAAATCAATTAGTCCATTCCAGAGGGAATGGATTAATAGATTTTCAATGCATTCCTATGGGAAGGCTGTCCCAACCCACCTCAATCAAGGGCAGCCAAAGGCTGCTTTCCTCAGCCCTGCCAGACAGCTGACTTTGGCAGGTCTGACCTGTCAAAATCAGCTCTGGAGGTAGGGTTGCAAAGAGCAGCCTTTGGCTGCCCTTGATTGAAGGAGAAGCCCAGGAGCCTTGCAAGGGAAGCACTTACCTCCCTAGAGGTAAGTGCTTCCCTTCCAAGGCACCTGGGCTGGGCAAAGATGCATCCATCCCAGGGATCTCCTGGGGCACATGCATGTTTGCCCAGCCAGGGAGGTTTAGAAAGGACGTGTGCCTCCTTTCCAAACTGCCTGGGCTCCGGGTAGATGTGTCCATCTCAGGAATCTCCTGGGGCAGATGCATGTTCGCACAGACTGGGACGTCTGGAAAGCCAGCAGTGGTGATGGATCACCACCACCACTTCCCTTGCAAGCCTCCTGGGCTGTGCAAAGATCACTGGGCCCATGCTCTGCTCACCAAATTGGTGGGCAGAGCACACACCCATTGATCTTCACCCAGTCTGGGAGGTTTGCAAGGGACCCAGGCGGGCTGAAGATCCATGGTCCCTGCGATTTTTGCCCAGCCTGGGCACCTTTGGGAACAATGCAACTTCAGCCAGCCCAAGCGGTTTGGAAGGGAGGCACGTCGGCCACCACCTCCTCCTTCTTGGTCGCTTTGATCTCTTTTGCAGAGATGGAAGCAACCAAGAAGAAGGAGGTGGTGGCAATGGGCAGTGAATGCTTCTCTCCGCTCTGCATGACAGGTGACATTGACAGGTCAGACCTGTCAAAGTCAGTTGTCATGTGGAGTGGAGAGCAGCATTTGTAAGTCAAATTATTCGGTTGTTGAAGCAACCATAAATTGAGGTATCACTGTATTTCCTAGGGGCACCCCCTTTAGAGCTTAATAGCTCAGCCCCCTGACCTCCAAACCTTTCCAAATTTCAGGGGCTTCCCTAGAATTGCTTGAGGAAGCTCCCATGCCATCTTTGGTCCTTTAGGACCCAGGGGAGCAGAGAGTTTTGTTCCATTTTCTTTTCCTTTCATAGCAAAGCTACTTTAAAAACTCATTACAAAGTCAACTAAACAAAACACTATTTTCCCATTTTCTGCCCATTTCTGCATGTTACACATCATAATCACAACTGTATCAATATCTCTGGATGCTTTAATAACAAAACAACACTTATTCATTTTTATGGTTTCTTTGAAACTTGGAAAATTTTCTGCACACTTTCCTTTTAGTTACATTATGAGAGTCAAAATATATTTTATTTTATAAACTGTCATTTTAAAACATTTTATGTTTATGTTTTTATAACACTCTAAAATGCCAAACCATTAAGCTACGGTATATCAGTCAAGAATGGATTGATCATACTCATTTAAAGGCAACTTCATATCTCAAGAATAAATCTGGCCGTGCTTAAAGAGACCCCATTCAGATAACAGTGTGAGTTAGGAAGTAAGAGAACTGGGTTACCGTAGCTAAAACTTTCTCATTTTCCCAACTGTGAACCTTCTTTGAGATAATTCAAGATTTATTGTTGTCACTTCCTGTCACCTTGTTCTGATTTTCGAAAAATCTTTTCAGTATCTTTCCACTTTTTAATAGCCGTTCTATCCATTTTTGCTTTTTGCGTTTCTATTCACAAAATATGGGTACTAAATTCTAGCTTTGCTAGCCTCCCAGGATTTTTGGCAAGGAGAATGGATGTGCGAGTGATGATAGCTATTTGTGTGCACCAAACACTGTTGTGAAACACTTCCTAAAAGGCACAAATACAGACAAAGGGGTTGCATGTTAGGCAGTGGAAATAGTTTTGGGACCCATTCCTTGGTTCTCCTAACCTCAAAACAGAAAAGTGTAGAGGACTAGAGAGTGAACCAGGATGGCTGGACAGCACCCAAATGAAACACCACTGTTTCTTGGGGTTCAAGACATTAATTTAATACCTTTTTTCAAAATGGAGAATAGGTTGAGATCAAAGGTTCAATATATTTTCTAGCCAAACATTGACGTATTTATCTCCCAAAATAGAGAGTCCACGCCTTTCTGGCCTCCTCCCTTCAATTTTAAATCTTCTTTACATTCTAGCTAATTTGTGAAGTTTGGGGAAAATTACATTTTGGATTACAACTTCCAGATTTCCTGAGCCAGCATGGGTAAGTGGGGGCTTTCATTAAATGCAGTTTAAAAAGTAACCCTTTTAAGCTTTCCTAAGCTGAACATTTAACCCTCCAAGGACTTTTTACACATGAATGTCACTTGGTTGCCTTTTCAAAATGGAAATATATTCCCTAATTAGGGGGAATCAATAAAGCCATCAGAAGGAATTTTACTTTGCATTCTTCATATAGGCATCATTTGTCAACTGTTTCTGCACCCCACTGCAAAACCCCCATGAGCATAAGCCTCCTCATTCTCAATTATTGGATTGATGCTCTGTCATTGCTATTTCTCTTCTAGAACTTGGAGCTAACCAAGAAAGAAGCATTTTTAAACAGAGGTAATCTTGAACCATCTCTTGGCTTGCCTTCAACAAAGCCATCAGCTTTGCATCCTTTCCCCCAAAGCATAGCATATTTTAGGTCCAAGACTGACAAGCCGAAGCGGCAGCTAATATTGTCCCCATTTTTTAATTCCAGATTTCAGAATTACAATGCCTGGCATAGCCACAGAAAGATTAACTAATTTTTAAACCCTGTTGCATGAAATTAACCTGAATTTATCACATTTTTTGTAAAGCAAGTTCTCTAGTATGCCTGCTGGTCTTTTCCTTGTGGCTATATTATAATTATCCTGCCCTAGAAAAACTTAACTGAGAGCAGGAGAGAAAAGATATGACAAGGAGGATAAAGAAAGGAAATGGGTGAGTTTAGCTGAAGGGGTAGAAAAGGAAGAGGCGTAGAGAATAAGAGCTGCATCCATCCGGAATCTAGTGCATTTCCCCCTGCTCCTTCTATACCTGTTTGTTGTCTTTCTGATTCTGTAGATTAGAAGCTGTTTGGGGAAGGGGCAGAGATCATGTCTTTCTATCTGTCTGGAATACGCCCAGCACCATGTGGGCACAGCTGGAGCTAAATAATCAAATTAATGTGGAAGCGAACAAAAAGAGAAAGGAAAACAAATTAAGGGGAAGGATTTTCCTACACATGGGTATTAGGGCTAATGAATCCATATTAGTGAATATCATTTAACCAACTAATATTAAGCCCCAGATGCTCATTATTAATAAAAGTGCCAGCTCCACTGATAAAATTAGCATTAGGAACTAAGCTCAAAGCAAACATGAAAAAAAAAAGAAAGCCACACTCTTTCTGTTGGAATGCTAGTGGAAACTTCACTCAAGGCCATCAGGAAATGTACACAGACCCTTCCTCAAGAGGGAAAGTAAGACTCGACATAAAGGAAAACCAAGGGAGATCAGAATTTATGGGGTGAGGAGAAGAGATGCAAAAAGAGGAAAGACTAGAGTCTTGACAAGTGATGCTTTTTTACACTGCCAGAGTCACACTGGCCAGCTGTTGCTCACTCCTCTCCGCCACCCAGAAATGATGCATTCTGAGTTGGAAAGCAAAATGACTGGGTATTTAGTTTGCCAAATATTAGGCCCATACTTTTCAATCAGAAGCAAATTTCCGAGGTACAAAGCCATGCTCTAGCCCAGATTGTGCTGGCCAGGCTTTCCCCCACTGAGCTCATTAAGTCTAATGTTCTCACATCTTTTTTTAATGTGGGGCACTTCCACTTTTGAATGGGCTGGACTCAAGGGTAGTTTGTGGTGTTAGTGGAAGAGAAACCACAGCATAAAGTTGCAGGGCGAGACCCACCACTGTGCTCAAAACCAGGTCTGAGACACTAAAGATCTCCGCTTCTAGGGCCATTGCTTTATCATATTATGAGCCTCAGCTATTCAGTGTGTCATGAGCAAGAATTTGATGCCCTATTTCTAATTATGACATACTTTGGAAAACTAACATGGAATAAATATTTCAAGAAGGATTGTTGGCTGCTTGCTAATAGAGCTGTACTCAGACATCTGGTACTGTCACTCTGTCACTGATTACTGTAGTTCTGTATTCCGACCCTTAGCATACCATTCCAGACCTGCTAGAACTAATGATGTTTAAAGTTGTCCAGTTCTCATTTGCTATATGAAGTCTGAAGCCATTTCTGTACGCTGTACAATTATCTGATACTTATAGTATCTTCCTATAAAAGGAGCAGGTTTTTATCAACTGGTAACTATCAACTCAAACATGCTGTAGACCCATTTTCATTTTACTGCCTATTTCTCAAGAGTCAGGACAATCTTATTTGCTCTAATGGTATCTATCCGAGATGGGCAGTCCAGTTCTTTTTCTCAGAGGTGTACTGGCTGGTGAGGTCTAGAATTAGGCACAGACTGCTTCTGCCAACATATATTCCCTCCCGCCTGCAGAACAGTCTTCTTTCAGAAGATAGCAGAAATCTTTTGTCAGAGCGGTCAACAAACATTAATGTTCTACCTGGCTAAATTCTGCTGGCAAATGCTAAAATAGGAGGGGTGGGGCAGAAGTCAAATTATGCCAGACCCCACTGTTTAGCAGTCCTGGAATAAAAGCCACCAATGCTAGCACAGTTAGACCAGGGCAACTGTACTTCCAAATTCTTTACAACAAGCCTGTCTTGGAACGGGTTCGGATCCTGCCCAGCTGCAGCTAAGCTAGTGTTGGCTCAGCTAGCCCTTAGTCGGTTAGGAGTAAGGATGCGAACAATTCTGACTCAACTCCCAATTTCCTTCAGGGGAAACGGTCTCAACACGAAATCCCACAGCAAGTAATTTTCAAGCCTTGCAAGATTTCTCACCATCAATATGAGAATGAAACAAACACTTTCCCTCCCTTGCAGTTTCTGTAATTTGCGCAAAATGGCACACACAGCAAACACTGAAGGATTAGGCAACCCATTAAAAAGAGACAAGCCATGCGATGCTGTTATTAAAAGCCAATACAACAAAATATCACCTACTGTGCTTTGCACAATTTGTGCTAATTGCATAAATACCCACACTACCTTTCTAAAGGCAAGGAACCTAGTTGAGCATGTTCAGAAGAATAAACTGGCCCTATTGCAGGCAGGGAGAATTCCCTCCTTTGTTTTCTTCTTCTTATCAGATAAGTGAAAACTTCCATTGGCTACAAAGATTGTACAGGGATTCCCTGTACCCCGATAGGCCCTGGCAAAGCATTGAACCAAGCCATTTAGCCCAGGGGTTGAGATCACCCACAGAAAAGGGCATGGCCAGGTGTGGAAAAGACCAGGCCAGAGCAAGCTCTGGATGCCCCTGAAGCTGGGCAGAAGTCAGCCCCAACAGGAGGCCAGGGGAAACAATCGCAATCCCAGATACCAGGACAATCAGGCAACATCTGGTCTGTGACCAGCGCGAAGCTCCTTCCTCTCTCTCTTATCAATGATTCCCCACTAGCAAGCATTTCCTCCTAGATAAGGGTTGCATACGTGAGGACCCTCACCCGCCCACCAATGGAATTCATCCGTGACTGAAGACCATCCTTCCTCTGTTTTCTTCTGCCCTGTGGTTAATGATTATCTACCCCTCCCATGTGTGTCCTGTCTTGTTTATCACTCCTAATAAAGAGTCTCAGCCGGGCTAGTGAGAGAGCTGATGGCATTCTGTCTACCCGGGCCAATGTGTAATCTTATCATTAGAGATGGGCATGAAACGAACAATTTTTCATTTCCGTTTTCATTTTTTCGTTTCGCTATGTAACGAAACGACAAACGAATTTTGTCTCTAAAATGAAATGAAACGAACAGAAACACCGGAAATTTTGTCGTGCGTTTCGTTTCCATTACTGCAATATGAGTGAATTGCTTAAAATCCTAAAAAAAGTCACAAAAAATTGAAATAAATGGTAACAAAATGGTAACAAAATGAACAAAAATGAAAACGAATTTTTTGCAAAAATTCACGAAAAATGGAACCGAACCGAAACGGACCCTCCAAACGACAAACGACAAATGAAATGCCATTTTTTTTATTCGTGCCCATCTCTACTTATCATTCCTACAGTATTGCACTGTTCTGTCACCACCCTGTAACACTTACTTGGGAGTAAGGGCTACGGCAGTGTTGGCGAACCTATGGCATGGGTGCCAAAAGTGGCACTTGGAGCCCTTTCTGTGGGCAGCCAACATTGCCCCTTCACAGCCACCTGTATTCAGGTTAAATTGCTGTATTGACACTTTGCAAAAAATTAGTGGTTTTTGAATTGCAGTTTGGGTACTCGGTCTCTAAAAGGTTCACCATCACGGGGCTAGGGCATACTTGTGAAGACGTGTATAGGTTTACTCTCTTGTAGTATCTTCCAATGTGGTTGATTTTCTTTTACTCTTTCATTTCATCTATAATATGCTTGTAAAAAGATACGTGTGCCCCTATGTTCTTATCCACTTCGTGTCTCAGATGAAACAGGCCACCGTTGTAAAATATCGAAATGATAAATGGGCCACCTTGCAGGTTCAGACAGAATTACTGTGAGAATAAAAATGTAAGTTTTTAAACACTGTTCAAATTAAGAACACGGTTGTAGTTTTTTAAAAAAAAATATAACACAAGAATCAAACTACATATTAAACGCTGTCTTGCATCTTTGCTTGGGATTTGGCAAAGAGGGGAAGGCAAAGGAGAATCATTCCTGAAGGTTAGGTTCTGACTTACCAGGAAGTTGCAGCACTCTTGTTGTGGTGGCACCCAGACTGCCATCAGTAGCTGCGAGAGGGCACCTACAGTATCTCAGTTAGGTTATTCTGTCTTTTATCTACTGCCAGAAAGAGCAAACCATTGTTTTATTGTATACTGCAAATGCAAATCCAATCACTAGGATGCAAGAGGAGAAGATGGTGGACCACTGTATAGAAAATAGGTAAGCAAGATAGAGGGAGAAGACTAACAAGATGCAAAAGAACAATGAAATGGAAATGTGTCCACTTGTGAAGCAAAGAGTGAGAGAGAATTTTATTTCTACAGTGGCTCTGGAGTGAGTAATCCAGCCCGGCCCATTTTTTTCACATCTAACAATGCTCTATTCTAGATTTTAATTATAGAGTGCACATAGGAGGAGGCAAGAAGGAGTAATTTTTCCATTGTGGAATATATTTCTCATTGTTTCCCTCCTTGTTCTCTCATACCTAAGTTTGAAAAGAGTAATTCTTTCTTTCAAGTTAGAACAAAAATGCTACTTTATTTTATTCCATGATCTTGTTTGGTTCATTGTACTATCGTTGTCTGCTGAAGCAATTATGATCCCACTGGATGGGAAGAAATGTGACCTAAAAATATGTATTAAAGGCAGGCAACAAAGGCTAGTAATTGGTAAACAAATGAGAGAGAGAGAAAGAGAGAGAGAGAGAGAGAGAGAGAGAGAGAGGAGAAGAGAAGAGAAGAGAAGAGAAAGGAAGTAAAATAACATTTCTTCCCTGGAAAAGAATAGTACAATCACTGTAGGAAATGCTACTAGCAGACTCCACAGTCCAAATTGGACTGAGCAACTCTGGAAGGTGCAAAAGGCATTTCTCTGTCCCTGGAAACAGCAAGTTAGAGTGCCAAAATGCAGAAAGGAAAAGGAAGGAGAGAGACAGAGAGAGAGACAGAGAGAGAGACAGAGAGAGAGAGAGAGAGAGAGAGAGAGAATATTACAGTACTTTTGTTTTGAAAGTGTTCTGTCATGTTCAATATAGAGGGGAGGATCTCCAAACTATTTAAAAGATGCATTTTGTCTCTTTAATATTTCCAGAAGTAGGAATGCATCTTTTATCTTTCTTTTTCTTTTGTAAGGAATACTGAGAAAGCTGGAGAGCCCAAGGCTGCAAAAACAGAGTTGGGGGCTATATACCAGTGATGGTGAACCTTTTAGAGACCGAGTGCCCAAACTGCGATTCAAAACCCACTAATTTTTTGCAAAGTGCCAATACAGCCATTTAACCTGAATACAGGTGGCTGTGAAGGGGCGATGTCGGATGCCCACAGAAAGGGCTCTGAATGCCAGCTTTGGCACCCGTGCCATAGGTTCGCCAACACTGCTATATACTGGGCCAGGGCACCACTTTACTCACTTTGGGCCTAAAAAGCCAACAGCTTCTTTCTAAGTTTGTACCTTGCTACAGAATCAGAGATAGAGAAGTGTGATGGCAAAAATTGCCCTTTTAAGGCCAGAATACTCATTTCTTCTTTTCTGGAAACACAGCTAAGTGGCCACAGTAGAAACATATGTATATTTACTGTGCAAGAAAGCTGAGCTCAAAGAAAAGCCTGCAGGCCTGACACTCTTCTGTGAGGAAAAAGTGCTTTTTTACATGGCAGACAGGAAAAGAAAAAGATAAAAGGATTAGGGAGAGATTACAGATACATTTTGAAAGCAACATGCAACCTCGAGGAAAGGGGAGAGAAGGAACGAAGGAAAAGCATTTGTTATATATAGCAAATGCTAGTGAAATGTCCAACAGATTGATGTGGCTTAGGTGCACAGTTTAAAAATCTTTTTTTAAAAAATAAAAGAGGCATTGTAAGTGGAAGCAAAACAATTTGCCAAGTCACAGACAGCCATCCGAAAGTAATCTAATCTTTACCTGTGCACTGAAAAGTATGGTCTCCCCCTTCTTCCTTCTGAGAATGCACATTCAGGTGCAAAGACTGCTCCTACGGAATGCTCAGAATGTGGATTTTTTTCCCCCTTTAGAAGTGGCGAGATCAGAAATTCAGGGACCAGAACAACAATCAAATCAGGAATCAATCTCCATCCGACAAGCATGAATTGAAACTTGGATCCAGTTCCCAGTGTAGTAAACAGATAAACGCTCCCAGTGGAAGCTGAATCCATCACCAGGCAAAGCTGAGAACATGAGCCAAAAATAATCCTATCTGGTGCTTAACCTATTATGCCATAAATGCATGAACAACAGAGAAATATTTCCAAACAGGGCTTTGTGCTTAAAGTGTACTCCCATGACTAAGACAACAGCAACAAAACAGAGATCCTTAGTACATTAAATGGCACACAAACACATTCATAAACACCCCCTCTCTTCCAAATTGCAAGCTACTTGAGTTTGTTTTTATTTTATTTAAAAATATATTACAACCTGCCTTTCCGGCAACTCAGAATGTCATGCTTTAGTATCAAATAGCCACAGAATCAGAATTGTACTCCCTTTCCCTCTCCTGATGCAGGTGTAGTTGGGACCCCTGCCCCCCAAAAAACTTGTTTTAGGAGACTGCCCC
>JAHTLZ010003526.1:25699543-25734761 GCA_023846285.1 Phrynocephalus versicolor | reverse complement strand
TCCAGCTGATGACAGCTTGGCAGGATCCCACTGAAAATGGCCCCGTTGCCAGTGTGGAGCATTTTCAGGGCAGCGAGAGGCGGCTCCGATCCAGCCTCTGCCCGAGGAGACTGGATCTCAACCCCTTCCTTCCCGACTCCCCCATGGAGCCTGACAGCCCTGCGCCGGCGGGCTGTCAAGCTCCATGGTGGAGGAGGGCGGCGAGAGGGGCTGGGATCCGGTCTCTGCACGCAGAGACCAGATCTCAGCTCCTTCTCGACTCCGACCCCCGAAGCTGGAAGCCGGAAGCCGGAAGACTGGACCAGGAAGGCCAGCAGCAGCACCGGCAGCAGGTAGGAGCGGAGGACTTATCAGGCCGCCAGGCCAGTAACGGAAACGAACAGAACCAAGAAAATTTTCTTGGTTCTGTTTGGTTCGAGCCTGGCCCATCCAAATGGTCGTTATTCGTACCGTTACGTAACGGTAACAGTAACGGATAACGGTAACGACAAATTGGTCGTTTTGTATCCATCTCTAATAGCAATGCTTGGTCTTACCCAGAGGCAGGTCTAGGGCACAGCCTGGCAGTAGGGTGTATGTTTGATGTAGTGGCAGGAAGAACCTATTTTATCTTACTAATACTAGTAAGAACTGAACGAGTACACTTATGCCACTCTGGAACAGCAGAGGATGAGGGAAGGATGGTGATCTCAATGATTTAAGGCAGGGGTCCTCAACCTAAGGCCCAGGGGCCTGATGCGGCCCCCCAGGGTCCTGATTCCGCCCCCCAGGACCAATTGCAGACACCCCCCACCTATCCCCTGCTTCGCAAGCAAGCCATTCTCCACAGCTGCTTCTATTGCTGAGGCAGTTCAAAGCGGTGGGCTATGTCACTTCCCCCACTGCCTCCACCCGCCGCCCAGATGATCGGCATGCTAGCTAGTGGGACAGTTCCAAGTGGTAGGGCCACAGCAAGGTCTTCCGCTCCCCCCACCCATCGCCCAGATAGTCGAGGCACTGGCTGCAGCCAAGTTGGGCAATTTAAAATGTCAGCCTTTTTTGGGGGACTGTGGTCCGGCCCCCAGTGGTGTCTGGGGGGTAGTGGACCAGCCTGCTGTTTGAAAATTTTGAGGACCCCTGATTTAAGTTGACAAGGAAGAATGCCTGACCCAGGAGCCAGGATGATGAACTTGTTCTTTCTAGTTGTCACTGGACTTTAAGTTTTCTTCAAGCCTGGCCACTGTAGGCAACAGTTAAGCGTGATGGGAATGGGGCTTTATTTGCTGGCCCAACACTAGAAAAAGAAAAGGAGAGGCCAAGCCACTATAATGGACATGCCAAGACAGTATGGAGGCAGAGGGAAAGAAAGTAATCCTACAAGCTGTTTCAAATCTGGACCCACATTAGGCAATGATACCGTTCAGAACCTATGATCAAAGCTCACACAGAGCAAGCTATAGAAATAAAGCAATGTCATCTAGCAAAGCCATGGGAGGAGAGATGACTGTGATGGTCAAGAATCCACAAGCAGCAAAGAAGATAAACACTGATAAGTGGGCCACACGGGAGGCTGCTCCCCTGCCTAACGATACTAGTCATTATTCACCAAAAGTATCACTATTTTTTTTGTACCAGGAAATTAAATAAGAGATGATAACAGAGCCATGGTGGCAAAGGTTGTCTTGCAGAAGAGTAAAATAGCAAATTACAATTCAGGGGTGTTAGCTAAAAAGTTAAGGGTATGGATATGCTTTGAGTCATAAAGCAGCACAAAATCATACATTATGAACACTGTCTGATGGAACGCATCCAACAGCTAAACTCTCATCATTAGGCTCCCCCTGCTCCCACTCTGAGTAACTATATTTCAATTCTATATTTCAATATCTGTATAATGACTTTTCCCAGGTCTGCCTGCATGCTACAATAATTTCCTTTCCCATTTTCATAGCCCTGTTTTTCCTGCAGGTTGTACCAGGAACAGCCACCTCAGAGCCTTGATACTTGTTACTTTACAACCACAAGCTCTATGATGACCATTATGACTAAAACCCACTTGACACACAAAATTCATTTATTGTTAAGCACTTCCTTGTGCCATTAAACGTTTCTATTCTTCTTCATATGTTCTTCTTCCAAAACTACACAACCATCAGCACAATATGACTCCCCAAAAAGAGGAAGCCCTGACCTGGTGCTGCCTTGAGTAATTAAATTGTAGAAAGTAGTTATGCAAGCCTGCCTCCCCTTAAATTTGTTATGGAAACAACACCTCTGTGAAGAATCTTACAGAGCTCAGATTGTCCTTGAAAAGTCTGTGTAAATAAGCAAGAACCAGCCCAATAAATACAGTCTGGTAGGTTGAGTTCAGGCTGACCAGATTTATCCTTAAGGCTGAAGCTCAGTAGTAGAGCATCTGCAAAAGATTCCTGCCTAAGACCCTGGAGAGCTTTTGCCAAATATGTTGACAGGACTGAGGTAGAGAGACCAATGGTCTGTCTTGTTGCAAGGCAGTTTCCTATGATCTTTGTAAGGCAGCAAAGGAAAATAATTTCTCACCAAGACTGCTTTTGTGTGCCACTTCCTGCCTTGTGAGTCAGGCAGTTATACAAATTTTCATACACTATTGCAGGAGCAAGACTAAACCCCTGTTATTCCTTTAATTCTCAAAGCAGAGGCTGTTCCAGGCTATGAGATAGCTATTTAACCTCAGGAGGTGGTAAAAGCCAAGCCAAGTGTGCTGCTTATATACTGCCCCACAGCTCATAAAGCACTCTCCAGGAGGTTTACAAGTAATTATGCAAGCTACACATTGCCCCGCCCCACCCCAAACAAGCTGGGTATGGAAGTATGGAAGGCTTGAGCCTACTACCAGAAATTGAACCCCAGGTCATGAGCACAGTTACAGTTACAGCACAGCATTTTAACTACTACCCTCCTGGCCTTCTCACACCACTATATAGGGATGGTTACACTCTCATTACCCTCAGAAGATAATATTATATATGTATGACATTTTTGACTTATAAATCATTACTGTCAGCTAAGTTCTACCATGGAAAGTGTTGAGGCTCTCAACGAACAAAAGGTCTAATACATAGTATACCATACATTCCAGCTCTTATTCAGTGTACAGTATATAGATGCTGATATGTCCATGCTAACATTACTTCAAAAAGGCATGAATTTCTCTGCTTCTGTTAGGCAGAGAGCTCACATCTGTGCAGGAAGTTTTGGACTGATCTTTCCACCCCTGACTCTCTGGAGTTTTGCTTCTCTGCAAAAGGCATCAGGGGAGATTCGGGTTGTGGAGAAATTGAACACATTGTTCCAGTTTCTCTGCCCAGGTCACAACTAGGAAGACAGAACAGAAGGTATCTGCTCTTGTTTGTGTATTGGAACAACACGTGTGAACATGAAGTATGAAAGGCTGACACTTCAGATCTTCCTTCCTATCAGTGTGGACTCTGGAGACATTGAGGTGGTTATGTTAAGAAATTTGGAGGGACATGCACGTGGTCCCAACCACTTCACGTTCTCTCTGAATCCAGGAGCTGGATTTCTGCCTTCTTCTATTTTGTAGACAATATATACATGAGTATGGTTTCACTCTATAGACTTCAGAATGTTTTCAAAGGCACAGAACATTACCTGTATATAATTCCAGTGTTATTATTTGGCTAATGATATAAGTCATTTCAACACTATTTTTGGCAATTTACTCAGAAGTTCATTCCACTGATTTCGCTTATATTAGTCCCTTATAAGGTTGGTTAGGCTATAATTATTTGTATGCTTATCAGGAATTAGTACTGCTGCCTTCTAAATAAAAGATCTAGCTATTCATTTCTTTATGTCAAAATCATTGGACTCTTTCCCTGCTTATTTATTTTTATATATAAATTAATATTCATAACCCTTGACACTGAGCAATGCAGCAGCTACTTATAGAAGTCTTTTGCATATCAATCCCAACCCATATTCCTGTTAATCTCACAGGCGCTTTTCAGAACCCCCTTTTTTTCCAGAAAATTTCCTGCTGTCATTCTGGTTAGAGGCATCTCTAAGTGACAACGGTATATTACAACCCACGACACATTTTGACAATGAGCCCATCTATTCTTTTGTGTAAATTAAAATGACTAAATTACTAGCCATATTTATCAAAACAATCAACTGTACATATCAGTTAAGGAAGAAAACAAATCAATTCCTGCTGTGATTTTATGTGCATATATCTAGATAAAAATACCTGTATCACATTGTAAAGTGTTACATGCTCACTGAGATAAAAATCCAATTTGTGCTTTTAAAAATTGTCTATATGGTGATAGGTCTTCTTTCTTTCTCCTTCCAGAAGTGGAGCTTAGATACATGCATCAGCCTTGCAAACGAGCGTATTAGATACTCTCCCCAAATGCAGAGACCTGTTCCTTTCCTGTAAATATCCATCTTATCATACCGAGCAAGTTTCTTACAATTCAAAGGCTTTTCCCTCTGACTCTCCCCCTCCCTGTTGATGTCTGTTACTTACTATCTCCCATATATCCACATTCATAATGTTAACTATCAACTTATCTGAAGCCAGTTTTACCATTCCTGCTTTATGATGTACACTTTAGGGTAAAAAATCTTCGAACAAAATCATAAAGCTGTTAATAGCCATGTTCGAGGCCAGCTACAACCCAGCATGTTGTTTGTCTGTGGAACTCCCAGCCTGGATGCCTTCAAAAGGGATTGGACAGATTCCTGGAGGAAAAGTCCATCATAGGTTACAAACCACGATGGAGACGTGTAATCCCCAGGCTTAAGACCAGGGTACTTCAAGGACCAGATGCAGGGGAGTGGTATGAAGAAATAGATAGCTAGTCTTGTGCGCTCCCACACACATTTGGTGGGATCACTCTGAGATACAGGAAGCTGGACTAGATGGGCATTTGGCCTGATCCAGCATGGCTCTTCTTATGTTCTTATATTCTTATGTATCTTAAACCTGAAAAGCCAAAAGAGGCAGAAATCCAGGAGGTCCAGGAGGACAAGATTCAATATTTTCTCTCCAGTGGTGGACTTACCATTGACTCCAACTGAAACAGTCACTTCAGTTCACACAGTCCTGAGGGAATCCCCATCTAGGTATGGACGGATCTGGGCAATTCGATGAAGATGAAAAAAGATTCCGGACGGTGTCCGAAGACTGTAGGGGAACACCCTCCAAGGTGGGAAAAGGGCCTCCATAGCCAGATGGGGAAGCCCCAAAGAACATAACCTCGGTCTTCTCAGGGTTGAGTTTGAGCCTGTTAGCCCTGGTCCATTCCATGACCGCGCCCAGGCACTGACTGAGGGACTGGACAGCCTCATCTGCAGTGGTGAGAAAGGAGACTTAGAGCTGTGTGTCATCAGCGTACTGATGACAGCAGACTCCATGTCTCCTTATGACCTCAGCCAGCGGCCTGATGTAGATGTTGAACACATGGGAGAGAGAGACGACCCCTGTGGGACCCCACAAGGGAGTATCCAAGGGGCAGATAGCTCACCCCCATGCTGAACCTGCTGGGGACGGCCCCCGAGGAAGGACCGGAGCCAACTGTGAACAGTGCCCCTGATCCCAACCTCAGAAAGCCGGTCCAGCAGGATACCGTGGTCGACGGTATCGAAGGCCGCTGACAAATCCAGGCGGACCAACAGGGTGGAGCACCCCATGTCGGCCCCCGGAGGAGGTCATCTTGCAGAGCGACCAAGACTGTCTCAGTCCCCCGACCCAGCCTGAACCTGGACTGGAATGGGTCAAGGATGTGTTCTCCCTCCAAGAATGATTATCACATGACTTTGGTGCGCAGTTAACGCCCTGGCTGAAGGGGTGTATTATACTTCTTTCTGTGCGTCCTGTCTTGCCAAATGTGCATCTTTCCCCTGTTTATTGATCTGCTTTTCTCTGTCATGCTCACACATATATATATATATATATAAAGGGATTTGCTTGTCAATCACCTGCATGTCGGCTTTCTAGTACTGTATTACTGCAAGGGTTCAAGCGAAAGTTTGAGAACGTGGCAGTGTATCCCTATCAGAGCGCCTATATAGTAACTCCTTTGTTTTTCTCTCGTCTCTCACTTCCTTTCCCATCGGTCACTGTACCAGGTAATTTGCAGCCTGTAGAAGTGATCAGTTATCAAAATGCCAGAAATTGATTATTAAAGTAGGACAGCAGAAAGGGGCAGAAAAAGGGGGGGGGGCTGAAATGGTGTGCATTTTCACTGATCTCACTGCAATTGCTGCGGTAAAAACTGCACATCATTAAGAGGTGTAATTTGATCAAACCCCTAGTGGTGGTATAGGATGATGCGGTTAAAGTGCACTTCAGCAGGTGTGGTCAGCTGGGGTGCCAAAATGCTGCACCTTGGAGAGGAGGCACGATCTTTTGCGCTGCGCAGTCATTTGTAGCAAACACAGCACCAAAACGGTTGTGTGACCAGGGACAAAGCTGGAAGGGTGGGTGTTTGGGAAATAAGTGTAGAGGGAGAAGATGGAGAAAAATGTTTGGTTTTAATAAATGTTCCTTCCAAGAGCTTGTAAATTCCCGCAAGGTTTTGAAAGTATTTTCAAGGGCTGTTTACAGAACATAGATGGCTTTTCAAGGTGAGCCACGTGATATCAATAGTAAGCACCTAGGGATTTATTTGTTACACTGCTTGTCCATTATTTTATTATACATTTATATTCTTATTTTCTTCTAAGGATCTCATGGTGGTATACATAACTTTTCTGCCCTGTTAACTTCATTTAACACTGCCTGGTAAGCTAGCTGAGAGAGAAAGCCCAGATCAAGGTTTTTAAGTGAATTTCATGGAAGAATGAGGTTGTGAATACTCATCTCTCTACACCAAAATCTATGAACCGACTCGGGTGTTAAGGTGTTAATCCCCTCACCCTCACAGGTACATCTCATGGGAACCAATGAAAGGGCCTTCTCGGCTGCTGCGCCCAGACTCTAGAACTCCCTCTCACTAGAGGCCAGGGCTGCCTTATCTCTGTTGTCTTTCTGGAAACAGACAAAGACCTTTCTCTTCAGGCAAGCTTTCCCTGAACAATGGACTACCTATTATGTGCCTTTTATATGAATCGATAGCTCACACAGACGTTGTGCTTATAACTACTTATAACATTATGTGTTAACATTGACACTATGTTTTCAATGTTAGTTTTCATCACTCATAACTTTTACATGGAATTTTACTCTCTTTTTAACTGTGTGCGTTTTCTTGTAGCTTTAATGTCTTGTTGTCTATTAATGCTGTATGACGCCCGTCAACTCCTTGTTCACAAGACCTGATCATATCTTAATATGGACTGTATATTATCCCTCAGTACTGTAAGCCGCCTTGGGTCCTTTTCCAAGGAGAAAGGTGGGGTAAAAATGCTCTAAAATAAATAAATAAATAAATAAATAAATAAATAAATAAATAAATAAATAAATAAACAAACATTTAAGGTTGGTACTCACATGTGTGGTATCATCAAGAAGCCGTTTTGCTGACAAACTCTTCCTGAGCTAAGGCCTATTTCCCTGTTCCAAGTGATGGGTCTCCCCTGGGACTCAGGGGCGGCTCTTGTCCAGGTGCATTATGTATCAACTAAGTAGGTCAAGACAGTGGTTGTGCCCCAATAATGGGATGGTTTCCCCATCTAGGCAGCACTGCCACCCACGTGCCCCTTGTTTCAGCGTCAGCTTAATAATTTGCTTATCTGCCCAGGCACTTTAATTGACTAATTACATCCATTTTGCCTCTTGCTTTTTCTTCTTAATGTTGCATTTATTATGTTGACATGTTTTAGTGGTTTTGCTGTTTTGATTACATTTGAATAAATAGCCTCCTGGTATCTGCAAGGATGAAAGGTGTTTTTTAAAATGTTTTAATGAAAAAAATAAAATAAAAAGCTTGTCAGGAGAGGCAGATGCTTCATTTTGCCTTTCAGTCAAAGACAAGAAACATATATGCTTGCATGAGGGTGGGATGGGGGTTGTGGCTCCCAGTGCTTACAATCGCTCCCATGTCTGGTCTGCTTTCTAACTGTTGTGAAGGATTCCTGCAAAGTGACTTGTTCTCAATGAGACAAGATTGCTCACCCCCTGTGAGGTTTCTTGCCCTGGCTAGAGAATGAGTCAAAGGGCTTTTCTTTTTATCATCATGGAGTCTATAAGGGCGCTTTTACACGACCTCTAACTTAAATTCAGACCAGAGATCATGGGGGTTTGTCCCTCTTCCTGTGTTCCCACCCCTCCACACTCCATTGTTCCTGTCTGCCTGAGGGGAGGGAGGAAAAAAAGGGAGAAAAGAATGCAGGCTCACCTCCGTCTGCCGCCCAAGCAGCCCCGAGCAGCCTCGTAGGGATTCCTGCCTCTGAAAGATGTGGCGGGGACAAAAAAAACAAACAGAAGGCGAGGGGAGACCGGCATTCAACAGCTTTAAACTCCTCATTGGAAGATTTTTTACCTCTGGAGACCAGGTACTTGTAAAGTGCACTGGATCGCGCTTAGATGGGCGTGGTCATATTTAATTTTTTTTTAAGTCTGGAGCTGGTGGGAAAACAATTTTAAGCTCCGGATCTGGGAGCCCTTTGCCTCGGATTTTAGGGGTTGTGTAAAAGCAGCCTAAGTTGCACAAAATGGTTCTATGCAAAATGAGTCTTTTCTTGTTGTGAAGCAAAGCACACAAACATGGCAGGCATAGAAGAGCCATCTGATTGACCAAAAAGACTGAATCAAACTATCTGGTACTCCTAATTTTTAAAAGTCCATCCAACAAGTTATCATAACAGTGTTCAAAGATCATCTTTGCAAATGCAAGAACTTGCATTAATGCCCAGCAGAAAATCTCTTGCTGTCTCACAAACCAAGGAGAATTGAATTGCAGAATCTTGTTCACCCATGCCAGAAGGGAGCAAAGAATTGATATCCCAGATCTTTCTGCATGTATGCTCACATAAGAAACAGGTTCAATGAATCACTCAGTTTTTACCATCACCCAAGGAAGCCTGTATCTCCCTATACCCACAAAGATGGGAAGCTATTGTTCATCTCTGATCTACATTTTAGCCATGATGCTACACTAATTACAGAGTAGAGATGGGCACCTTATGAAAAATGACATGCTTTTCGTTGTTTTGTAACCTTTTGAAATGTTACAAAACGGGAAACAGTGTTTTGATATGAAACAAAACGAAATGCTTCTCTTCCCCTTTGAAAATGAAACATTTTGTTACTCTGTAAAATGGCTCACTTGTAAAAATCAACCCACCAAATTTGGTGCCTCTAAGATAAATAAGGGGAGCCATTTTATAGAGTAACAAATCATTTCATTATTGTTTCATTTCGTTAAATGTTTTGTTTTAAAATGAAATTAAACAAACTGCTAGTTTGGATGAACAGCGAAACGTTTCTATCTCTCAAAAAAGAAGTCCAGTAGCCATGACTCAACTCCCAGATGCTAGTAGAAATGAAAAAAAAAACTGAAAAAAAACCTCTATTTTTCCATTTCATGCCCATCCCTATTACACAGTGATAACAATCCCCTGAATTTCCCTATGACCTTAGTTTGAAAAGTTTTTTTTTTTCAAATTTTGTAAATTCCTAGAATCTTTTAGACAGCTTAATCATTCTCCTTTCAAAGCACAGAATTCTGGGAGTTAATGTTCAAATAAAGTTCTCTAACCTCTAATGCTCACATGGTACATGTCCAACTTTCCATGATATGATGTCCTTCAGATGTATATGAGTACAATTTCCAGAATTCCTTAGCTGGAGGGAAATAGTAAGATTTTCTGTCCAGCAGGTGTTGGAGAGCCTGTCTGAGAACAAGCTAGAGGTGACGCATCTTTGCAGATCTTCTGAGCTAGCTGTCCATCCATCCATTCAGGGGAGTCAGGCAGCTGTTCCATAACCAAGCCTCCTGGGACCTGTATGGCATTTCTCCCAGTTCCCTGAAGTGACAGAAGCCAGGAAAGCTGGCAATGTCAGCAGTTCTTATTATTGGCCACGCCAAGCACTCTTTTTTACTGGCCAGGCCTAGCATTTTTCGAAGTGACTGTGGAAATGATGACAAATGGACTATATAGGCTGTGCTTGGTAGAGCCAAGCCCTGTAATGGCTTTAGATGATGCAGGCATGCAACACAGTCCAGTATGTGCCAACCTCTGCAGTCAGAGATCCTCTTGGAGTCCACATGCTCACAACACCAATATAATTGTGTGAATCAGCTAGTCCCCTTGAAGGATTCTACCAAATTAGGTGGCTAGAGCATCACAGCTGAGCTTTGCTCTTCTCTCTCTCTCTCTCTCTCTCTCTCTCTCTCTCTCTCAAAAAGATAGAAACTCAGTTCCATGGCAGGCAAGTCCTGCTGTTGGGGACCACCCTATCCTCCATGACATTCTCCCTTCCCCATGACCTCCCCCAGCGTCACCATAAATGTTCTGGAACTATGGCAGCTCTAGAGAGCTAAATGCCAGACCCCTGAGAGACTGTGCAGCCGTTTTGTATTGCTACAGGAAGCAACAAGAACACCAGCAGCAGTGGGGGGGAAATATACAGTAGCTTTGATGCCAAGGCAGAATCCAATTTTATGATGCTGGGGGTACCACAAAAAAGGGGGACTATGCAATGCTGCCTCCTAACTTAAAGGAAAAGGCGTTACGGGATGGACAATTCTCTTGTCAGCCTTTGAAACAAATATGCTTCTGTCCCAGGATGCTACTTGTACCTTGCCATCTGTACAACTCTGGGTGAGATTCAAAGTTCAAATTAAATAAGGCGAATGCATTCAGCATGTCTGGATTTGTTTACTTCAAAGTCCCACTTCCATTTCCTCCTGGGGCATTTTCTTCAAGGGGAAACAGTTGTTCTGAGGAAAGAAGGTGATTTTTTAAAAAAAATTAAAGCATGGTGCAGGGAGAAAAGGTCATAGCTCATGCCACAGTTCTGATAGTCACTCCTTCTCTGCTATAATTTATATAACAAGGAACAGATAAGTGAAATAGATTCTCATATTTAACATATTGTCTACGTCGGCTAGAGAAACAGTCCTTTCAATACAAGCTGAGTAGGACCGGCAATTCAGTGTAAGGAATCCAATGCAGATCCCTCCCAAGATGCATTGCATTATGATCACTTCAGATTCCCTGTTGGCAGCAGGTTGGCATGGACTCTGGCATTTGCTGGAGGAAACAAGATACACACAGTGTGACGTTGAGCAAGCCAAGACACATGAGACTGTCACTGCCCTATGTGAGGCTGATACCTACAGATAGGTCTGCTAGCCAGTGCTAGAACACTAATCCAAAGAGGCCAATGGGTGGCATGAAACACCTCAAGGGTGCATTTGCAGCCCCACCAGTGCCCCAAATGCAGCACTCTGCTGCATAAGCCCATCCTCTTGACCCTCCTCCTCTTCAAGTGGGAAAATTGGCCAATACTCCATCATTTCAAGGTGGATATGGAAACCAGGACCAGCAGAAAGGGGCAAGTGATGGCCAAAACAGCTCTCAGAGCTATATTGGTCCACAATGGCAGGAGCGATATTGAGGCCCTTTAATACTGCTGGCTCAGGACTACTTCCTCAAGAGAAGATGCCCTCTTCCTTCCAAGACAGAAGTCCGAAAGGGATCGCTCTCTGGCCAGCAGCCTTGCTCTGCATCCCCTCTTCTGGAGCTCCTGCCAGGAGTGTTTCTCGTGGCATTTCTCTTGGCTCTGGAACTGCCAAGTCCTGGAACAGGGTGGGTGAGAGTAGAACAGTTGTTATGGGCGTGGAAGCTACAGGCTCAACGGTGCCAGAAAGGCCTGGGTGGTTCTTCCATTGGCTGCTCAGTCTCTGAATCCATGTCCAGGTGGCCACAAGACCCTGAAGAAATATACTCTACCAAGTATAGCCATGCACCTTTTGCATTCCTGATGTGAGCACAGAACCATTCTTTTGGGAATTCAATTGCAAACTGAATTGGGAATTCACTCCATTTTCTTAACCTAGAGGTGGAGAAAGTATGCCCTGTGTATTGCATCAATTCCCCAAACATTTTGTGTGTGTGTGGTTTTTTTTTGGGGGGGGGGGTGTGGAGGGGAGCACTTCCACAAAAGCTCCCTGAAGCTCTTCTAAACCAAAATCCCCAAGAAAAAGATTTTCTGCTAGCTAGGAACAGTATTTTTATTTGCTTGTTTTGTGTTGCAAATCAAGCCTTCCATCTGTCTGACTGGCTATCCATACATTCTAGAAATGGATAAAAAAACACATCTGATTTTGATTTTTTTTTTTTTAGCAATTGCCAGTGCTGCCCAACAGATTCGCTGCCCCTCCTGGTCTACCTACCTGGCCATCTCTGTTTTAACCCATTACTTCTCCTACAAGAAAACAATAAGCTGAGACTAAGGAGGAAACTAGCTGCCTAGATCAGTGTTTTTCAACCACTGTTCCATGGCACAGTAGTGTGCCGCGAGATGTTGCCTGGTGTGCCATGGGAAAAATTCTCCCTACACCAGCAATGGCCCCCCCACCGCATCCCACTCGCGACCAAGGCAGTGGTGCGGCGCCAGCGAGCCGGAGGAAGGCAGGGCGTCCAGAAAGAAGCCGCCTGCCACAAGGCTTCCTTGGGAGATATAGTTCCTCCCACAGGTCTGAGACGCGGTCCTGGGGAGGAGAGCGGACTACCTTTCCCGGCGTGCTTTGCGCGCCGGCGAGGAAAGGCTGGTCGTGGGTGGGGAAGGAGAAGAAATAAGGGAAGAGGAGGAGGAGGAGACTGGAGAGCGAGAGAGTGAGAGAGAGCCGGGAGACCCACACAGGCACATTGCGGCAAAGGGTGCTCCAGAAGCCGCTCTTAAAGGTTCTTGGGGTTGGTTCCCCCTCCTCGCTCACCGAACCCCCTCCCTCCCTCCCTCCCCGCCTCGCGCACTCGCTGTTTGCCTCCCGAGGGTGGGCGCGCGCCCCTGCCGAGCCAGGTAGGAGCGCGCGTGCGCACCCCTCTTTTAAGGGTGGGGAGCGGGCGGCCGTTGACAATGGTCATTTTTGTGGGGGGGTAAATAAAGGGGAGGATGTGGGAGGCTGAGAAGGGGATTCCTAGGACCTAGGCAGGAGACGGGGATGGGGGGTCCCTTCCGGGCCCTGTGGCTGCCTGGCTGGAAGGAGGCGGGGGGGAAGAGAAGGGAGGCTTATACTGGAAGGGGTAAAAGATGGGGGTTGGGGGTCGTATATGAAGAGCCTCCCCCAGCCCCACCTTCCTGGGTTTGCAAGTTCCTCTGAAAAAAAGTGCCAGGAGGAGGGAGGGGGAAGGTGAGGGCAGGCGGACATTTTGATAGGGATGCCTTGGGAGGGCCTGGGCTGGAGGATGGATTTGTTGTTGTTGTTTTTTGGGGGGGTGAGAAGTGTGTTTGTGTGTGTCTGATAGGCACAGAGTTAATTTTTTTAACATTTTCTAATGGTGGTGTGCGTCGTGATTTTTTTCATGAAACAAGTGTGCCTTTGCCCCAAAAAGGTTGAAAAACACTGGCCTAGATGCCCTAAGTACATTCGATCTAGCTTGATTTCAGAAGCTACGCAGGGTCGGCCCTGGTTAGTACTTGGATGGGAGACCACCAGGGAATACCAAGTGCTGTAGGCGCCTGGAGTAGGAACTGGCAAACCACTCCAGTATTCCTGCCAAGAAACTCCATGGACATGGAGTCACGAGGAGTCGGTCACGACTGTAATGACACAACACACACACACGAGGAGGAAACTAAACAGAAGATGGAAACAGTATACTGATGACCTATATGGAAGTGATAAAAGGATGATAGATTCCTTTGAAGAGAAATCCTATGATGAATAATCTGCAGTACTAGAAAATTAAGTGCAAGCTGCGCTAGGAACAGATAAATCATCAGGGGTAGGAGGAATACTAATAGAACTATTTCAAGCAACAGAAATGGAATATGTCAAAATTCTAACAAGAATATGCCAACAAAAATGGAAAATAAAACAATGCCCTACAGACTGGAAACATTCAGTATGGATTCCAGTCTCCAAGAAAGGAGTGCAGTAACTATAGGACCTCAGGTAGATCTTCTGGCAGATCTCACAAAAAGAGAGATTGCTGACATGGGGCAAAACAAAAAATAACAACAACCTAGACTCTTGTCTGTGAAGATTCTCGGTCATCCAGGTGAGTTTATCTGGAAGTTGAGTCATGGCAACTGATTTTTTTTCTCTTGAGAGATTGAAACGTTTCGCTACTCCTCCAAGCAGCTTCATCCATCTGAGGAAACTTAGTGGCGAGTCCTCCATTTTATACGTAGTACACTTTGATCCACATCACCCTGGTCTGAATAGACATAGAAATTGGACAATGGCCTGAACAGGTTCATAAGTGGACCATAATGTAAATAAGCTAAATAGATGGACAAAGGCCTAGGGATGTGGTGGCGTACCTTTGGCACTCCAGATGTTTTGGACCACAACTCCCACAGTCCTTTGTCACTTGCAGTCTAGGCTCAGAATTCTGGGAATTGTGGTCCAAACCATTTAGAGTACCAAAGGTTTGCCATCACTGGCCTAGGGCGTGTGAAAGTCCCACCTATGCAACCTATTCAGACAAGGGGGTTGTCCACGGAGCCATTTTGGCGGTCTCGAAAAGGCTCTGTAAAGAGAGCCAGGAGAAGTATAGGCAGCGATTTGTGGGCTCGTTTGTAGCCCGTTTACTTTCCAGCCACGCTGCTTTGGGATGCCCAGAGTGGCATGACTAAGAGTAAACTGGGTCTACAAACAAGCCCACAAGATGCCACCACTCCTTTCCTGATGGTGTAGCATTATTTATTTATTTTAATATTTATATATATTTGCATCCCATCTGCCTCTCTACCTAGCTACCTCAAAGATTAACTCTCAGAGTATGAACCAGTTTGGGTGCTAAAGTCATCAGGAGAGGCCTTTCTCTGTGTCCTGCTACCCTCACTGGTATGTCTTGTGGGAACACATGAAAGGGCTTTCTCGGCTGCTGTACCCAAACACTGAACTCCCTCCCACTAGAGGCCAGGACTGCCTCAACTCTGGTGTCTTTCTGGAAAAAGACAGCCTTTTCTCTTCAGGCAAGCTTTCCCTGAATGATGGACTACCTATTATGTGTCTTTTATATGAATCTACCATAAATGATCACATAGACTTTGTATTGATAACCACTTATAAATTTGTGTTTAAATCTCCCCTTGTAAGATCATTTTGACACTGTGTTTTCAAAGTTAGTTTCCATCCCTCATAATTTTTACATGGAATTTTTACTCTCTCTTTAACTGCTCACATTCTCTTGTAGCTTTAATGTTGTCTTTTAATGCTGTAAAATGTTCCCTCAATTCCCTGTTCTCCAACTTGAATATGTCTTAATTGTACTGGACTGTATATTGTCCCTCATAACTGTAAGCTGCCTTGGGTCCTTTCTCATGGAAAAAGACGGGGTAAAAAAAATACTCCAAATACAATAAATAAGCAAATAGAATACTCTTCGCGAAAGTGAGGATCAAAGAGCAGGTTTTTGAATTTTCTGTGGTTACAGCAAATTTTGAAATTCAAAAGACGGCTCTTTGATCCTCGCTTTCCCAAAGGTTAGCACCCGAAGCATTTGTAACCCGGAGTACCACTGTATTCAGGTTAAATTTCCATATTGGCACTTTGCAAAAAATAAGTGGGGTTTGAATCGCAGTTTGGGTACTCGGTCTCTAAAAGGTTCGCCTAGGCCAGGCATGTCCAAAGTCAGGCCCGGGGGCCAAATGCAGTCCGTTTTCAAGTTCTGAGTGGCCCACGGCCTCTTCTCCCCGCAGGCTCAGCGGGTAAACGGAGCACGCATCCCCGCCAACTGGCCCCTCCCCATACTGGATGGAGGCATCAGCTTGCAGTTTTACATTTTACCTGCCCTCCCTGCCTCTGTCCATTCCCCCAGCCACCTGCCCAGACTACCCACCCCAGCTCCATTGCTACAGCGTCCTCCCTGCTTCCTTGCATGTTATATAGAGACTTGTCCAAAGTCCAGCCCGGGGGGCAAATGTGGCTGAATGGGCAACCCCCCTCACATATTCACCTTGCTAAATCTGGCCTCCTTGCAAAAAGTTTGGACACCCCTGGCCTAGGCCCTTGACTCTCTCCTTTTGAAGCTGCTTTGTCTTTGGCAGAAATCAGAAATCAGCACTTCTATGCTGCCTTACTCCTGGCCAAATCAGGACTCAAAGCAGCTCACAGATCATTAACAGGAAAAGGAATTAAAACAAAATACAAAAAGCATTAACATTATTAAACATGAAAACATTACAATCATCATATAAAACAGATCAAAAAGTATAGGAGCATTAAAAACATGTTTGGAAGGCTATAATGAAAGCAAGCGTCAGGCAACTGAGCTATGTTAGATATTAAATATGAAAAGCCTGTCAGAACAGAAATGTTTTCAATTGCCGTCGGAAACACAGAAGAGAGTGAAACGAACTAATGATAATAATTATATTCTGTCAAGTCCTTTCTGACTTTCAGTGACTCTTTCCAGAGTTTTACAGATAGAGAATATTCACAAGTGGCTTGCGATTGACTTCGTCTAGGGACACCCTGTGACTGTGCAGCTTGCCCAAGGTTACACACAGGGCCAGCACTTCCATTCAGGCGAACTAGGCAGTTGCCTAGGGCTCCAAAATGGAGAGAGGGCGCTGGCCAGCCTGCTGCCCCCCCACTGCTGGCCACCACCATCCGTCCCCCCACCGCCCGCCAGCCACCTGTAGCTGTCCGCCCCCTGAGCTGGTGCCGTCACCTGCCATCCCCCGCCCCACCGCTCCGTCACCCCCACCCCCCTTCTCCTCGCCTAGGGCGCAAAAAAAGCTAGCACCGGCCCTGGTTACACAGCCTGGCTGTTTACCCAGGAGACAGATTGGGACGTTGAGTTCTCAATTGATACCTGACTCACCAGCTTTCAGTCTCTAAATCACCCATAGAATCAAAGAATCATAGAAGACCCAACTAGAGATCAATGAGTTGCAGTTTAAAAAGTAACTTTTCCAAGCTCTGGACTTGGGTGAAGCATTTCTTTACAAGGTTTTTCTGGCACCCAAATGCTAAGGCTATCTATGGATGGGATTTCCAATATAGTAGGACCTCTGTATCCACTGATTCATTACCCACTGATTCAGTTATCCACAGTTGGCAGAGGGGAAAAAATTAAATAATTCAGCAGCCACAAAGCAAGCTGTTGTTACAAACAGCAGCTGTAAAGCAGCTGTTGGCACAAATAGCAGCTGTAAAGCAAGCTACTGTCACAAACAGCAGCCATCAAACAAGCTACTGTCTCAAAACAGCAGTCATAAAGCAAGCTACTCTCAGGAAACAGCAGTTTGGAGTTGGGTGGGCAGGCGTTCTCTCTTATCCCTGTATCCACTGATTCATTATCCATGGGAAGGTCTGGAACCAATCCCCAGCGGATACCATGGTCCTACTGTATATGTTGATATCTTCATCTCTTAGCACTCTTCCACTAATCAAGAGCTTTAACCGTCCACATTGTGTTCTGGAATCCGGCACCAAGCAGCCTCCTCACCATGGGGTTCTTCTCCATTTTGGGGATTACTGACTCCAAACTAGACAGTTTCCTAAATGCTTGAATATAACATCTCATGTACATGCTTTAACATTAGTCCAGCAGTGCAATGCATCTAAGTTACTGGATATTAAATGCCCAGTTTTAATATTTAATATATGCTAGCAAGGCTATGGCATTCAGTTCTCAAAAGCTACTGGGCTTTTTAAAAAAATAGCGACCAGAGGTTCAGACTATCCATGGTGGTGCTTCAAATTCATAATGAAGGATTGTGCTTATCATCCTTTGCCCACCACCAGGCTACTCTTCTCACTTGGGGTACACAAGGATTTAACTTACAAATATAAAGATGTTTACATCATGATTGATGTGGGGAAAATGCACCAAAAATGAAAGCGTGGAAGCAGTACGAAGTTGATCAATCAAGATTTAAAAGGTCAATAAACTGCTACAAGGAATTTGTTCTCAATATATTTATGGTTATAAGTAGAGATGGGCACGAATAAAAAAAATGGCATTTCGTTTGTCGTTTGGAGGGTCCGTTTCGATTCGTTTCTGTTTTGTGACTTTTTGCAAAAAATATCGTTTTTGTTTTCGTTCGTTTCGTTACCATTTCGTTACCATTTATTTCAATTTTTGTGATTTTTTTTTAGGATTTTAAGCAATTCACTCATATTGCAGTATCGGAAACGAAACGCACGACAAAATTTCCGGTGTTTCTGTTTGTTTTGTTTCATTTTAGAGACAAAATTCGTTTGTCGTTTCGTTACGTAACGAAACGAAAAAACGGAAACGGAAACGGAAAATTGTTCGTTTTGTGCCCATCTCTAGTTATAAGGCTTTAAGGAAACAGCTGGAAAAAATGACTTTGCCTTCACGTTGGCACAAGGGACATCAGACCCACAGAAGCCGTTAAAATGTGCTGATCAACAGCCTATCCATTTTAAAGTATAATTTTCCTAAAGCCCATTGCACCATCAGCAGATAGCTATTCCAAGAGTTGTAGAAAAAGAGCTTTTTGTTAATGCAAGATAAGCAGCCAGATGCCTTTGCCACAAGATCCTGCTACAGCAGCACCCAAGCAGAAGAGGAGAAGACGGCAGGAAATATTGGCATCGTAGACAAGCTGTGCTACTCTCTAGCCGTGCAATCAGTGGAGAGCGAAAAAGAGACTTAGTACAAGCTACTTAATTTTTTTTTTATTGGAGGGAGGAGAGCCCAAATCCATGATTCAAGGTTTCTTAATATCTTGCTTTCAGACCAGCTCAGCAATAAGCAACTACTGAGTCAAAACCAAATATAAAAATGCCAGTTGTTACGCAGCAGATCATTTGGTGCCAGTTGAGCTGAGAACAATGATGAGCATTTTGGGTAGAGCCAAGAGGAACTTGGCTTCAGTGTCGCCATGCCCGCAACCATTTGATATTGGTATGTTTTAAAGCAACAGTTCAGATCTTTAACATCACCTTCTGACCATGTGATTATGTTGGTTGTTCTTGATTGTTTTTTTAAAATAATGTTTTATTGAATTTTCTAAACCTAAAACAAATATATTGTTTGTGTGTTGCCGTGTTACATAGTTGAAATACAAATATTTTCCCAATATTTCGGCCCAGGTGTTTGAAATATTCCAAGTTTACGTATTTCTTTTCCATCATTATGTTCATCATTACTTACCTCTATCTTCATCTAGTACAGGGAATGAAAATAACAAAGTACAATATTAAACTTTTTTTTGTTTTTGCTTTACCCAATCACTCTACAAGAGATATCTTGGTGAGACCTGTTTTCCTTCTTCAATAAGCTTTAAATACCACCACCCCCTTTCTGAAATGGTGGCTACAATCATGAGAGGAGAAGGAGCGACATTTTTATGACGCTACATAGAAGTGAGTGAATTGTGGATTTATTTGCTTTCGGCATTTTTGGCTGGTAAATCACTTTGAAGGAAAAGGGAGCTTCCTTTTACAATACAAAACTTTATATATATGTATACAAGGACTGTGTGAACTGAGCAGCAGTTTCTGACCTTGGACAGTCAAAACATTCTTAGATATTAGCCTGTTCTTGATTTTTGATGGATTGTTAACACCATTTTATTATGTTGTTTCATCTCATATCATTTTACTTGCATGTTATGCATTTGTTGTATTTTTGTTGTACATCGCCCCGAGTAGCCTAATGGCCTAATGGCTAGATGGTCAGAAAACAAACAAACAAACAAACAAACAAATAAATATTTTATTTTTCCTCATGCTGAGCCTGAACAGAAGGAAGGAAGATTCCATGACCTGCCCTGAAACCCACCCCAAACAAACCAACGTGCCCTGCACTTGCAACATACACACTTGGGAGACCAAGCACAATATAAAGCAGAGACCCACAGCATTCTATATAAATTAATTCAACACCATTTGCATGGGGAAAAGTGGATAGAATAGTCTGCTACCCAGCCAGAGTTTCTCAGGTACAAGTCCTACATAGGCATAAATAGTGCATCGTATTTTTTGAAGGAAATTCCTCTCTTATCATTTGGTAGATGACTGTCAGTATACCCATATGCAGATAGGTAGCATGACATTTGAATAGCTGCCAAGAACATCTACCAGAGTCTTTTATTAGTATATATCCAAATTTATTTATTCATATTATTTACAGGCTGGCTGGATAACTCACCCTTTTGGGTATCAGGCTGCAGAGCCAGAGGTTGTGAGTTTGGTTCACCACTGTGCCTCTTACAACTCCCAGAATTCTAAGCTTAGATTGCCAATAACAAAGGACTGTGGGAGTTGTGGTCCAAAACATCTGGAGGGCTGAAGTTTGGACATACGCTGTATAGCCACAAACTGAACAATTCCAGGATAAATCCCCCACTCACCCAAGAAGAAGGTAATTATAAACCACTTCTGAGTTCTCTCTACCTGGAAAACCCAGAAAAGAATTGCCACCAGTCAGAACTGACTCAATGGGACATGATTATTATATTGCTTATATATTGCCATAGGAAGCAGAACTCCCACAGTGAGGAAGACACTGTTGCACCTAAATCACAGGCAGAAGCAACATCATTCCAAATGCTGCCCACTTAAAACCATTTTCAAACCGGAATTTATGCTAAAATTTTGGACTAAAACTCCCAGAAGCCTTTATCACCAGCTGTGCTGGCCAGGTATACTGGGAATTGTAGTCCAAGAACATCTGGGGACCCACTTATCTAAACAAATAATGTAACCTGGGTTTTTCCTCATAGTCAGCCACAAACAGAGTCGCTAGGCCAGCAATATCACATTCTAACATGTCAGAGCCAACATCTGGAGCACTGCAAGCTCTTATGACAGGCATGTTCATACTTCGGCCCTCCAGATGTTTTGGACCACAACTCCCACAGTCCTTTGCCATTGGAAATACAGGCTTGGAATTCCGGGAGTTGTGGTTCAAAACATCAGGAGAGCCGAAGTTTGGGCACGCCTGCCTTATGATGTTGCAGAGATAGGAGAGGCAAAGGTGGGGGAGGGCTGGAATTGCTACTGGGAGGGATGACTAGAAACAGCACAAAGGGAAAGCAAGCAAATTGCCCAGAACATGCATAAAACCTAGCTAAGTAACAAAAAGAAACAAAGCTGGGTTGCAGCTATTCTTGCTAAGACTAGAATCCCCACTATGTATACGTCATGTGCATTTCCCCAGGCCCTCTGCTACGACTGGGCTTGTGGTCAACCTACAAGGATCTCCATCACCATCGCCCTGGGAAGCTGCTGGCAGGATTTGTACAACAAGACGGCTTGTGACTGTAAGCAATGTTCCTTCTAATTTTCTGTCCTGCTGTGCAGGAGCCTCACTCCATGTGCATGGGCTTCATTCAGAACGGGAAGCTAATGGCTGCCTGTGGGCATCCCTGGTGGAGGTCTGGGCGAGTGAGTGAGCACACAGAGAAAAATGATGCTTGTGAGCCTTGATGCCGGTGTTCCTTCACCATTTCACCAGTCAACCCAAATCAGGCTGGTTAGCTCCCCAGTCCTCTTCTCTTGCTCTTAGCTTCTTGGTATGGTAATTTTGCACAAGTACAATGCCCGATTGTCTGCTGTAATTGGAGGAGTCCAATCTAAAGCCAGGGGTTGGGACTCAGGTTGCAGGACTTGCTGTCAAGGTGGCCTTAAGTCACATCAGTGACACAACTTGGACTCGACTTGGGTGTTTTTGTTCTCCAATTACTTGGATTTGTCTCATGACTCTGAACCCACCTACCCCTCCCTTTTTCTTGTGGAAAAAAGGCTTTTTTTAAAAAAAAGGGGGGGGAGCTCAGACTTGGGGCTTGGGACATAGGACTCATTTCCAAAGACTTGGATTTAGAACCAAAGGCTTGGACTAAGGACTTGGTACCAAAGACTCAGACTTGGGACTCAGGACCAAAGAGTGGCCACCTTCCCTTGTCTAAAGCTATCTTTATGCTGCTGCAGCCAGGATTTATAAGCAATATAAGATTCTGGCGCTTCACTTCCTGTCATCCTCTAAATGACAGTGTTTGCCGAGAGGGCAAGAACAAGAGGAGGGAGGAACAAGTGAGAGAGAGCTGGTTTGTGAACATGCCTGGATGCCTCGTGCTCTTTGGAGCAACAAACATTTGAGCACCTTCACACTGAACCAAAAAAAAAACAGGTACTAGCTGGGAATGGGTGGAGAGGGCTGCCTAGTATTTTAAGCCACCTAACATAAAAAAATCAAACTAGATCCTTGAGGGCTACTAACCCTGAGATTTGTCTCCTTGGCTAGAGATCTGGGAAACCACCATGAATTCCCATGGCTCCAGCTAGTGCCCTGAGACTTGGCCCAAAGCCTCGTGGCGCAGTGGTTAAATGCCTGTACTGCAGCTAAAACTGTGCTCACGACCTGGGGTTCAATCCCAGGTAGCAGGCTCAGAATCAGAATCAGAATCAGAATACTTTTATTGGCCGGGTGGTTGGACACACCCAGAATTTGTTTTGGTAAAATATGCTCTCTCTCTATAAAAGGAAATATAAGAATCATATAGTCAACAATAAAAACACAGTACAACAATACAATATAACCTATTATTTAAAAAGGAAGAAGAAAAGTAAAAATTAATTATTCAACAGTTTGATAGCACTTGGAAAGAAACTATCTTTATATCTAGTTGTCCTAGTGTGCAATGCTCTAAAACGTCGCCCTGAGGGTAACAATTGAAACAGGTTATGTCCAGGATGTGTTTCAATGGTTGACTCATGGTTGACTCAGCCTTCCATCCTTCCGAGGTCGGTAAAATGAGTACCCAGCTTGTGGAGGGGGAACAATGTGCAGTCTGCATACTGTAATTAAACTGTAAACCGCCCAGAGACTACTTGAAGAACACTTTGCTTTGTGAAGTCTAGACGTAGGCTAGTAGTGAATAATATACAAATAAAGAGTAGCTTAAAGTTACTAACTTTCATATGGAAGTCTGACTACATGGAACCCTCTTCACATATGTAAAGGTGGGTAGTGAGTGAGCACATACAGGAAGGCTCAGACCATATTTCATCATCCTTTATTTAAATAATGTACTACAATAGGTACCATATAATGAAGTGAGTTGAGCCTTAGATAGCTTAGGACAAAATTTTTCAATAACCTCAGGAAAAATGGATAATTGTACAGGTTTACTTTTGGGAAATGTGTAATAATAAAAGAAAAATGTGTGCACATATGTCTGTCTCCATTGCAGAGCCAGGGGCATGAGACTTAGACACTTGAAGCTTTGTAAGGGAAAAGGAAAGAACAGTGGGGGTAACACAACAACAGGGTTACTAGCATTTTTGAAAGAGGGCAGTGCTGCTTTTACAAAATGACATACTATCCAGTATATTTTTAAAATTAGTGCAAGATAGGATATTGAGTATTACCCAATTTTAACATAGACAGTTTTAAAAAATACATACATCTTAAATAATTTCCCATTTAAGAGGGCCTTTTTCTTTTCCTTGCAGCCAAAACAATCATTGCATCTGACAACTATACCGCCTACAAGGACGGTCTTTCTTGGGCAAAAGCATACTTGACACTGACAGATATGATCTTTTGGTTTCATGTATCTATGTGATCTCCTAGCTAGGTTGTTTCTGGAAACCAATCAAAATATTCCAGTCACTGGAGTAATTAGACAAGTTAACTTTAGAGAAGGGTCCCTTTGAAGAGGCAGAATAACGTCTTTTTTTTCTCTTTCTCTATGTTAATACTCTACTCCTTTCACAAAAGGCTCAGGCAGCATATGAGTTGCTTCATTTTATTATACCCCCCCCTTTAAAGATCAGACTGGATGATCCCTCCAGCACACATTTAGAAGAGGTGTTCTCTCAAACTGTGAAGGTGTCCATTTTTATGGCATACGGTTTTCTTCACATTCATATCTCACATGGTGGTTATTCCAAAACAAACATAGGCTGAATTTGCAAATATGATTGCTGAAGCATATATGTGTGAGGAGAAACTGTTGCTGAAGGAAAATAAGTATTTTATAGGAATCTATGGGCTCACATAGACTTTGTGTTTATGACTACTTATAACTGTGTTGCTTTAACGTAATGTTGTCTATTAATGCTGTAAGATGTCCCTCAGTCCCTTGTTCTTAATTGTACTGGACTGTATATTATCCCTCATTACTGTAAGCCACCTTGGGTCCTTTTCCAAGGAGAAAGGCGGGGAAAAATACTCTAAAATAAATAAATAAGTCAACCCAGAGGACATTTTTTTTCCTTAATGCCTAGGCTACCTCTAAGGCAAAAGACTGACTGATCAAAGTTCACTGACCGTGGAGACTGGGCGAGGAGACTGAGCATGGTGTCTCAGTAGGCTAGAGTGCTGAAATGTCGGCTGCAAAATCGGCAGCTCAGCAGTTTGAATCCCGGCTGCCACACAGAGGAGTGAGCTCCCACTGTTAATCCCAGCTCCTGCCAACCTAGCAGTTTGAAAGTATGTAAATGCAAGTAGATAAATAGGTAACACCCTAAAAAGCGGGAAGGTAAACAGTGTTCCGTGCACATAAATGCATTTAGCCATGCCAGCCACCTGGCCACGGAATTGCACAACACTGGCTCTTTGGCTTGAAAGCACCACCCCTAGAATCAGACATGACTAGCACACATGTGCAGGGGGGAAGATCTTTACCTTTACTTAACTCTAAGGCAAGAGACTGACTGATCAAAGTCCACTGAACGAACATTGTGACTGAGAATGTGTACCAATTCCAATCCAACTGTAATTATTTTACTCCAAATTCTACAATGTCTTTGGAGGAGATTCTGGCTTAAGATCAGCAGATAAAGGGATCAGGAAACCATGCAACTATATGCCAATAAATAGCAAAAAGACAGCCCAGTCTGCCATTTCACAGCTTCTTAGCCTAAAGCGAATGGAGGCAGCAACATGGGCAGCCGGGGTGGAACACAGTTTGTATTACAATATAGTACATTACAAATCAAACACAGTCACATATCAAATGCAACACATTTCTATATGTACACTACAGGGAGTCATTCCACAACCCCACCCCGAGGAATATGCCAGGGGGGAAACAGCTCACTAATATACTCAGTCAGCACTCATCAAGTTGCTAGGAAATAGAGATAAAGAGCTAGTGATATTGTGCTCTGGCTGAAAGAAGCACTCTGATAACAAGACACAATACCTCACTGGAAAACTCTGATTGCTAACAAGGGAGTCCAATTCTCAGTTATGGATTTTCAGGACTCGACTAATGCGAACATTTTGTTTTATTACCAGGGTGCTGAAGATTAGTGGGCTGTTTGTGAAGAATTGCCAGGTCTATGAGGTGGTGGTGGAAGGAAATTCCCCTAACATCATGCCTTCAATATGGATCAGTATTATCTACCAAATCCAATACTAGAGGAACACAAGCAAGGACAAATTTTCCTAATCACAGATGCAAACAAACAGGCAAACACAGACTTTTCTACTCACTACTGTTATCAAGACCCAAGTAAATGCCAAGATTATAAATACAGGTGGAAACCAGACAAAATAAACTCCATTTTTACTATGGTACATAGAGACACAAGATTCCATCAGACACTTGGGTAACAAGCATACAGGGAAGAGACAATAATCGCTGAAGGGCAGGAACTGTTAGGTCCTTAAACACCAGTTCAATGAAATAATACTTGAACATGTTTTAATTAGAGATGGGCACGACCAGAAAAAATGACGTTTCGAGTTGTCGTTTGTCGGGGCGGGTCCGTTTCGGGTCGTTTCCGTTTGTCGCGGAAATTTTCAAAAATTTGTCATTTCCGTTTGTCGTTTGGGTTGGGGTTGGGGTTCGGGTAAGTGAGTGGGCTCTGGGAGGCACCTCTCTGGGTGCCTCTGACGTCTGACCCACTAAGAAGGGAAGGGAAGCGTAACGCGAAGCCGCCGCATACCATACATTGATTACATTATGTTAGGTGGGGGGTAAGTGGCAGAGGCACCTCTCTCTCTGGGTGCCTCTGACTCACTAAGAAGGGGAGCATACTAGCGTACCTGACGTACAGGTTAGGGAATGGGATAGGGGATAGTGGGCTCTGCGAGGCACCTCTCTGGGTGCCTCACTTTGACCCACTAAGAAGGGAAGTGTACTTGCGTACAGATCTGGGTTAGGGTTGGGGAGTTAGGGTAAGGGCTAGGGTTAGGGTTACGGTTAAGGTTAGGGTGGGTTAGTCGGCTGCACCTCTGGGTGCCTCTGACCCACTAAGAAGGACAGCGTACTGGCGTTAGGGTTAGGGTTAGGGTTAGGATTAGGGTTAGGGTTAGGGTTTGTGGGCTTTTAATGCCCTCTCTGGCACATCCAGAAGTCTCAGTCAAAACCTGGCCATGCGATTGGTGGAATGGCCCCAAAAATTTGCATGGTCCCATCCCATGGCCAGCCCATCATTGCGCAGGTGTAAAAAAATAAAAATAAAAATAAAATAAAATAAAATCAATGGAGACGTTTTATTGCAAGAAAACCCCACTGCTGCTACTATAAAAATCAGGTATTTAAAATACCTAATTTTCAAATGTTTCTGTGGTGCTTTGGTGGGTTTTTGGACCACGATATAAAAATAAATATTGTGGTCGCCATTTTGGATCCCCCACCACCACATGGCAAATGGAGACGACGAGGATGCCCCCCCAGCCTGGTACCAGGACAGGAGAGGGGGGGGGAAGGCCGGGGACCCCCCCCCCCGAAACCACCCCTCTCTGGTAGGTGCCCTCACTGAGGCAGGCATATTTTCGCCTGCTTTTATGGCCGGGAAGTGGGGTTTTTTATAATTTTTAAAACTTTTTTTTCTGTGCTGCTTGGCATCGCGCGATAGCCACAATGCCATGAACGACAAGGACAAACCCAACCAAATTTGTCTTTTATTGGGTTGGGTTCGAGCTTGAGCGGAGTAATTCCCGTTACCGTTCTCGTTACATAATGAGAATGACAACCGAAAACGGAAACGAGGATTTCGCCGAGTCATGCCCATGTCTAGTTTTAATTGTACTGGACTGTATATTATTCCTCATGCTGTAAACCACCTTGGGTCCTTTTTCCAAGGAGAAAGGTGGGGTAAAAATACTCTAAAATAAATAAATAAAGAGGAATGAGGAAAATCACCAATTTTTTTCTTGAATGGTCACAACATCCTAGACACCTGTTCTTCCAAAAGGTTGAGGGAAAAGCCAAGCTTTTAAAGGGATATGAAAAAGAATAAAGACCAATGCCTCCATGACAGAAGAGTCATTACAGAGATCAGTAAAGAAAGAGGTGGTTACCTGCCTACTACAGTCTTCCCCCTGACATTTTCCCTTTGTCCTCAGCTGCTGTTGCTGCTACCTCCTTACTAGGGAGTAAACCAGGTAAACATACTTGTAAGTAAATCAGGTAAACTGGCTAGCAAGGACGCTAGCAGTCGAAAGACCTGCTGTGTGAATAAACATCTCCAGTCCGGTTGGAAGGATGGCTCAAGTGAGTGATAAAATAGATCACACTGAAGATTATGAACCTTTTAAGCAGGAACCAGACTGCTCCAGATTCCCCTGTCTGTACAAGCCTTTAGCCAAAACCAGACAGCTGAAGAGTCTGCTTTAGCCATGTTTGCACAGCATTGACTTACAGTACACTTCCGATAAATTGTTCCTGTTTGTTCCTTCTTGGCTACATAAGATTTATACTTACAGGATTTGCAGTCTAGATCTTGGCTCTGATGCCACACTTGCACACTCCTTGGCTGAAAATCATCAGTAAACTGCAAGCTGAGTAAGCTGATTAAATCAGTAGAGTGTTGGTGAGTCAACTTCTCTGTAAATTCCACTAATCCAATTGCCCCCCTTTAGTTATGATTTACTACTGACTCCCAGCTGTTGAAACTTAGGTGGTTACTTCATGTCCGTTTTGCCTCTGTTAGTGTTGCGCTTAGGAGCGGTAGAAAACAATGTTACTTCATGGTCGTTGCACGATTACTGAAATTTGTCTTGACCACGCCCCCGGAACGGGTGCTAAGCGCAACAATCCTGTACCTGGTGCTGGGATAGGGTTTTCCCTTGTCACCCTTTGTTCCCGCTTTCTGTTCCGAGACAAGACACTGTGTCTTGTCACACAATAAAAACATTTGTTTCTCTCAGAAAACTGTGTCCTTTTTTTAACTTTTCAGAAGCGAAATATCGAAAAAGAATTTTAACCCCCCCCCCCAAAGGAAAAAGGAAGCTAGACAAATTCAGTGTTTATCATGGTACAAGACCGTGAGGTAGTGCTTGTCACAAGACACGTTATCACGGCCATAGGAACACTGAAACAGGAACAAAACCATGTGATCATGACTAATGCTGTCACAGTACAAAACTTGTCGTGGAACAAAGAAGGACATGAAGTAACCGCCTTAGTTCTAAACTCAGTGGTTGACTTGTCTTAGGCTAAGTGTGTGGACTCTCTCACACTCCTACTAATGGAGATTTCCTACTCCTGGACATGTTGGTTGCGGAGATTATGTGGGCAAATAAAACTTAGTAGGTAATTTCTGTCACCCATTGCTTTCTTTGGCATCTGATGGCTGGAGATTTGTAAAACAGATACCCTACAACATCTTTTATTAATTTTCCTCTTGATTTTGGCATTTTTTAAAAAAGTTCCTGCCACATGCCAAACGATCTCCTCTTGCACACATGCAGAAGACTGTGTGCACTGTATATTAAATTATACATTTAAGAGTGAAAGTACCCCCCTCTATCTGCAGATACAGCACATTCACAGTGCTGCAGTATAAGCTCTGTGAGTCTCCTGTCATTATTTGGCAGATGGATCAATGCAATCATTTCTAAGATGGGTTTCTGTCAAGAAAGACAATGTAGTGAGCTACAAAATGCAAGCAAAGTGGAAAAACATTTGAATGCAACACAATTTAAGAATTATCGCCAAAACTACTTCAACAAGAAGCCCGGCCCCACTAGGATAAACCACAGCCAACCACGGATGGTGAGTATCAGATGGCCCAATTCGCTGCCTCAGGCACAAAATTGCTATAGCTGCTGAAGGAAGCCGTGGGTTGGAAGCAGCCCAAGAAGAAGCTATGAAAATATCACATACAATCTGTGATAGCATCAACCCTGTCAGTTCTACTGCACTGGAAACCATCGCTGCAAAGTATCGAATAGTATTAAGGTGAAGTTATAGCAGGCACTGCAGGAAAACTGATTCCCCAAGCAAAACAAAAGAGGAGGAGGAAGGTTATCGGGATGGGTGGTGGGCGGAAACAAGCCACTGCTGTGATGCCTTGAGCAGGAGATAAGAAATGACATTTTGATGTAACAGCATCCTACGCATTTAGTATTCTCCATTGCAAGACAAACGGTGACATGTTTAACAAATGCTGAAGTGTTTCCAGCTTCCTTCACAGTTTGCTTTGGCACATCCATGGGCAGAAAGTAATGCAAGAAAAAGGAGTTATAGAAAGGATTAAGACTTGGAGACACGCTTGTCTTCCACCCCCACTGCTGAAGAGGATGGCAAACCAACTCCCATCTCCGCATTCCCTTAAAATACAGTGGTACCTTGTATAAAGGAATTAATTCATTCCAAATGAAATTATGTTAAGCAAAGTTTCCTTTGTACAAATTCCCATAGGAATGCATTGAAAATGGAGTAATCCCATTTTTATGTTGTATGGATTCTCCCCATAGGCGATTCTGTTAAGCAAAATTCCCCTATCTCCGGAATTTTTTATGTTGTACAAATTTTATGTTATACAAGCTGTTTGTTATACAAGGCTCCACTGTATCCAGATCTTGAAATAACATAACAGCACATAGATCTGGATACAGGACATACATATGTTGAAAATCTGGCCTCTTTTCAAGTAGCCTCAGCTAAGTGTCAAGAGGCAAGTAATTTGAAAATTACAATGTGCAAACATTCATAGGCTTGGATCTGTGGCAAGTCTGAGTGCGTGCCTACAGAAAAATGGAGTGGAGGAAGTCACTTTATGTCAGATATTTTGGACTGAGGAACTTTCAGAGGTGCTGTAGCCACACGTACCTAAAGCACAGCTCGGTAGCTGCTACCAGGCGCTCCCAACCTGCAAAACAGTTTTCTTTAAAAAGACTTTTAAAATCTGAAAATGGTCCTTTGTGCATTCCTATAGCAAAGCATGGTTTTAATACAAAAAGGTATGTGATGATGTGGGGTCCTGGGCAAAATTTTCATCCCCTATACCCCAGGGGATGACAAATGACCTCATTCTATGCAAGGAGAGATAAATTAAATTGCAGGGGACAGAGGGATATACTTTGCTATTGCTAAGCCTCTCCTAAAGAACAGTAATAATAGAACTGCAGAGCTGGCAGGGGCCATATGGATCATTGAGCCCAGTCCCTGTTAACGAGGCACAGTGGGGTATCAAACTCCCAAACTCTGACTCCACAGCCAGATACTTAAACTACATAGCTATCCAGCAGCTCTTCACAGAATGTGCTATATACACGTTTGGGTTGATCTGGTAAGTCCGCAATGTAAGGAAAATTGGGGGCGGGGGGGGGGGATATAGCTCTCTCGCTCCCTCCCAGTGACAAATCTGAAGCTCCCCTAGGAAGCTAGATGGAATGTAAACACAAACTTCATATTTAGGGGTACTGTAATCCCCCACTGAGGTTTATTCCAAATTGTACTGAATGCTATCTTAAATATTGAGATTTCTTCCCAAATAGCTTCAGCACTCTGGACAACTTCTGCAAAGTGCGGAAAAAAGCCCAGGTTGAAAGAGAAGTCTGAAATTGAAAGCACCAGCTACCACCAAGCTACACCTTTCAGTATAATAATAGATTTCAATCTCTTTCCCAATTCTGCTTCCTATCATATTTTGATCCAAGAGTTGACAGATTCCGTGATAGCAATTCAGAATGTTCCACTTTCCAAAATGGTGGTTATTATGTATGTTCCCTAATAAACTTGTTTTGTTTTTCTTTTTTCGTTTTATGACTTGTTGCATTTACCCCGATTAACCCTAGGATTTATTCATAATCCCACCAAGATTTGTTTCAAGGATATGTCTGTGAAGATTCTCAGTCATCCAGGTGAGTTTATCTGGAAGTTGTGTCGTGGAAACAGGATTTCTTTTTCTTGAGAGATTGAAGCTGTTTGGATGAGCAGCGAAATGTTTTAATATCTCAAGAAAAAGAAGTCCAGTTATCATGACTCAACTTCCAGATTTGTTTCAAGGAGGAAGTTGGCTTGCAGCAAAAAAGAACAAAGAGTTTGGTAGCACCTGAAGATGAATTTGAAGAAGTGGGCTGCGGTCCATGACCGCTCCACAATGCTGTTCACAAGCTCCAAAACATTAAATTAAATTTTAAAAAGAAAAAAAGAAGGAAGAAAAGAGTGACAGTATGAGAACCATGCATTTTGCATTTGTATATCAGAAAAATCTAAAGACCTCCAAGTTCTGCATCCTATCAGATAACGTGAATTTTAATTTTTGAATTCTGTGAATAAATATCTAGGAACGTCAGTCACATGATTTGCCTAACCCAAGTATAAGTCCACCCTAGCCCATCAAACTGATGTGCCTTCTAATCCACGAGGAATGCCTGATATGACCTCACCTTCCATTACCCTCCATCTTTGGGTTCAAGACTAGCTTAAGTATTTATATCTTCTTGAGTAACAAATATTCTCAAAATTCTTCCTGATGATAGAATCAAGGCTGTCATTCATATTATGTGTGATTTATTGTGCATTCCAATATTTTGAATGCATCTGAACAATATACAAGGAGGAGACATTTTTAGATCTAAAGCCTGCCAAATGCTAGATAAGTAGATAAACAGTTCCATGCCTTGGAAGAAACAAGAAATGCAAGCTTAAGGGGGTTGTATCCTTATTTCTGTGCCTTTGGCATTATGTCTCTAGATTATATCATTTAAACAGTGTGTCCCAACAACAAGCTAACGAATGTTATTGAACTGCAGGAATGTAACGTAACACATGTGTCAATAGGACCGCTGTTGCATTAATCTGTAAGATCTTTCTTAATGTATAGGCCCAGAAAGGCAAACAAAAGTGGTAGGTCTAAAAATATTCCATTTAGTATGAAGCACTGATTAGAAAAGATGAGTGTCTGTAACAACAAAAAGCCAAATCTGAGCCCTGCACTGGAGTGTGAGTTAATTGTTCCTTTCACCAATCTAATTCCCAATAAGATCTGATGCTTCAAGAATGCTATTTGCATCTGATTGGTTGTTAGTAGCAGTTATCTTTAAAATCCAGCTTTATCCCATGCTTTCATCATTGCCATGGTATCCAATCAACCTGAGAAGCTAGCAAAAAATAACTAACTAAAATAAAAATAAATGTTGGAGATGTAAAACAGAAAAGGGTTCACTGTATCATATGTGGTGGAATTGTAAAGTAATTAAGAAGTTTTGGAGAGAAATTGACTATATAATGACCAAAAAATTGAAGATTCAAATAGAATTAAGACCAGAAATTTATTTGTTAAATATGATAAAAGGAAAATCAAGACAAGAGACTAGAATATGTTTATATATTTTAGGTGCAGCTAAGAATCAAATAGCAAGATAATGGAAAAGTGAAGAAGAACCATCGGTTGATGATTGTTTAATAAAATTACAAGAATATATTTTATGGGAAAAACTAACAAAATCATTAAAGGGAGAATCTGCAACAGAATTTGAAAATCAGTGGGGTGATGTAAAGAAGTACTTAGAAGTGAGATGGGGAAAAGAAATTAACATCTGAAATTAATACATTGCTATAGGATGGTACAGTGGACCCTTGTATAACAAACAGCTTGTATAACATAAAATTTGTACAACATAAAAATCAGGAGATGGGGGAAATTTGCTTAACAGAATCATCTATGGGGCAAATCCGTATAACATAAAAATGGGATCACTCCGTTTTCAATGCATTCCTATGGGAATTTGTATAAAGGAACATTTGCTTAACATAATTTCATTTGGAATGAATTAATTCCTTTATACAAGGTACCACTGTATTATAATAAGTATAAGAATGACTCTCTGTTATGTATATATGATGTAATGTATATATAGTGATTTATTCTTTTTATAGAAAAGAATTGTAACTGTTAGGAGTGTTAAAAAAAGACTAAGCAAAGGTATTTTTTGAACAAAGAAAATAACAAATGAAAATTAATACAAAGGAAGCTAAATAGAAGCAAAGCAAAGCTTTCCCTGAAAACAGGAAATAGATTGAACTATTACAATAGTTCGGAGGTAAAATAGAGGGAAACCAAGTGGAAAAGAGGTTTTAGAAGGAAGAGTACAATAACATTCTTTATTTTATCCTTATTCCAGCACATTATATTTTATAATGCATTAGCCCTACTATTAACTATTTGTTGCTCATTAATTCTCTTTACCATCTATTTCAATTAAATGATTTTGAGTTTTCTTTCGAAACTTATTACAAATCCCCCTATAAAACGGTTCCCAGCTTTCACAATGCTTTTTCCAACTCAAATGAAAGATTGAGTACTACAGTACTGCGAACCATTATGTTACACACAGACCACGTGCTGTATTTTGTCTTGCTGTGCAATTTGGATGGCTATATGTATCTGGGGAAGTGTAGTGTGTGTATGCTAGAGTATCAGCATTAGTAGTAATAATCAGAGGATGGGCTTTGTTTAGCTCTTGTACCTCTCTCAACTCTATGAAATAGATTTCGCTCTAAATACTAATACAGTGCTACCTTGTATAAAGGAATTAATTCGTTCCAAATGAAATTATGTCAAGCAAATTTTCCTTTATACAAATTTCCCATAGGAATGCATTGAAAACAGAGTAATCCCTAATTGTGACCATTTTTATGTTGTACGGATTCGCCCCATAGGCGATTCTGTAAAGCAAATTTCCCCTATCTCTGGAATTTTTTATTTTGTACAGATTTTATGTTATACAAACTGTTTGTTATATACGAGGGTCCACTGTACTCTACTGAAAAGGCAATACTGCTATCTAAAATGAATGGGAACTATCCAGTTTTGATGCAAAGACAGTCAAGTCATTTGCTGGATCCCAATGAACTTATAATAATAAACATCTGTCATGAAGTATGTTCTCATTTATGGGCAACACTTTTCAGGGTTTTCAAGGTAGAGAGTACCCAGCAGTGGTTTACCCTTCCCTTCTTGGGGTACTCTGGGACTGTGCAGCTTGCCCAAGGCCATGTGAGCTGGGTCTACTCAGAGGAGGCATAGTGGGGAATCAAACACCCAACCTCTGGCAGCACAGATAAATGCTGTAGCTATAACAAACTCATAATCAAATAAATGCTCACCAAATTGTCATTTGACTTTGAAAAATATGAACGCACCCTACAAAAGTAAATACTGTACAAACTAAGATTCCTCCATAATAGAAACACAAGGCAAACACTATTAATCTAGCCGGCACGTTGACAGTAATTTTTTGACAGCAATATGTATAAGGGCCCAAGGATATGTCAAAACAAATAAACGCCCTATTCAAATTTTAAAATTCTCTTACTGACAGCTCTTTGAAATATTAAAAAGCAACTTTACAGCTAAAAATAAAAGTAATGCCATTACTACCTGCCACAGTGCAGGTTCTAACAAGGGCATTATGAAATGGTCTAAAGTGGATCAGAGGAAGTCTGAACATTCGTCTGCTTGAACAAGAGGCAAATTAAAATCAAATTAATACCATTGGGGTTCAAATGCACAGGGCTCGTTTTGTACACCAATGTTGGCGTAATACCGTGTTAAACCTCCAAAAGGAGTGAAACACGAGATATGGTTTCCATTGCTTCCCGCTATGTTCCTCTCTGACTTGGCAGAAGCAGCTGTAGCAGAAGAAAGAATTTTAACTCCATGACTAACCACCCGTCCCGCCACTGTAGAAAACCAAGGTCCTGCCAGGCAGTCAGAAAACATTTGAGTTTTGGACTGCAATTCGCAAAATCTCATAACCATGATGGCTATGGGATTTGGGGAGCTTCACAAGGGAAAGTTGATAGCATATATTGGGACACACTGTATAGACCAGTGGTGGCGAACCTTTGGCATTCCAGATGTTTTGGACCACAACTCCCACAACCCTTTATCATTGGCAATACAGGCCTGGAATTCTGGGAGTTCATCTGGAAGTT
>JAHTLZ010003526.1:25669757-25679803 GCA_023846285.1 Phrynocephalus versicolor | reverse complement strand
TCATTCATTCATTCATTCATTCATTCATTCATTCATTCATTCATTCAATATTCTAAATAAATAAATAAATAAATAAATATTAGACTGGCAGCCATGGCCACTCTATTTATTTATTTGTTTATTTATTTATTTATTTGTTGTATTTATATCCCGCTTATCTACTATGTACTCTAAGCTTACAAAAGGCTACAAGGCCAACAATTACAATGAGTAATAGTAATAGAGCAAACAAACCAATAAAAACACCCTTAGCACAATTAAAAATAGAATCAAACAAGTGGCACCTCAAATAAGGGATTAAAAACTCTATGGAATAATAGGAAAGCAATTCAAGGTGTTTAGCACAAAACCTGATAATTGCAATTCTTATGCTTTCTGTTCTTGAAGAAACAAATTGTAATTCACAGGAACTTGCATTGAAATTAATCCGTTAGCCCTAAAGGTGCCACAAGCCTTTTCTTTTTTTGTTTGTTTTCCTCTGTCATGGACCTTATGGATAACAATCACCATTTCTCACTTCCTAGACATTGTCTTCTAGACATTGTCTCATCTTCATCTTCATGTGTTTTGAACAATTGCTTTCTGAAAGAATTTATTCTTCTCAGGGATGACTTGTGAACCAAAGAGGTGGACACACCAGGCTGTGCACAGAATGGCTGTGAACCAATTTTAATTTTATAGATGTATACATAGCCGTGTCACCTCGGTTGATTCCTTAAGGCCAGAGAACAAAAGGCCTCCCTCCATTGCACCTGCCACAATAGCCTAATCTCAGTTTCAAAACAGTCACCTCTTCACATTTCAAGCATTTCTCAGACATATAGAACAGCCGTTTCTCTCTAACAAGCCCCGTCTACCAAGAATACATAGGAAATCATTCCCTGTTCACACCTCTTACTTCTACCTACCTGGACTGAGGAACTATTAATAGCCACAACCATCTCCCCAGGTGCTCCTTGCCTGCAAGTGCACCAAGCATCCTACAAACACACCTGCCTATTAAATACTTTTGCCTCTGCCAAACCCCTTCCCTAAGACTACAGGGATAAAAATTGGTCTTATCTTGTATCTAACTTGTCATTCACTTGCTATCCGTTTCTGTCATCCCAGAACATCACTGATGATCCTTGCCACTTATTCTAAAAAAAAGTTCTGGAATTCTCTTCAGGCACACCTAAGGAAGGCTATATGGCAGAGACTAGGCATGCTTCTTCTTCAGACTACAAAAAATGTCATTAGCTTCCAGAGAACAGAGATCTATCATTGCTCAAGACCAACTGTGTTCAACAAATTATCTGTGTGTCTTCCTACCACTTCTTAAGTGGCAATTGACTATCTTTGCTTAGTGTGTGGTACTAAATTTAATGTCTAGTTTTTCTGATTTGGGGCTTGCCATGCTTCTGATGGAAACGATGGTGAGCAGCTGGCTGCCCTCTGCTTATAAAGATAAATTATGATGAAATCTGCATCTCCTGAGATGAAATCTGCTATCATCAGCTAATTTCAAAAAGTTGCAGACTCCATTTTGTAACTCGCTTTAAACAAAGAGTCTGACCTCAACAACAGGTCGAGGGACTGTTTCTTTTCATCCCTTACCAACATCTCCAATGTGCAACCTGTAGAACTCAGGAGTTGGATTGTTTATGATATTTTAGTAGTCTAATTAAGGCATCTCCCATCCATGGTGGCTGACCATGTGGGCCTGGGGATTCTTGGAGTTGAAAGTTCAAAAACCACCACAACCATATTGTCCAACCTCTGAATGAGACATTTCTTATTTGTCAGGTTTCAGTTCTTATGTCAGTGTGTGGTTTGTTAGGAAATCTTGCTTGCTCAAAGGTTATATTTCTTGAAATTGAGACCACTGTGTGGTTGATGACAGCCCAGCTAATGAAATATGCCCATACGTTAGTCGCACCTGCAATGTTTGAATATGTTCCTATATATTTTCTTCTTTTTCCTTGTGAAATGTATATATTCTGAGCAGACAGAGGCTGAGCAAAAATATGGAACAGTTCAGCAGTAGTAGCTTAATTAATGGCTAGTAGAGAACCATTGCTTTTTTTCTTCACAAACTCACAAACTGTGCTATACCTACTTATAATTATGGCTAGTGGTCAGAAATTACTTCTTTTTCCAAGAACAGTAAGATTCATTTCCTAATTATAGCAAAAGTAAAATGTGTGTTTCTTAGTAAAAGCTTTCATTTGGGAAATAAAATAAGTGAGCTTGTGCAAACAGATTGAACTGCAGTTTGACAGTATGAACTTCAATTTCTGAGTTGATTTTAAATAGCAACATGAAACAACTCCACTTTTGTGGTACTGACTATCAGTTAAATTGTAAGATATAAATTACAAGCTATATATTTTTTCCCAGTGAAGAATGTCAAATTATGCTTTTAAAATCTACTGAAAACTCAAATATCTGATATGGCTATATGCCAAATTCTGCTGCAGAAGACTGGATACTGAACATCTGACAAATGATTAACTGTAGTGTTTACAAACCAAGTTCTGTGGAGTATGTCAGCTTGAATTCCCAGTGCTTTTCAAGGCATGTTTATTAAAGGGAGAATATACTGGAAAGTGTGTGGTGGCTCAGCAAGGACTATGGTCAGAGGGCAAGATTGATGTCCTCTTAAGGACTGGACTTGGCATTCATTCGAACCAGATTTATCCAGCACAAGAAGAATACATTTCTCAGACCCATGAACTTTTAGCAAAAGGACTTTCAAGCAACCATCCAGAGCATTGGAAGCAGAGAGAAATATTGTTAGGTAGTCTTTCACCTTTTCCCTCACAAAAAATGTAAGCCCTTAGACAGCTATGTGTGTTCTCATGTATCCATGCATTGTATTTGGAAAATATTCATTGGTTATACATGCAAATTTTTGCCATGCATAGTCACGAAATGTATTCATACATTGCTTATGCTTATTGTTTATTGCTTGCTATCATACTAGGAGAAGCAACTGTTTTCTATCATGCTATCAGTGTATTATTGTTAATGCATCTATATCTGTATGCTAGATATGCCTATGTACCATGTGCCTTTTAAGTTTAATTTCTTGGGAGGCAATTGTGCTTTATTATGCCATTTTTAGAGATTATTGCAAATTATAATGTATCCCAGAGCTCAAGTTTCTATCTCTGAAAGTTATATGAATATTGCGTGCTGTGTACCTCAGTGGGAGAAAATGCATGCCACCTTCAGCCAACATTCCAGAGGGATCCTCACATTAGATAGCACATCACAGCCAATGATTTCTGCCATGCCCTAGCTTAGTGCCATCATAATGAACATGTGGGTGGGGGGTGGGGGAATAGCCACAGAATGTCACTGCAGCAACCCTCATGCACAGCCATAAGACACCTCACATTTTAGGGCAGTGAGGCAAGCATCCCCACAATTCTCACACCTCAGCCCAGACATATGAGGCTTGTCTTGCCAGAGACATGTCACTCCCTCCTAGATAAGGAGGTAAATTTCCTCTTGGGCCAAGCAATGAGGCTCCTGGGGCAAATGACCTCAGGTTGCCGGCTTTCAGAGGCAGCATGGGTTAGCACAAAGATGAGTGCCGGATTTCTGGTCTGTGCCCCTCTGCCCCTCCTGACTGATATGCCAAAAGGGCCACAGCTGTTGCCAGCTTGTTCATATTTAAAAGGAAAAAGGGAGCAATGTAGGGAATATCATTCCCCCATATTTCTGAGCCTCAAAATTGGCCAAGCACATAAAGGCAACCGTAGGCCTGGGAGGCCTGCCTGGCCTGGATTTCTCAGCAGCCCCCAGGGCCGAGTAGACACCGATGTGCTGATCTAGGCAAGATCAGAGGAAAAACAGGATGGCAAGAAGGCAGCAAAACAGGATACCAAGACCAGAGGAAAACAGGACATCAGGGCCATATGTACTATCACCTTTGACCCCACAGCTTCCTCCCCCCCCCGGGTCCTCATCAATAACAGGCCAATATGGTCCCACAGATAGGCATGCCTTTTCCTCCCACTGAGGGATGAATTTCCTCTGTCATTATCTGCCATGGTGCACTTATTAATAAAGACCGGCCTCAGGCAGCTTTATCAGCTCACACACGCTCGCTCTCTCACACACACTCACACTCTCACACATCCATGCATGCAGCCCAGAGAGAGAGAGACACAGATGCTGCCTGAGGACCAAAGTTGTTTGCACCCCAAAACTCTGTGTCCATGTGATTCGTAATGCAACAACCCTCCACCCACAGAAAGTGACAGTAGTAAGGGGAAGCTAATACACTCTCTCCTCATTCGTTTGTTCTACTCCAACATCAAGTTAATATTTAAATACTGTTTGGCGAACTGTAACATGTTGGGCTGCCATCCTTCACCAAACTACCCAGATGCAAGCCCCACTCAGCTCAGTGGGACTGTACAGTAGTACATGTGCAACAGAGGTATGAGAATGCCACCCAAACCCATTCTATATTAAAATATTTGTCATACAGGTTAAAACCAACCCATTCCAAACCGTTTTGGAAACGACTTGAATCAGTTTGTTTTCAAGTTCAGGCAGGTTGTTTATTTCCAGAACAGCATTTAAAAAAAAAAAGCTGTAAGTGGAGGAAAGGGGGGGTCCTGGGAAGAGGAGTTCGACACGGTGCTGTCAGTTGTGCTTGCCACTCCATTACCTGGAGCATGGAGGTCTGTAAATACAAGGTTGGATCATTTAGCCAGTCATGCACTTTTCAAGGTGAACATTTTGCGCCAGGAAGGGAACCACCATAAATGGCAAAGCTGCAGCAGCCTTGTTCCAGAGATGGGCATGCTATGCAAGTATATTAGCTTCCAGAAATATGCCCAGGCAAAACACCAAAAAGATTTTTGTTCCCAGTGGTTGCAAAATACACCAAAGCTCTAAAATGAGCAGAAAGGCTGGTATGATTGGAGAAACCCTCGTTCTTCTTCCTTCTGCCGACAGACTACAAGAGCAGGAGGCACTGGGATTTCTATGCTGTGTACCAACAAGGGGGGGCTTAGCAAAAGGAGGAGATGATCTCTTTTGCTGTTGTGATCACTGGATAGCTCTGCAGTTTACGTCTTTGGCTACAGAGCCAGAGGTTGGGTGTTTGATTCCCCACTGTGTCTGCTTGACAGGTTCCCTGGACTCTGCGATCCTTAGATTCCTTTCCAGCTCTGCAGTACTAAGCTGATAAGGATGGCCATCCAATCAAAGCCTATATAAGGATGATGGTTTCCCTCTACCCCCACACACCCAACCGTTGTGATACTGTAACGCAAACGTGGAAGCCACTCTATGTGTATATGTGGGTGGATAAATGCTGAGATGGATGCATGGTATAGTAAACAAGCACCATCTGTTGGGGCCGCTAGCTCAACTTGAATCTTTCTAGCTGTCTCCTCAACTAAAACAATTACATGCATACCCCAACTTAGCCCCATTTGGAATGTTTCTCCATACATCCCAACTATGGGTGGTTTGCATCATAAGTCGCTGGCTTTGGTCCTGAAGACTGTGTAATAGAAGTATAGTGGTACCTCAGCTTACGAATTTGATCTGTTCCGAATGCATGCTCTTAAGTCAAACTACTCTTAAGCTGGGGTACCTATCTAAAAAATTGGAAAAAAAATAAGTTAAAAAATTTAAAAAAATTTAAAAAAATTGTAAGTTGAGCAGGCCATATTTAAAATTTGTAAGGTGGCAGTTAAAATGCCAACAGTTTTCTGCTCCTAAGTCGTATTGCTCTTAAATTGAGCTGCTCTTAAGTCAGGGTACCACTGTACCCGGTTTTCTGTTGACTTCTTGAGTGATTCAGTTCCTCTGCTTCTAACTATGGGGAAGTGCTTGCTCAAATCCTCCTTCCTAACTAAAGATCTGCCAGCCACTGCAGAGCTTATGCCACAGCTTTCGGCAGGAATCGGCATATGTGCAGCACCAGAAGGCGGAAGTACTTCCTTCAAGTCATTCTTGCACTGCTTTTGCCAATTCCTCGCAACAGACTGCAATTCTGTACCATAAGAAGGGGGGGGAGCAGGAACTTAACAAGAAGCTGAAAGGAATGGAAAATAAGTGGGAGAAATAAAACTTAAAACATCCCGGGAGTTTGGAAAATGTTAACGGCTGAGGGGTTCGAGAAGAGGCAATTTAAAAATTAATTCTTCAGAGCTCTAGCTATTCTAAGCTCAGGAGTTATGTTTTACCACTGCATTCCAGGAATCTTGCTGCATCCTTTCATCAAAAGCTATCTGGCAAACAAGGAAAGGGGAAGAGAAAAGCAGTTTCACTGAAAGAAAATCATCTCCTTAAAAGCATTAACAGCAACTGGCTGTGTCGACGGCTGTAATCAGTGTAATTGCAGGGAACTAAAATCAAAGCCATCATTACGAAATATTGGTAATACAGCTTCAGGCAGCTTGGGATAGCACCACGCCTTCTGCTATTGGCCTATATATATAAATGGCTGCAATGAATACTTGGTAGAACTGTAGTATGGCCTCTTCAGTAGTAAAGACAGTTGGATGGCTGTTCTGTTAAGCTTTCAAAGTTCCCTCCAAGACAATTATGCTTATTTTGCTTTCATATCAGTCGTAGAAAGAAACAGATTTCTGAACCATCACGTGTCTCAGGAAACCTAAGAGCCCATTCATGTGATCTTCCTTTTTCTCCACCAAAATATAGCCATTTATGTTCTGCTGACAGCTGGTGGTTATGGAAAAACCTTAACTACAAGGTTGATACTTCACGTTCATCTCATTGCTGTTCGCGGTTCCGCTTGGGACTGGTACGAAGTAATCTAACCGCACGTCCATTGCGGGACGAGGGGAGTTCGTCCCGACCACACCCCCTGAACTGCGATTTAAGCAGGATGAGAGATTCCCCTCCCTGCCCTCGGGAATCTGCTCATCACGCTTCTCGTTCTGAGGCGAGTGCCCGTGAGGCAACGTGCCATTCTCCATCTAATGGCAGGAGTGTGAAGTGCATTCGCCAGTACATTCCCTATGGAGTCAGCAACACAGTGCTGAGAAATTAAAAGACAAATGCCTCAAACTTAGCTCCGTAACACATTGAAGGCAAGGCTTCGGAGAATCGAAACATTGAAAAACGGAAGGTCGGGCCGAAAAAAATGGAGAACAAAGGCATGGAATTTCACATCTCGTCACAGAACGAGGACGTGTGGTAACAGTCATGCCAGTATCATCCATCACGCCTGTGCGTACATGAGAACAGGGACAGAACTGGAAGAACAACACATAACGAACCTCCTCCCGGGACAAAAATGGATGTGAAGTAACCGTCCCAAGTCTCGTTAGCTCAAGATCCTGATACTTCTTAGGCGGCTGCATAAACTCTCTCTTGCTCCCTCCCTCCCTCCCTTTTCTTATGCAGTGCTCTTTCCCTCTCAAACACATACAAACCTGAAGCTTCATTATAAACAAAATCATGCTGCAAATTAGCAGCAAGTGGCTCAAGTCTGTAATATGAAAAAGTGAATGTACCACCAATTTTAACACGTGTTCTGACCTTTAATTACTCGTGCCTCAGCTCCCTAGCTTTATTAATCTTCACAAAAATAATGAAATCGTTTCTGGATGAAATATTATGACAGTCTTCAGATCGCCTGATTCATTCCAAGGACTGGGCTAAAAGGAGGCGGCTAGAATCTACGACACAGGCCGGGTCACCCCACTGCATTACAGAAGGTGAATAACTGATTCTCATCCTGAGGACATTTATGAAAAATGAGGGTAATTCAAGGAATCAGAAATGATAGGATACCTTGGCCTTTTAGACACATTTTGGAGAAACAGTTTCTTCTCACTTTGGCATACTATCTCCTCTGCTTCTTCCAAACCTCAAAAGGGAACAGCTGCTGTTTTTTATGAGCTGCCAGCCTGTTTAGATAAGAAGGTTAATATTTTACAATGTGCGCTCTGTTTATCTTCCCTTTCTATGCTTTGTGCAAGGAGACACATTCATGCCTGATGAAACCACAACAGGCTCATGCCAGTAAATTATTGTTTTGATGCCTGAGTCTTCTGGAGGTTTCTTCTAGCTTGATGCATTATTGCATTTGATTGCTGCTTGCTTTTCTACTTCTGTGAGCAGCCAGGAAGAACACCAGGGCGGCGGGGGGGGGGGGAGAATATAGTCTAAGAAAATAGCTATTTTCAAATTATCTGCTTACAGACATCCCAGTTTTAACCTGGGCCTGGAAAGGCTATGTTTCCATATTGAATTTCCAGAATGCCCCCCCCCCCAAAAGCACAAACAATGTTTATGTTGGCTGGGGATTTTTCAAAGCTTAGATTGGCAATTGTTCATAAAAATAAAGAACGATACTTTCTTAAGGTTTGCCTCTTTGAAGATGAGAGAACCCGTCCTAATTGCCCCTGTATTTAAAGTCAGTCTAACAACTTGCTACTAATAATCTCTGTCTTCTTCAGCCCACTCTGGCTTAACATTAAACATAATTAAGAACATAAGAACATAAGAAGGACCATGCTGGATCAGTTCAAAGGCCCATCTAGTCCAGCTTCCTGTATCTCACAGCGGCCCCACCAGATGCGTCTGGGAGTGCACGAGACTAGATATCTGTCTCCTGATACCACTCCCCTGCACCTGGCCCGGTTTTAAGCCTGGAGATTACACATCTCCATCATGGTTTGTAACCTGGATGGACTTTTCCTCCAGAAATCTGTCCAATCCCCTTTTGAAGGCATCCAGGCTAGATGCCATCACCACATCTTGCGGCAGGAGTTCCACAGACTAACAACACGCTGGGTGGGGGAAAAAAATTATTTTGTCTGTTCTTACTCTCCCAGCCCTCAATTTGAGTGTATGTCCCCTAGTTCTGGTATTTTGTGAAAGGGAGAAGAGTGTCCCTCTATCCACTTTACTCATGCCCTACATTATTTTGTACGTCTCAATCATATTGCATCGTGTTCATGCTTTTGGCTTTCTTGATATCTGAATAGATTCAGTTTTTTAGATCCAAAACCACCCATGTGAGTTGCAACACAGAGGGGACACCGTCACTGTCACAGAAGCCATGGGTCTTCCCCAACTCCTTTCTGAGACTCACACAAGTGGACATCTTTACACTCCCGCTGTACTTGCTGCATTTCCTCCTTTGAATCTCTGTTCTGCTACTGGGTCATATCACTTATTCGGACATTTGCTTAAGATCTTCATTCATTCTTTCTTTGGCATACGAACCATACCCTTTCGCTTTCAAAAGGCATTAGATAAATTTGTGGAAAACATGGTCATCAATGGTCACTCGCTGTGATGGCCATAGACTGCGCCCAGGCTCAAAGACATCATGCCTTTCAGCATCACTAGATCAAGAATAACTGCAATAACGTATAGAATCATATACTTCTAGTTACACCTCTGGCATTGTTTTCCCGCTGCTTGCAAAGTGAATCCTTTCTTCTCTGCTGCAGAATTTTCCCTGGGATTGATATCATGGTGATTGATTTCTAGTTCCTAGGTTCTTGCTTCATGATTTCAAGAAAGTATCAGCCATTGGTTCAGAGAGTTCTTCCATCAGTTGCTTCTGTGCTCTTGGATGCGGTTGACCCAGGCCTGGAGATTTGAACTCATTCAAAGTACAGTATTAAGGTGACCATTGGCTGATCAATCTCAAGTTGCAAACCCTTTCCCTCCCTTTGGACTTCTCATTTGCCTGGAGGATCATAGACCCCATAGGGGGTGCAGGGTGAGGAATAAGCTAAAGCAGGAATTGAGTACTTTTGGCTTTCCTTTATCATCTGTCTCTATTTCTCCATCCCCATTGAGTAGCTGAGCCACTATTTCTCTCTCTCTTTTTGCTTCTGTTGCTACACACATACGTAAATAAGGCTTTTCTGTTGCTTTTAGTGTCTCTTACTAACCTCAGCTTTTGCTTTCCTAATGTCATCCCTGCAGGTCTTGGCAACTTGTCTGTACTTTTTTCTCTTTCCATATGTGCTCTTTTATTTTCAGGTCCTCTTTCAGCTTTGTGTGTGTGTGTGTGTGTGTGTGTGTGTGTGTGTGTGTGTGTGTGT
>JAHTLZ010003526.1:25624919-25660208 GCA_023846285.1 Phrynocephalus versicolor | reverse complement strand
TGCACTGAAAACTCTTATATTCTCATGGTCCTCTGGATTCTAGCTAATGTCTACAAAGAACTACCGTAGTGGACTGCCAAGCTTTCCAAATCCCATGCAGTTTGGAAAATAGTGGTTGAACTTCCTATTATGTAAAACTGAACAAGGGACAAGTATTTTTAAAGGAATAGTATTCATTTTACTGATGTTTTAGGAAAGCTATAGCAAAAGAGTATACTGATAGCATCCATGTACACATTTAAGATGTAAGATACAAGCAAACATATAAATAACTTTAGGAAAAAACTCAAATAAAGCCAGACCATTACATCTTTCTTTCTTTCTTTCTTTCTTTCTTTCTTTCTTTCTTTCTTTCTTTCTTTCTTTCTTTCTTTCTTTCTTTCTTTCTTTCTTTCTTTCTTTCTTTCTTTCTTTCTTGGATTTTTTACACCACTCTGATTAGTGGCAAAAGAACTCTTCTAGGTGGTCTTACAAATATAAAACATAGAATAAATCAAATAAAGCATTGTATGCATAGACAATTACTGAAGAATCTAGCAAAATTATCATTAAGTAAAGAAGGCATAGAACGGGAGTTTTGGAAGCTGCCATCAACTAAGTCAGATCATCCAACTATCTTGTTCTATCGAGCTCACAAAGACACAAAATGGCTCTTGTAGGAGGCTGCCTTACATGACCTCTGACAATTGATTCATCAAGGTGGTTCCCAATCTTAGATAGCCCAGGTGTTCTTGGACTATGACTCCCAGAAACATCAGGTGAAACATCTGGTGATTAAGGCTTCTGGGAGTTGCAGTCCAAGAGCAGCCGAGTCACCCAAAGATGGGAACCACTGATCTAGCCTAAAATTTTGACCTTGAATAGCAGCTCTCTGGGATTTGGGGCAGGATTACTTCCTGGATGTGTCTGGGGTGTGTGTGTCTTTGCCATTTCTTGGTGGTCTCCCACCTAAGTATTAACTCAGTTTGAACCTGCTTAGATTTTGAAATTAGATGAGATCTGTGTCCTCATGTTTATGTTTCAGGCAAGATTCCATGCCTGTTCTTTCTGAAAATTCCAATGATCAAACCTGGCACCTTCTATATGCCATGCATGGAATCTACAATGATATACTGTCTTACTTTTCCCCATGGTGGGCATAGGACACAATATATTGTATATGTTTCTGACTTTAGAGTGATGTGTTCTTTAGGTAGAAGAGATTTCACATTCTTCCAGTGCCATTATGGGGGGGGGGGGGGAGGCAAACACTGGATCAATACTATAATGTATATATTCAGATACTAATCCTACATTTCACTTCTCCTGTCACTTGGCCAAGTAGCTGACATTCACCATGAGTTGCTAGTCACAATGGCTTGAATTCACCAGGCAGTGCCAACTAGAGTAGGCTCATACATTCAGTGTGCATAGATATATGGGAATGATGTCATTGGTAATGACAAATTGCTTTGATGAAAGGCTACCTTTTGTGACTTCGGGATGCACAAGACTCTATCACACAGTGCGCAAGCTGTGCATACTCCAGCACTGCAAAAGGAAGCCTTCAATCAGCAACAATCTGCCACGGCTGATATAACATCATTCCCATAGTATAGATGGAGTGATGCAAAGAGATTTCAGACTACGTGATTACTTTACTAGCAGCAGTAGTAATAGTTGTCATAGCAGTAGAGGTAGTACTCATTGTCATAGTAATTTCGGTTTATCCTGCTTACATTTTCTCTCTCTCTCTCTCTCTCTCTCTGTATATATATTTTAAATGCAGTCTGCTTTACTTATAATTTTTATTTATTTTTGTTATTTCTTAATTTAATTTTTTGTTTGTTGAAAAGGATTTTTAAAAATGAAAAAATGAAAAAAATGTAAGTAGAGCAAACTGCATCTAAAATTTGTAAGGCAGCAGTTAAAACGCCAACAGTTTTCTGCTCTTAAGTAGAGCTGCTCGTAAGTAGAGCTACCACTGTACAGTAAATCACTTTGCTATAGTATATGTTTTTGATGCTAATGCACATCCTCAAACAATATTATTATTCTCTCTCTCTCTCTCTCTCTCTCTCTGTGTGTGTGTGTGTGTGTGTGTGTCTGTGTGTAAAGAGTTAGCTACTCTGAGCTTTCATATTTTGCAAGTTTTTGGTCATGAATAAAGCAAACTACCTTCACATGAATAATCCACAGAGTAACAAGAATCATGAATAAACAGACGATTCTTCTTGACAGCCCATCCCTACCCTGGAATTAAGGTACAAGTGCTATTTCTAAGACGTTACATATTCTTTCCACTAGGAAAAAATGTGCCCGTTGTCATCCACCAGGATCACAAAGGAAGAACATTGTCTAAAATCACTTCCCGTTCTGGAGAGTCTCATGTACAAAATGACACAAAAGGTTTAAAAAAATCACTCCTTCTGCACCAGTGCTAACATCGAAGTAAAGGATCCAGTAGGGATCCATGCTTACAACTTGCTTCCACGGCAACAATCTGCACTTTTAATACTATGTTCCTAGAGAGTTTGCAGCTTTGAGAATGAGATGGACTACAATTATATTTCAGGATCCTCCCCCTTAGAACACAAACGACAATACAATTCCCCCCCCCCAACTCTCACAGAGAAAAATATCATACAAACACACTCTACAGACAAGATCTTGCAGCTAACAAATGAGAAAGGTGACTTTTCTCAGATATTTAACTTCGTGCTTCCTTGTGAGTTGCTGCCAGATTTTAGCTTGCCCACCGCTTTGCAAACTTTTGTCAATACCTCCTGCTGTAAACTGTCCTACAAATGAACCCTTAAAAAACCCATAACTTTATTTTTCTTTCTGGACTCACTCTGAACACATTCTGAGAACACTGCAGGGCATGCTTTCATGTGACGCTTACATCTTTGCCTTTCGATGCAACAAAACGGCTGTAAAATTCATATAATCCCCCAATTCTAGGATACCATGGAAGGAAACAGCTATGCCTTGTTTATCTGTATCTCAAAAATATTGCTACTGCATTGAAAGCCTATGTGCTTTCCTTGATGTTTAACAGGTTTTCCTGAAATGGAACTCACTCACTCTCCCCCCCCCCCCAAAAAAAAATATGTATAGGTGTTAACTAAGGCTGTGACCATTTTGGTTTTTCCTATTACAGTTTTAACACACCCTCAGTGTCTATTGTGAAGCAGATGTTTTATAACAGCCACGTTCAGGAAATGAAAAGTGATATCACTGTACAGAGAACATAGCTTTATTCAGTTAAGTATATTTTTATTGAAATCCTGATGGGGATTTTAGGCAGGCAAAGCAAGGAACCACAAGGTAGAATTTTTACTAATGCAAATCAGAAGAACCACTTGCTGGAAAAATGTCACCAAGAATAATGTTTGCCAACTAGAAACACAACTTTGCTGTAGGCTATATTACGGTGCTGGTTCAGTGTTGTCTCTAGCCCCAGCCTGCATTTACTGTGTTTCAAATTAACTAAGCAGCTACAGATGATATCACCTGCAAGACTTGGGCTTTTGTGTCTATACATTTTGAGAGTACTGAACTGAATTTTCATTCACTGCAGATTACAAATGAAAGAATCCATTTATTTCTAGTCCATTATGTATGGTTTCAGTCACATCTCTTCTGTTCCACTTTGGGTGATTAAAATGAAAGAAAGAAAATTCTCCATTAAATTATACTGTACACAATTTCCCCTGTAATACCATTTTGAAGAGCTGATAGCAGCTACTTTTAGACATACCTGTAGAACTCTATAAAGCCCATTCTGGGTGGGAGATCTTGGGAGTTCTACTCTAACTTGTACCTATACAGAACATCTGCCTGCATGTTTGTTTTCAAGATAAGCACAGCACTGCAAAATGCAGAAATGCATGCAATCCAAAGAATAGAGCTCCAATCTGAATATTAATTTTGAAAGTGAAAATAAGACCAGTTCGTTTAAAAATGCAGAGCAGACTCAATTCTCCAAGCTCCCATAACCTCGACACTGAAAGTTCACTTTTGAAAAGACAGAATACATCGAAATCACAAGTGACTCGTGGAAGATAAACAGTTTGGAGGTTGTTCTATTGAGGGCAGAGCTGTAAAACTGTGGAACCACCAAAGGTGCTCCAAAGGAGCACCCTGAGGAACCATCAAGAACTCTCCTCCTTTCCCAGATTTCTGTAATTGTATAAAATGTCTAGTTTCCTCTAAAAAGCAACCCCCCACACAGCGAGTGAGAGAGAGAGAGAGAGAGAGAGAATGGCAAATTCAGAACTAGTTGAATCTTTGCTGTCCACAACCCATTTAATGCTTACATGTTTTTGAAAAGTCAAACAATTTGCACAAGTTGTGTATTAAAAATTGCCTGTTATGCCCCAAATGGAAAGTTTTGCACAAAGCATTGTTCCCACCAAGAAATACCACAGTCACAAAGGCAAGAAGAATTATACTGCAAGCAACTATTTACAACCTTAATTCAAGCCAATGACCCTAAGCTTGGAAAGTTGCTTTTTCGATGACAGTTTTTAGGCATCTCATCCCACATGGCCAGTGGTCATACTCAGTGGAGGGTTCTGAGTGGCATGGGGCAGGGAGTCAAGTTGTCAAGCCTTGCTAGCACCAAATACTGTATAAGATTTTTGACTTACTGACTCTTAAATGCTTAATTCAAGACCACTGGAAATGTACGAATAGCAACAACACCAGTAACGCTGGTGCCCTTTTTCTTTAATCAAAGAAGGACAAGTCTTGGCAGCCGAGGCAATGAACTGCCTAACATGCCTTCTTAATTCCTTGTTTCATATATTGATCTTTTTAATGGCATACTCATTCTTGCTTTCATAGACTTGTCTATAATATCGAACTCCTTCCTCCATAGGAGAATGTTCTAGATTTAGAGGGCTGCTGCAAGATGTCCCGTGTGCATAGAAACTTAAAAGACAAAGGAAGCATTTTAATCTCAAAATCATTTTTGAATTTTACTGCATGAATGGTATCTCACCACCACTGCAGACTCCTCGAGGCTGATTAAATCCAGGTTCAAAAGCTGCGACCATAAAACTGCCATGGTTTGTGACCCATGTCCATGGAGTTTTCTTGGCAGGAATACTGGAGTGGTTTGCCAGTTTCTACTCCAGGCACGTACAGCATCTGGTATTCTCCCATCCAAATACTAGCCAGGGCCAACCCTGCTTAGGTTCTGAAACCAGGCGAGATTGTAGTCAATAGCTGCCATGTTTCTCTAACAAATCCTTCCAGTTTGCCAGGCCATGAGAGGCAGTACCTCATCCCTGTGAGAATCTTAATCGTCTTAATTTATATACCAGATATTTCATGAGATGCAATTGGCAAATCTCTTGTGAGGTTACCATGGCAGGCTTCTACTGATGTCAGAGTTGATGTGTGAAGTCTCAGTGCAGCCTCAGACAGGATAGATAGTTGCTTAGGATGGTGCTTTTAGAAATCTCACCAACCACATTCTGAAGTTTCTGTGTTAAATATACTAAATTTAGGTGAAGGGTCCTTTTTTTTCAATGATAAGCTCCATGCTTTATATGCAGAAGTTTCTGGAGTCTCTAGTTAAAAGATATAAGGGGACATGGTCATTTGCCTGAGGCATCGAAAACCTTCATCCAAATGTTATATTTGATGGGGAAATAGTCTTGTCTGGTGTAAGCTCACCTTCCAAGTTCTAACTGCTTCTACTGAAGCACTGTGGTTGGAGGAGAGCTTGGGGAAAAAACTTCAAAAATGCAATTCCCATCTTTCCTCAGCCATGTTACAAGCTGGCCATAGGCCTAGAGACATTCTAAAAACCGTACCCCATACACTAAGCACACCTGTAGTACAGCTAAGTGCATAAAGTAGCTCCTGAACAGTCATGCAACATTTCATCATAAAGGGACATAACACACACACACACTCACTCTCTGTCTCTTTCTTTCTTTCCTTCTCTCTCTCTCTCTCTCTCTCTCTCTCTCTCTCTGTGTGTGTGTGTACGTAGAGCTGCTTGTAAATAGAGGTACCTGTACCACTGTACACTTTGCTTCAGTATATGTTTTGCATGCTAATGCACATCCTCCAAACAATATTATTCTTGCCTCTGTGTGTGTGTGTGTGTGTGTGTGTTTCTGTTGATACATACAATCTTGTATCTAGTTTAGATTCGTAGTAAAACCAGCATATGCTGCCTTCACATTGCAGCAAATCACTTTGCATGCTTCTGGCCCCTTGCAAATCTCTTTGTGATGTCTCCTGCCACTATCATTTTTTCTGCAGCTAGAACTAGAAAGAGTATGCTTATTCAAAATAAACATGAAGTTTATGTAGTTTCTGGTGTGTTTTACTTGTTTTTTATAATAGATTTGTGTACCACCTGTACATGCAGTGTACCCAAGGAAGCCCAGTGTAGTGGAATTATATCTGAAGGTATATGTTAGCTAAAACAAAATGCAAGTGTATAAAATTTAATCCGCACCCATAGGTAAAAATATTAAAATGGCAAATGTCATAATAAATCAGTAAATGCCAAGGCAAATGAAAACAAATTTTCCACCAAAATGCAGCATTTTCAGCAGCTGTTCTATTTTGGGAGAGGTGAAGCTTGTCCAAAAGGAAGGATGCAATGATGCAATGATGGAAGGATTGAAAGGTGCCACCATGGTGGTGGAGTGAGCTGCCTAGATGTCCTGAGTACAACGGCTCCGGTATACCTGCCAAGAAAGCTCCATGGACATGGAGTCACAAAGAGTGGGTCACAACTGTAACAACACAACACAACACAACACAACACACACACACACACACACACACACATTTCTCTCTCTCTCTCCAGGCTTCAAGAAAACTGTGAAGAACCGACTTGTATCTGTTAGCCCAGACTTAGGTTTTGCAAAAGCACAATGCTTACAGACATAAACTGTTTTAGTTTTGACTGCCAAATAGGAATGCAAAACTGAGAAAACAATGTCAGTTCTGGTTCAGTTTCTTTTTCTAAATCTAAATAGTGATGCTAAGTTAAAAGCAACACACTAACTCCTCTTTTTCCTTTATATAGCAGGAAAGATTGTGAGGAAAAGTGCTATTGTTTGTAAAAAGCACTAGGAACTAATACAGTAACTCTAGACTTTACATAGCCATGGCATATTCTCTCTCTCTCCCCCCCCCCCCTCCCTCTCTGGCTCTGCCCAGCAACCCTTTTGCAAACTGTTTTATTGCAGCTTTATTCACTAAAGACTGGAATCACAATTCCATCTTTCAATCTTAGCACCTTCAGAAAGTTGACTGGAATATGCAAGTCAATGTCAAGATCAACAATGAAGTAATTGAAGCAGTAAAGGAGTTTAACTTCCATGGCTCTAAAATTCATCAAAATTGTGAATGCAGCCCAGAGATCAGAAGATGCATAATGTTTGGAAGAACAGCAATATTCAGTATAAGTAAAATCTGAAAGAATCAAGACATCAGCCTCCCAATCACATGTAGACGAGTCAACTCGATTGTATTTCCAATAGCTTCATATGGCTCTGAAACCGAGACTTGTGAGGAAGACAGAGAGGAAAAAGATATACAGTATTTGAATTATGGTGCTAGAGACAACCACTACACATCTCATGGACATAACAAGGGAAGTTACGGGCAGAAATGAACCAAAAATATCTCTGGAAGCCAAGATGGCCAAGCAAAGACTGCCATACTTCTGTCATGTTATGTGAGCTAACTCACTCAAAAAGACAATTATGCTGGGGTTGGTCGGTGGTAAAAGAAGAAAGGGCCACCCAAAGACTCACTGGCTTGACACCATCAGAAGGGACACTGGAACAACTGTGATGGAAATAAAAGAAACTCTAAGAGAAAGAAAAGATTGGAGAGTATTGATCCACAAAATAACTAAGAGTTGGACATGACTGAACAGACTGAAGATATAGTAGTAGTACCAAAGGTTAAATTTCAGCCAGCCTTAAGAGGACAAAAGCACTCTTTCCAAAGTCAGCTAACAAAAAAGGAATAATCAAGGCCCTTGTTGACTGAGCAAACCAAAACTGTGAAGCTGAATTCCTTAACACTGAACTCAGCCACCTGAATTGGGCCCTACAGGCAAACGGCTATTGCAAGAACAAAATCAAAAGAGCCATCAAACCGAAAAAACAACATCAAACTGAAGAAGAAAAACAGCCTCCAACAAACAAAGTATTTCTGCCATACATAAAAGGAGTTATAGACTGCATGGACCAAGTGTTGAAAAACCTCATGGCACAGTGGTAAAATGCCTGCACTGCAGCTAAAACTGTGCTCACAACCTAGGGTTCAATCCCCGGTAGCCGGCTCATGGTTGACTCAGTCTTCCATCCTTCTGAGGTTGGTAATTTGAGTACCCAGCTTGCTTGGGGGAGGGGGGAATGTGTAGCCTGCATAATTAAGCTGTAAACCGCTCAGAGACTACTTGAAATGGTATGGGGTGATATATAAGCAGAAGCAGAAAAAACACAACCTACAAACAGTATTTAGACCCACCACAAAAATACAATAAATGCTATCGTCAGCAAAGGACAGGAGGAACCCATTCGCCACTGCAGGAGTCTACCGGATACCTTGTAGTTGTGGCCAGGTATATATTGGGACCACAAAGCGCAGCATCCAGGCCAGAATCAAAGAGCATGAAAGACACTGCAGACTAAAACAACCTGAAAAATCAGCAGTAGCTGAACATACTCTGAAACAAACTGGACATGAAATCCTTTTCCGGGACACAGAGGTACTGGATAACACTACCAATCACTATGTCAGGCTGCACAGGGAAGCCACTGAAATCCACAAATATAAGCACAATTTCAACAAAAAAGAAGAAAGTCTAAAAATCAACAAAGCCTGGCTTCCAGTACTAAAGACTGCAGGGTGCAAAAAGGTCAAAGCTCAATTATTCCCATCCAGCCACAAACAATGGTGATCAGTTCACACAACAGAGCTACTAACAACACCCATCAACTACATATTAGGATCCTTGTTACCTCTGATTACCTTGAAACTTCTTAATCCCTCCACCACAATACAATAACTAACATGTATTGTTCTGCATAGGACAAGCTTCCTCTTTCCCACAACATTAAGAACTCCAGTCTCACTCACTCTATACCCAGAGCACAGAGAGAAACTCCATGATCCCTGAGCTCCTTGCCCTCTGAAGTCTGGCGAAACATCAGGAAGAAAAACTTCCAGAACATGGCCAAACAGCCCGAAAAACTCACAACTATAAAAAAAGCTTACCCTTGTTTGTATATGATGTATTTGAAGGGCACAATTGTTCATGTGAACTATACCTACTCTTATCCAGTCACCAAGGCCAGTTGACACACCAGGTTATCTGGTCCACTTGGAATACATCAGACGTGTCTCTAAATAAGTCAGTCAGGAAGCTTATAGATTTCAGCTTCATGTACAAGGGAAAGATCCGAGATACTTCAAAGGTTGAACTGGTTAAGTTAAAATATTATAGTGGCCATAATATTACATAATGCATTTCATCTCACAAATGCAAAGAAGTCTAACACAATACTTGAATGACTGCATCTCTAGAGACTTGGCTGCAGGTGAATTTTTGAATAATCAATTGATCCACTATTCTGTGTGTCTATTTTCTTCGTCATTAAAGAACGGAGGCTTCCAAAAGCGATACAACAGAGAAAGAGCACTAGAATAAACACTATTAGACTGAACATTTTTTTATAAAAGAACAAGGGAGACAGCAGTTAAGCAGGACCCAGAGTCCAGGTAGAAAAGGTAGCAAATGGCAACAGAGATGTCACCTTTGAATACAGGCATGACATCAGGTGTCCTCTAGTAGTACGAGAGAGAGAGTAAAAGGAACAAAGCAGCACTTAGAAGAACACAATAAGGAAGAGTGACTAGCCTTTCAAAGACCAGTAAGGCTACCCAGCCCTTGCCAGTTTATGTTCCTCCTTGAGATTTCAGTCATCAACAGGTATTAATTTTTTTTTAAAAAAAACCCTATTCTTCTTCTTTTACGAAAAGAGCCATTGCTCAATGGTTGCACACATGCTTTTTCATACAGAGGCTGAAATCCTGCGGCTTAATTATGCATGCAGAAGGCAACTAGCATTAACATTCAGTCACTTCTAGCAGGCAATTAATACACCAAGCCTGAAGGCACATACGCCCACGAGAATCCCAGAGGCAAATCATTATCACATACAAAAACTTAATCTCTCCAGGGGTTTCACTGGCCATGTTGGTTGAAGGAATCATAGTCCACAGAAGTATCTCTTCCAAATTCTAGGTACAAAAGAACAAGGGGGTGGACGGAATTTGCTTTCCTGGCGAAGACTATGTTTCCATCCATAGCCCAGTGGAAATCATAGAATCTTAGAATCATAGAGTTGGAAGAGACCTCAAGGGACATCCAGTCCCACCCCCTGCCATGCAGGAACCCCCATCACAGTGCTCCCGAGTCCCGACAGATGGCCATCCAGCCTCTGCTTAAATACCTCCAAAGAAGGAGACTCCATCACCCTCCATGGCATCATATTCCACTGCTGAACAGCTTTAACTGTCATGAAGTTCTTCCTAATGTTTGAAATGAATCTATTTTCCTATAGTTTGAGACTGTTGCCCCGCGTCCCAGTCTCTGAAGCCATGGAAAACAAACCAGTCCCTTCTTCAATGTGACATCCCTTCAAATATTTAAACATAGCTATCATATACCCTCTCAGCCTTCTTTTGGTAAGGCTAAACATTCCCAGCTCCCTAAGCCGCTCCTCCTAAGACATTTCTTCCAGACCCTCAATAATCTTGGTCACCCTCCTCTGGACCTGTTCAAGATTGTCAACATCCTTTTTAAATTGAGATGCACAGAACTGAACACAGTACTCCAGATGGGGTCTGACCAGAGCAGAATAGAGTGGTACAATCACTTTCCTTGCTCTACAAACTATGCTTCTGTTGATGCAACCAAGAATCGCATTGGCTTTCTTGGCCTCCTCATCACACTGCTGACCCATGTTCAATTGTGGTTCACCGAGACTCCCAGATCCCTTTCACAGGTACTATTTTCCAGCCAGGTGTCTCCCATCGTATATCTGTGGAAAGAAGTGCTGTTCCATAACAGAGTCATCTGAGGAAGTTCATGGAAGATAGGGGCAGATAGTCATCACTGCTGCTCATTGTGCCCCACTATAATTTCCATAACCATGAAACTTCACTGTCTCAGTGGGAAGTAGGACAATACTAAAATACATGATGCACAGACCACAAACCCATACAACACTGTCTGATTTCAAAGATGGATCTCTAGAATGTGATATCACTATAATGATGAGACCATGTCTGTATTGATCGGCAACTGTCTTGTATGCAATCTGAATGATTCGGTAGGGAAATGCATGATAAAAAGAGCTGCTGATTAAGATAACAGGTTAAGATTTTGCTTCAAAAACATCCCTTTAAAGAGGATGGAACTGTCAATGCAGTTGGCTTTCCAGCTATTTGGGTTGGGTTTTTAATTTTATTTTTGTTTTTTAAATAAAAGCTAGCTCAATTTTTTTTAAAAAAAAAATCAAGATGCAATTTGATGAGGAAGCTTAGAAAAGTTACTTTTTGAAGTGACTTTGTTTAGCTTTTGGTCAGTTCCATCTCCTTCTATTCCAGAAAAGGAACCTGTTCCAAGCTCTGTTGAAACCATAAACTGGATATTTCAAGGACAACAAAGTGTGTGATTAGTTTTGAATGCATACATGATAATAACAATTCCTGTGCTAGTTCAGATACAACCCATGTTTCCTGTTTCCATATCCTGCTCCCAAAGGTCCTGAGACACTACTTTGGGTGGTTACAACAAATATAATACAAAACAAGAGTAAAAATAAAACCATTAAAAATAACTCACAATTAACCCTGAAAAACAGATGGCACAGAAAGATCATATAAAAAAGAGAGCGGGGGAGGGAGGAAAGGGTCAGGGGAGCTGATCTGCTATGCAAAAAGGCAATGAATAATATAGGACCAAGCAAAGTCCACTCCATAAGGTTGGTTTTAGAAGTTTAACAGTAGCCATAACGTTTTCCCTCTGTCTGCTTAAGTCTCTGAAAATATTCTTTATCACGTGTCTACATTCCCATCTGTTCCTAAATGACTGATTCCACTGGTGGCCTGTGACCAAAGCAAATGTTCTAGACTGCTCTAGTGGATGAAGAAATTTCGGACCTTACACATATCCAACACATGTACTGTACGTTCTAAGCTATTTAGTAGATGCACAATCTGAAATTAGCCTGTCCTGTACAACAGTTTCCCCCAACAGGGCATCTCCAGCTGTTTGGGGCTACAACTCATAACATCGGTTGGGGGCACTGGTTTTGCTGGGAAATTGATCATAGGTATATAATCCAAAAACAGAGAGCATTGCAAGGTGGGGGGGGGCTGCTTCTCCATTATATAAGACTGTCAAAAGCATTCACAGCACAGTGAAGTTCTCCTGGAACTGAGTTAACATCCCCACCACCTTTGCTCTCCAGCTTTCAAAGGGTCACGCCATCCTGCCTTTGGCAACACAGAAAAATAAAGAGGGAAATGAATGGAAAACACAATTTTAAACATCAGACATTCTCTCCTCCCTGGCCTTCATTTCTGTTTCCTTTATTCTAGCAGACAAACTCTCTCTGAAGTTTTCCTTTTCACAAGCAGCACCTTTTTGATCACAAAACTGAAACAGCCAAGGTGCTGTTTAAATGCAAACAGGGAACAAAGCGATTCATTAAATATGTAAGGCATGTTACCTCTTACCTGTCAGGTGCTCGCTGGAAAGGCAGGAGGAGAAAAGGGAGGCAGAGAAGAAATAAAGGGCAGGCTAAAAAGGCAAGATTTTGAAAGGATATGGATTGCACACCATCTTGATGCACCAGCTTCGAGGGCTCGTCGTCTGCTTCAAGCAGAAGAAAACCACAGGGGCCAAATCAGGGTAGGGTACATCTGGGTCAGGCGGGAGCTCCATGTCAGCATCATCATCATCATCACCCAGATCTGGGGAAGGTGGTGGTTGCTCCAGTGGGCTTGACTGCTCACTAATTCCCAAATCCACATGTTCCACAGGGCACAGAGTAGGGTTGTGAGTCGATGGGTTCCCTGAAGTCCAGCTGGAAGAGGTGTGGGCGCCATGTTCTGCCATGCTGGCACCATAGGAGAACCCCTGGAGAAGGAGATTAAGAAGGCATGTCTGAAGAGCAATCTACCATCAAATGCAGAGTGGGACTCTTTTTTGCAGGCAGTTTTGGGTCAACAAACCCATCCAGGGCAGTCACAGATGCTTTTTTAAGGAACAGTGACCCTTCATTTGAAGGGCTGCCAGAAGACAATTCTCTTTTTCAAGGTGTCCTCCAATTGAATGGATCTCTGGCCCCAAGATCTGGACCTTGCCCATCGACCGTGAACACGACGGCAGCAGGCGCAGAGGCCACTGGGCTACAGTTTCCCCTACTCAATAATGATTTATTGTCATCCACTGGAAATGGTAAAAATTGCATTGCAAAGTACAAAAATAGTTCAAATAGGTGGTTATGTCTCTAAAGATTCTCAGTCATCCAGGTGAGGTTATCTGAAAGTTGAGTCATGGCAACTGGACTTCTTTTTATTGAGAGATTGAAATGTTTCGCTGCTTATCCCAGCAGCTTTGTCAGACTGACAAAGTAGGTTGAGGAGCGAAACGTTTCGATCTCCCAAGAAAAGAAGTCCAGTTGCCATGATTCAACTTCCAGATAAATGGTTATGTTTGTAACTTGTCCTATACAATCATTTCTTCTTTCTTGGGAAAGGTAAGTGCATTAATTTTGTATTAGGGAAATCTTTAAATTGTGTATAAAGTTTCCCCCCGCACATGCATGCTAGTTGTGTCCGACTCTAAGGGCGGTGTTCATCTCCATATTCAAGCCAAAGAGCCAGTGTGGAGCAAGACCATGGCCATGTGGCCGGCATGGCTGCAAGCAAACACTGTTTTTACCTTCCTGCTTTTTTACAGTGGTACCTATTCATCTACTTTCATTTGCATGCTTTCAAAGTGCTAGGTTGGCAGAAGCTGGGGTCATCAGCGGGAGCTCACTCCGCTGTGTGGCACCCGGGATTTGAGCTGCTGACTTTGCAGCTGACGGTTTTTGGATCCTTAGTCCACTGAGCCACCATGCTTAAATTGTGTAGATGTCACTATTAAGCTAAACTACCTATAAAACAACAACAAGAGCAACAGTGTGCCATCAAATCATTTTTGAATTATGGAAAGCCTTTTCAGGATTTTCTAGGTATACAGTACACAACAGTGGCATTGTATTATTGCCTTCTTCTGGGGTCCCCTTGCTGCTGGGCAGTTTGCCCAAGGCCTGTCTGGGAGACACAGGAGAAAAATGAACTCCCAACCTCAGTGCCCACAACCAGGTATCAACTCAGTTAGCTCTCAAGCCAGCTAATCCCATTCTATCTCATCGAAAATTAGCAAAGGTAGAGATTGATAGATTATACACACCTGCCTGATGTTGACACTAAAATACTGGTAGGATAAATATTCAATGTGTAGTAGCCAACATACTGAGAATCTTATAATTCTTACAACTGTAACTCATGGTGTATAGACCACAGTTATGCTTACCTGGACATACCTTTCAATTAAGTGTATATGCAGATTCCCCCCCCCCCAAAAAAAAAAAACTTTGAACTTTTTAAAAGCAGTTATTACTATTGTTTGATCCCTTGCCTCCTCCTAATATTTGCTTCTAGCTTTCTGTTTGGAAGCAAAAAATGTTTTGTTCTGTTTCAGCTCTTTGTTTCATTTTTATAATTTTAGCATGAGAACAAAATAAGTCATTTCCAACTTTACATCTCTGCATATAATTAATCTAATGGGTTCCTATGCAAACCAATATCCTCTTTCTTCTTTCTTTTGTGTTGCACCAAAATGGTGTGCAATCGATTATTTCAGACTCCTTTGGTAAAGTCCTTCTTGTTCCAGAATATACAGAATTTACATAAATCCTCCTCATGCCAAAATAATACAATTTTTAATGATTAAAAGGCATTGATAATATTTTGTTATTTGTTTTATTGATGGGCCACCATCCTCCTGATGAAAGGACCCTTATAATAGACCATACTAGCATCAGAAGTGCAATCTGACTCAACAACGGTCAATTATGCAGTCTTATTTTATTATGGCTGCAGACCAACCGTAAATAAGTGATTGTCTCAAGAACCCTCAAGGCAGACCTCATGCAAGAACTAACTGTTGGAATACTGGCATTCTGGGGCTGTGGTTAACTGAATTTCTACCTAATTTGATTTATTCTGGGAAGGGTACTCTTTCCAGATAAATGTGTATCAATGAATCAAATCAGGGCTGTTTGTATATTTCCATGGCAATCACAAGGTGAAGCAAATGATGCAAAGCCATTCATGAAACACTAGGAATGTCCACTGAGCCCTCATTTCAAGCCATTCCTGATCCTGATTAAGGGCACAAAATTCTGTGTCCAACATGCCTTTTCCTCTTTTGGACAAGTTAAGCATATCCCGTGAATTATGCATGTCATGATATCATCAAACCAATGTTTTCTCACATACTGCCTAGATGCTGTATAGAGCCATCAAGTCAAATACTCAGCAACATCCCAATTCATTCAAGGGACTCTGCATTGAAGCTTCTCAATTACAGAAGTCTCCTCTATCGCCTTCACACCCCACAAAGCCCAGGCAAAATCTCCCTGCCAAAGTCATCTTTCCTGTGGCTTAATCACACCATGTCATTTCCAATCCACATTGCAAATCGTTTTAGCACTCTGTGTTGACCATGAATATAGTGCTGCACTCAAACTATTTTCTGTGTTTTCAGAGAGATTCGATCTTAAATCCAGGATCAAGACTCTATAGCAGAGGCCCCACCTTCCCAATCTTCTTTTATATCAGAAGCTTAGTCTATACTTGAGTAAGCAGCCACAACAGATTACCAGGTATCTCCAGATAGGTCTAGGAAAATAATTCTGCCTCAGATTTCTAGAACAGATTCCAATTACAATTGACAATACCCAAGAGCCTGGCTCAATATAAGGCAGCTTCCTGTGTGCCTAGATTTTTCCCAGAATTCCCAGCCACCCTGACCAACGACCAATGCTAAGAGATTCTATGACCTCTGGTCAAAAACATCTAGAATGCCACAGGTTTGTGTCCCCATGTTTTAAAATCAAGAAATCACATATGCTTCAATTTCTGTAATTAAATAATAATAATAATTGTCCTTAGCCAAATTGTGAAACCCATTTCTCAAGCGAATGAATCACCAGACCAAACAAACCAGGCCCTGTTCTTTTGACAGTTAAATGCTAGCATCTGGCTCTAATTCAATGTATTCTAGAAAGGGGGTCATGCTTGGTATCAAAGAGATGATAATGGAGACTATATTATTACCAAATGTCCTCTTTTTAAAAATCAAAGAAGGCTGTGCTGTACAAAGTAGGTGGATGTGGCATGACTTGTTTCGAAACTTAATCAAAAAGTGACAAAAAGTTACAGGAAAGAATAGGACATTGGGCTCCACCACTGTCAGCTCGAAACACTATTGGGTCTGGCTCAGTGCCCTGACAAGCATCTATTTAAGTCATTCTGAAGCACATCATGACTGCTAGCTGTTGGGTTTTTTCCCAGTGCCAACAGTAGTATGTGTGAATTAAAGAAGAATAGAGAAGGTCAACATTTCAACTGGAAATACAACTATACCAGGGCTTAGGGGTTGGGCATGGTGGAGTTTTATTTACAACCTACCATGCCATCTGTGGTTTGAGTGAGTGGGAGAGACTTTTCTGTGGTGTGGTGATTATCTATCCAGCACTAACCGATTGTTCCTTTTGAAATTGAAGAACAGACCCATCCTTCTTTCAAATATTCCTGGCAGTTGTTTGTTGCAGTTGATCTGTTGGGTTGGTTGGCAGCTAGTATATGCGCAGTTTTAAAAACAAGATAAATGGGTAGTACTCATCTTGTTTTAAAGCTGGTTAGCACTTTAGATAGGTCTCCACAATTAGCAAGTAGCTTCAAAATAAAGTGGATGTGGCATGAACCTCGCATATTTACCAATACCAGATCTTCTTTTTTAACTACTCTGCTGCCAAACCAGCCCAATAGAAACATTGGAAACAAAGCAATGTTTTTTGCTACTCCTGCCAGGTTACCCAAATTTATCAACATGGAAGGGCCCCTGGCCTGTGTGAATGGGCCACTGGTGGCCCAGGTGGCCTAGAAGTGTTCCCCATTACCAGGTTCTAGAAAGAGAGTTTCGTCAGAAGCAACTGAGATTACAACACCCAAGGCTTCCAAAAAGAGGCTTAATGTAACACTGACAGATATTATCACAAGTATTGTACAGAAAAAATCTTCCCCTTATAGATCGATTGATTAATTGATTAATTTGCAAATAATGGGCAGTAAGGCTCATTGGGACCTTTCCAGCAACCAAAATTCCATTGCAGAATATAGTACACACATAAGGGCAATTACACAAGTAGTTTTTCCCATTGTCTATCCATCCATCACACACCTGGGCATGTGACTTGAGAGCATGTCCCCAGCAGGTCTGAGCACATGACTAACAGCTGTCTGGATACTGCCTATGGTGGTGCAGTTTTTAAATTTATGCCATGTGACCCACCCACCCACCCTGCAAGATTCTCCCTAGTGAGTCTAAATAGGCAAAGAATGAGTGTACCTACTTTTATACCTCAGAATGAGATTGGTAAAGGTCAGGGCCAAAGCACAATATGAAACTTTCTGGCAGGCTTCAAATCTCTGGAGAAATGAAGGAAGGAGAAAATGAAGGAGGAAGAAGAAGAGGAAGTAGGGTAAAAGCCTTCTGAGAGGCATCTCTTTGGCTCTCGAATATTGCAAACCATTTTCTTTGTGCTGCTTTTCCTTATACACAATGGCTTAAATCAGCGGGGAATTAGAAACCAGATATTTTGAAATCCCCTGGTGTAGACCTTCCTAACCTCCCAACAGTCACTTTCTGCCTCCATTTTGATAAGCACCTCATGATGGTGCTTTTCTCCATGTTTTCTGATCCAAATTTATTGTTTCCTTTCAATAATGGTTTTAGAATGGAATTCAAACATTGTTTTAATGGATTACATTAAATTAGTTTGGGCAACACCAATTGGATGTCAGAATGCGGATAGTGGGTATACTAAACAAATATTTATTTCTGTTTCTCTCCTTTTTTTAACAAGCCCTCCCAGAGAATAGCACCTGCTTTTTATGAAATATGTAAAAAACAAACTTTACCTGCCAAAAGGCAAGAAGAAATGCAACCACTGAGACAAGACTCTAGTATCTTAGTGCTTTACATGACAGAAAGTCCTGGCAGAATGGCATATCAGTCATCCAGCTCTTATGAACAGGCCATCATGGCACAGCCTGCCTTACACAGCAATGCAAAAAGCATTTTAAAATACAGCCCTGAGTAAAATCCAATTGCTAACAGTACAGGATTTATCAGTGACAACGATCCAAAACACAGAGCTTATCTGTTCATAATCCCTTGCCTTCACTCTAAGAGCTGAATGTTATCTTGCCTAGGCTTCCCAGATCTTTCTATCCATGAGCTTGTCTTTCTTGTCCTGTTGATACCCAGCCCATGTTCAGTTGGTTTTGCTCAATCTTAACACGTAGAACCTCCCTGTTGCTTGTTTAAGATTCTTCTTTCCCATAAACCTGCTTCCATCAGCAGACCAAAGGTGGGGAGCCTGGAGGGCTGGATTACAACTCCCACTACCTCTTCTTAAACTGCTGTACTGGAACTAGAACTGTGCTCACAATTTGGGGTTCAATCCCAGGTAGCCAGCTCATGGTTGACTCAGGCTTCTGTCCTTCCAAGGTCAGTAAAATGAGTACCTGTCTTGCTAAGGGTGGGGCAATGTGTAGCCTGCATAAATACATTTTAAACCACCCAGATAGTACTTTAAGCACTATGGAGCGATATATAAGCAAACTACTTTTGCTTTTAGTACTGGCCAAGTGGCCACGTTAGCTAAGGCTGTCCAACTACCCCAAGGGCCAGAGGTTCCTTGCCTCTCCAATAGGGTAGTTCTGCCCACAATTGAGACTCACCAAAATCTCACAATTCCTCTCCTTTGCATTCTTTATTGTTGACTCCACCTTGCCTTAATAATTATAACTCCATTCTTTCTAATCAAGATAAGGTTGCTGTGAGGTACTGAGCCTGCATGTAGAGATTACAGTAAATCAAGTATCACATCAAGGATACATGAAAAACTGTGTTGTGTTGCATAAGTGCGTAGCCTCTTACACTCTGTGCAAATACAGTATTTTTCTACCCTGGAATAGTGTGGGAAGCTTCATAACAAAGAGAAGTTTGCATATCAACAAAATATGTTTCATCATTTTCTAGCAGTTTTCCAGGGTGCCATGTCCCAGATGGCAGATTTTGGAAGTGTTTCCAAGAAAGATCAAACTATAAAGTTCCAGTATGCCTAAGTTAAATGTGAGCCACAGATAAAAAAATACATATTTAATAAACAGCAAAGCTAACTATACATTATCAGAATCCACTCTCCATATAAATCAGTCTTTGTGTTGCCAATATTCAGACTATGAGAGCGGTTTGCCAAAACAGCAGCAACTGTATATAAGATGGGGGGCATCCCCAGGTTTGGGAGGATTGAAAATTTTTAGTCATATAAAATATTAATGTCAGGATGCAAACTCCTGTTCAACACTGGAGCAGTGCAATGCCCTCCCAAGAGTAGTGCCAGCTGGTACCAAGGGGAGATCACCCACTGAAATTAAACTCATAACAGCAGTATCAATGAGCGATGGTAGTCATATAACCACTATTTGATGCATCCTGTCTGGGACAACATCCAATTCATTCATTCAGCTTTCTGGCCTCTGTAAACATGTAGGATAGTACTGATCAGTTCACATGGCTGGAGACCATAGAATAAAAATTTTCTCATGTTTCTCCACAGCAGCATGGCAATAGTTATGCTGCCTGAGGATGATGGTAGTTGCAGTCCAGTGCATATGGAGGACACTTAGTTGAGCAAGACCTCTCCAGAGCATAAGTCACAAGCAACCAGTTTCAAATGACAAAAAGAGATGTTTCAGCTAAAGGTTAGAAAGAGTGTCCTGACAATGCAAGCTGTAGTAGGTGCCTTGTGGCGCAGTGGTTAAAATGCCTGTACTGCAGGTCAAACTGTGCTCACGACCTGGAGTTCAATCCCAGGTAGAAGGCTCATGGTTGACTCAGCCTTCCATCCTTCCGAGGTCAGTAAAATGAGTACCCAGCTTGCTGGGGGGAGGGGCAGTGTGTAGCCTGCATACTGTAATTAAAAACTGTAAACCGCCCAGAGACTACTTGAAGTGGTATGGGGCGGTATAAGCAGAACACTTTGCTTTACACACAATGTATTACTCTTCCCTTACAACGTGTTAGGTTCACTTAAGTTTGATGTTTCTAGTTGAGTCTGGATCTCCACTAGCAAGGCTGTGCCAGGAGGGTCTCCTTTACTTTTGAGAAGCCTTCTGAATGGATGAAATGCCTCCCCTGTACATGCAGCCATCGGTAAGCTCTCACAGCTTAAATTCCCATTTGACTTTGACTTGTAACAAACAAACAAACATTTTGCACGAAAATCAATTATTTTATTCTAGATTCCCAAGCTGTATTTTGAGGCCAAAAAAAAAAAAAATTCCCATGCAGGAAAGAGGTCACCTTCGTTCCCTCACCCTCAACAGGATTTGCTCTTTAGCCTCTCACCGTGCTGTGCTTCAGTCCAATTTGTGTTCCAGTAATGCTACCCGAGCAAAGTCAGCCACCATGATGGGAGGGGAGGGGCCCTGCCATTTAGAGTAAAACCAAATAAAGTAACATCCCAAGCTCTGCAACAGAAGAGAAAGTAAAGTGTGGACATGTGGGAGGAATGGCTTATTTGTTACGCAAACCAGATGTTCAGGCACAACCCAAACGGTGCTTGCAAAGCTTTCTAATTAACAATATAATGCAACAAAGGTATGGAAAACAATCTCATTAGCATATCCCTTCCTCTCTTTCACTTTTAAATTCAGGGTTAGTTTTGTGATCTTGGTGCTGGGCAAGAACTGACCTGGCAGTTCTGCAGAGATGATGATTATTATGATTATTATTGAAAAACATAAACAAAGACAGAAAAGCAGAAAAAATCACTGCGTCAGGCAGATTATCTGTTTCGCACAGCCTAAAACAACTCATTAGAGGATGCATGAATGCAAGGGCAGATTAACCCATTTGGGCACGGTGAAACTAAGAGCACTCCCTTGATTAAGAATAGCCCTTCTCTGTATAGCTCAGGGGAGGAAAATCATCCAATAACCCACCTCCAGTTGTAATAGGATCATGCTTTGCTGCCTTCCAGGGCAGCAAAGAGTGATGGGATTCTAGGATATTTGGAAAGGAGGATGAGAGAGGGACAGTGCTGGCCAATGACTCCAGTTTCAGGGCTGCTGCAAATCTGTTTGCTAGATTGTCATCTGTACTTTTCAGGAGCTCTCCAAGGTACTGAACTCTACTCCAGAAATATGGGCAACGTCTTGGATCAACTGCAGACTAAACCCTGGAAACGTCATTCTTAAGAAATTAATTTAGCTGACCTATTCTGCAAAGGCTTGGCCTTTGGCTTCATTAGGAGAGAGAGGCATTAAGCTGGATACAGGGAGGTCTTCAGAGTGCAGAAGACTACCAGGGACTGTTATTGCGTGCAGGGAGTCCAAGACAGAAATGTATACATTAGCTGAGATAAGTATCTGAGGAACAATAAGTTATCTGGAAGGCTAGAAGAGATAAGAGAGAAGGTGAATGAATGTCATGTTACTCTTACTAAAAGGCAAGATCACTGAGGGACAATGAATTTACTTAGTTCCTATAGACAGTGGTACCTTGTATAAAGGAATTAATTTGTTCCAAATGAAATTCTGTAAAGCAGATTTTCCTTTATACAAATTCCCCATAGGAAAGCATTGAAAACAGAGTAATCCCTAATCGCGACCATTTTTATGTTGTACGGATTCGCCCCATAGGTGAGTCTGTAAAGCAAATTTCCCCTATCTCTGGAATTTTTTAAAATTGTATAGGTTTTATGTTATACAAACCATTTGTTATATGAGGGTTCACTGTAATAGATAATAGGACAATGGTTGGTGAATATGATTATGATTAATTATCATATTTTAAGTGGTTATGTTCAATGCCTATATGGCATATGGTATACTTGATAGGTACCAGTTCTGCCAAAAATGAATGGGTCTCAATGCATTGATTTTCTTAACAAAGAAGTTTTGCATACCATGAAAGTTTCTTTAATTGCCAAGAGCCTGATCTATGAACTTTCCCAACATCAGCTATAAGAGGGACAAAGAATTTGTCTGATCAACCTGACCCCTCCCATATACTCAATGAATGGAGTTTCCAGGAGAGTCTAGGCTTTTCATCAGTATTTGTATCAGTAATTACTGTCATTTTGTAAGTGAGAATTGCTGGTACCCCCACTACCTCTATGCTCCTACTACCCCTATGTTTTCAGCATTTTTGATTTCAAGGCAACAAAGAACATTAGTTCTTCTTTGTTGCCTTTTGACTCCAACTTCTCCTAGCCTCAGTTTCTATTCCTGAAAAATTCTTCTGTAGTCATGATTTTTGCCTTCATGGTCAACTATAACCCTTCCTTCACATATCAGGCAAAAACAACTTTAACAAAATAAAGAGAACAAAATGTTCTGTCCCCTTAAAACCTAACTGCTCTATTTTAATGTGAGCTTTCACTGACAAGTCTGCTTCCTCAGACATAAGACTGGGACTACATGGCAAATATTTATAACTTTATAGATGACCCAAAACCAGAGAGTGTGCTGAGACACAAGTTGTTGACCTGACAATGACCTTCAAGACACCTGTTGATATTCTGTTCCCCTCTCAGGAAGCACTGTTTGGTAAACAATGATTGGTGGCTAAAGTAATCATAGGCTATACATAAGGAGAATTTTGTTCACAGTTTCCTCTTTGGTTGTCATCAGTAAGTTTCAGTTCATTCGGATTTTCTGCCACTTATGTAGTGTCAGTAATAAATTAATGGATTAATAAACACAGAAATGTCTTTACTCAGATACTACTTGAAGATCTATATTTGTGTGTTAACCAAACACTGTATACCTTTCAACCTTTGGAAATCAATCCAATATGATCTCATGATTTGAATTAAAACAGGCAGGTAGATTGATAGACAGTGTCTTTTAAGAGAAATGTCAAGATTTTCAAAGGCAATAATCATATTCCCCTCTAATATCCCTTAGCTTGATAAGTTGCTTGCAACTGAACCTGGTTCAGTTGCATGATTCTCTCTTCATGCAGCAAGTTTCCCCCATTCCTTAAAACATTCATAGCCACCACCTTGCCAAGTTTCTGTTCTTCCCTTTAAAAGAGCAGCAGCCTGCTTTTTCTCATTGTTTGCCTGATTCTGAAAGGCTGAGACAGCGATCAGGATTGGTACCAAAGTGGCAAAATGAGGTGAGCTGTTGGCTGTGGGCCCTAAAAGCAGAGGAACTACAATAAAATTATTGCTGCCTAATGCCTCTTGTTGACAGTAATGCCACCAACACTGAACATATATCATATGGTCACACTGAAAGCTAATGAAAAAGTCCATCATTTTAGTTAGTAATTAATACACAAATCAATAGTTGTTGTGAGTTTTTCGGGCTGTTTGGCTGTGTTCTGGAACTTTTCTTCCTGACGTTTTGCCAGACTCTGTGGCTGGCATCTTCAGAGGGCAAGGAGCTCAGGGAACTAGGAGTTCTCTCTGTGCTCTGGGGTATAGAGTAAGTGAGGCTGTGGGTTTTTTTTTAAATTGTGGGAAAGAGGAAACTTGTCCTATGCAGGATAATAAGTGTTAGTCATTGTATTAGAGGTGGCAGCGATCCTTCTCTGTGGTTGATGGGTGTCATGTGAGCTGATCACTGTTGCTTGTGGCTGGATGGGAGTCATTGAGCTTTGACCTTTTGCAGACTGAAGTTTTCAGTACTGGAAGCCAGACTTTGTTGATTTTTAGACTTTCTTCTTTTTTGTTGAAACTGTGCTTATATTTGTGGATTTCAATGGCTTCCCTGTGTAGTCTGACCTAGTGATTGGTAGTGTAATCTAGTACCTCTGTGTCCTGGAAGAGGATTTCATGTCCAGTTTGTTTCAGCGTGTGCTCAGATGCTGCTGATTTTTCAGGTTGTTTTAGTCTGCAGTGACTTTCATGCTTTTTGATTCAGATCTGGATGCTGTGCTTTGTGGTCCCAATATATACCTGGCCACAACTACAAGGTATCCAGTATACTCCTGCAGTGGCGAGTGGATTCCTTTGCTGACCATGGCATCTGTTGTATTTCTGCGGTAGGTCTAAATGTTGTTTGTAGGTTGTGTTTTTTTCAACACTTTGTCCATGCGGTCCATGAGTCCCATTATGTATGGCAGAAATACTTTGTTGCAGGCTGTTTTTCTTCTTCAATTGGGTGTTGTTGTTTTGTTGGTGTTGTTGTTTGATTGATGAGAACTCCTAGTTCCCTTAACTCCTTGCCCTCTGAAGATGCCAGCCACAAAGTCTGGTGAAACATCAGGAAGAAAAACATCCAGAATACAGCCAAACAGCCCGAAATACTCACAATAACTATTAGATCCTGGCCATGAAAGCCTTCAAAAATACAATACACAAATCCTTCCAATTAAATAAGCAGTCATTTCAGCCCTGATGCAAATTGCTTTCAAATAATCACTCATTTTTAATGTTGTGGTTCGGGAGGGGGTGAGAAATGCAGTGAGTTGCCACAAAACCAGCCAAGCCAATCTAGAAGCAATGAGATGGAAAACATATTGATGAGCATTTGGTGGCAATGGTTTTTTGGCTAATACATTATATGGAACAAAAGTAGCCACATTTCGCTGATTAAGAAGAGGAGCTATCTCTCAGTAAGGGAATGCAGCCAAGAACATTTGGAGGATGAAGGACAATTCGGAAGAAAGGGGGGAGGAACACCCTAGAATTTATGTTTTGTGAAAACTCAAATGTGCCTCTACTAATTCAAGAGACAGCCAGCTGCTTAGCACAGTGAGTTAGGTATCTAAACAGAGGCTTTGGAATTTGATTCCCCATTATGCCCCCGAAGAGAAAAGCCAGCCTGTGTAACCTTGGGAAGCTGCACAATTCCACACTGTCCCCAGAAGAATGGAATGGTCAGCTACTTCTAAGTACTGTCTAGCTCAAAAACCTTGAATGGGGTCTCCATAAATCAGAATTGACTCAGCAGCACATGACTATTATATTATATTTAGATATGGGCACAGGTGCAGTGGAGGCCCATCTGCCACCCCTGAGCCAGTTGGGCCATTTACTGGGCTCTGTGCACTGTCAGAGTCTTGCTTGGGTGCTAGTGCTTCAATCCGGGCAAGAGTCTGGACAGCCCTTCCCCACCTCCCCAGGCAACCAACTACTCATTGCCTGTGCAGGGAGACTCCCCATCCCACCTCCTCACTGGAGTGATCGGCTGCCTAAGGAAGCGGGGAAGGGGCATCTGGGCTCCTCCTGGGATTGCAGTGCAGCTGCTGAAGAAGGGTCCTTGTGGCATGTGGAACTTGGTAGATGGCCCAACTGGCCCAGGAGTGGGGAATTGGCCACCTTGGCACCTGAGGTGCCACTGTTCATGCCTTGTGTGGACCACAAAGTGCCCATATGTAATAAATCAAGAGATGTGCTATAGCAAAATAAGGATACATCTTATTCGAAAGTGGAGTTCCATAAGATTTTGCATTCACTGCATAAAAGATAAGAGTGCTGGAAAATTTCACTATGATCTCGTATTTCAGTATTTAATGAATACTTCAACAGGTCATTTATGAGCACGTATACAGTAAAGCCAGCCGTGAGTCATGAAAGCAATCTGTTGTCCCAAAGCAGAACAGCAGTGATGATCTTTTATTAAAAACAGCAGCAGCAGCAGTGTGCCATTCTGCTTCTCTTTTCTTATAAACTGCACAAATAAGTCAATAACAAGAAGTATAAAGTGTGCTCTACATTAAAAGTTGGTTTCAGAGAAAATGATTTCTGACTACATTTGTAGGCCTTGTCACTGATCCCCATGGCTGTCCTGTTTGTGTCCAACAACCCAACATTCTGAGCACACATACTCTCTCAGTGGTTAGGAATGTGAGGGCCTCTCTTCCCCTTTTTGTATGGTGCTTCAGTATGTCACTACTGCATTAGTGCACAACTAAGAGGACTCTTACCCACTGGCGAAATAAGTAACACATTCACAGAAGAAATAAAGAGGGGCAGCTTGAAAATAGACCATTCTTCATTATGTATCTTTGGCTGGGAGGGACAACCTTCCCTGTTGCTGTGGAACAAGAAAGCAATGCTTTCACCCACAAGGAAGGAACCCTAATAGATTAATGAAGTGACAAGATTTTCATTAAAGAGACACTGAGAAAAGTGACAGAGGTTTGAACCGGAATAAACAAAGAACAGAGATAAAAGAAGTGACTACATGTAGGCCTTTGTGCAAATATATTTAACGGAGAGACAGGATTTCACTACATTCATAGAAGCATTCCTGTTGATCTTAGAAGGCAAAGAAAGCTGCACTTTTGGAGGAGAAAAAAGGTAATTGACTAAAGGTTCAAGAAAAGGTAATGGAGTTAAAGACTCTATGATAAGATGGGCTGAAAATTTAGGCTATACTATCCATTTAAATAAATGGGACTCTCTGTGGAATACAGTTAAAATCTTTAAATCTATTTCGTTTAAGGAAAATTGTTATAAGATGTTTTATAGATGGCATTTTGCACCTCATCGTTTATCCAAGATGTATAATTATTCACCTAAATGTTGGAAATGTAATTATGACTGTGGAACCTTTTATCATATGTGGTGGACTTGTAAAGAAGCAAAGGCGTATTGGAACATGGTAAAACTTTTCTTAGAAAGATCTCTGAAAATTAAGATAGAGTTTAGACCAGAACTATTCTTGTTAAATATAGTAGATATAAATATTTCCTATGATCAGAGATATGTACTTCATCATGTAATTGTTGCTGCAAGAATACTGTATGTGAAACTTTGGAAACAACCAAACACGCCAACAGAGAAGGATTTTCACGGAAAGATAAGAGAATGTATCGAAATTGATAAACTCTCTGGTTATCTAAAGGGAGACTACGACGAGATCTTTCGGGAAAGATGGCAAGAAGTAACAAATTTATTGGTATTGTGATAACATCTGGCAATTCTAGTAATATGTTAAATTACTATTTCTATTTTGCTTGATATACTCAATGTAAATTTTAAAAACTGTATCCCCCCCCTTTTTTTCCCCTCTCACCCATACTCTTTCCCTTTGTTCCCCCCTTAAAAATCCAATAAAAATTTATATATAAAAAAAGAAAAGAAAAGAAAAGGTAATGGGCTGAAGGCCCAAGAAAAATGTTTCCGGGAATGCCTAGCAAACTGAAGTAATGGCCATTTTAAGTCATCTGTCCATTTTAAGAGATCCCTGTTGTCATGCCTCCAGTGGGACAACCATGAGGTATTGCTTGACAACTGACAAAAGGGCAGAGAAAGAGCGGAAATTTCAAGAAAGTAGATGACAACATCTCTTGATGTGTCCCCAAATACTATGAAGCTGGAACTGCCATTGATCATTTCTACACCAGTCACACAAAATATTTCCATCCAGGAGTAGACGTTTCTACAGATAAATTGGGTAGATAACTATTCCCATTTATCAGTTGCATTTCTATCCCTCTCGCTTCCCTGAGCTCAAAGTGGCAGGCATGGCTCTTTTCTCTTCTCCACTTGATCCCCACAACAGTCCTAAAAGGTCAATCAAGGTTGAAACTATGTGGTGGGCCCAAGGTCAATGTGCTTCAGAACTAAGTGTAAGTTACAATTTACATTCCCAAAGTCCTATCCCAGCTCGTCAACCACTATAGCACATTGGCTCTATGACAAAAATGACTAGGACAAATGTATCAGACAATACTACCACAGGAACTGCACAGAAAAATGTGTCTGTTTAGTCAAGGCCATTTGTAGGAGCAAAAAAAAAATGCATTGTATGAAGAACCATCAATCAGAGTCCCAAATGCTTTATAGTACTACCTTCTTCTGATTGTCGTATTCATTCTGCATTATTACAACAAACTGATAGCTAATGACTCAAGCGCACATTCAGGCCAGGGTAGAACCAAGTTGAATTCTCTGCCCGATCTGTATTTTCATTGCCTTTGTGTCAGGTTTGGAACGACAGTGGTGCCTCTCCTTACGAGTTTAATCTGTTCCGAATGCATGCTCTTAAGTTGAACAATTCTTGAATTCTTAAGTAGAGCAGTCCTATCTAAAAAAAATAATAAAAAAATTAAAAATGCTTCTAAATTAAAAAATCAAAAACAATTTTTAAAAAATTGTTAGAGCAGACCGCATCTAACATTTATAAGGCAGAATTTAAAATGTCAGCAATTTTTTGTTCTTAAGTCGAATTGCTCTTAAGTCAAGCCACTCATAATTAGAGGTGGCACTGTATAATTGAGGTAAGAAAGAAAAAAGAAAATATATTTTCACCCAGCATGTTGTTAGTCTGTGGAGCTCCCTGACAAAGGATGTGGTGATGGCATCTGGCCTGGATGCCTTCAAAAGGGGACTTGACAGATTCCTGGAGGAAAAGTCTATCACAGGTTACAAACCAGGATGGAGATGTGTAATCTCGAGTCTTAAAACCGGGGTACTTCAAGGGCCAGATGCAGGGGAGTGGTATCAGGAGGAGACAGATATCTAGTCTCATGCGCTCCCAAACGCATCTGGTGGGGCCACTGTGAGATACAGGAAGCTGGACTAGATGGGCCGTTGGCCTGATCCAGCATGGCTCTTCTTATGTTCTTATAAGGCCGTGACTTCTGGAGGGCCTACAATTTTCACCATGGACAATGCCGAAGAGCTCTAACGCCCGTGATGGTGTAGATCGAGAAATGGCGACTTGCTAGGTAGAGAGTGGTCTCGGCCGACCCCTCTCCCGCTAACATTTGAGTAAACTTGCTTAGGATAATAATAAAGGCTATATAGAGTATGAAGATGGATAAGGACTAGCAGAACATGGTGGGTTGGCAACCTCCAGACTTAAAACCAGGGTACCACAAGGACAAAATGCAGAGGAGTGGTATCAGGAGGAGACGGATATCTAGTCTCGTGCGCTCCCAAACGCATCTGGTGGGGCCACTGTGAGATACAGGAAGCTGGACTAGATGGGCTGTTGGCCTGATCCAGCATGGCTCTTCTTATGTTCTTATGTTCCTATGTTTAAGGATACTGATCCACATGAAAGTTCCACCCTTTTTTGGCATGGGAGAAGGCACCAGAGAATGGACTCCACAATGATAACAGAATCTCCTCTAGAACAATTCCCCATGTGCTTCACGTACAAACACAGACTGGGATGCATGACTCATAGTCACATTTAGAGACAATTTATAACCACAGAATTATGCAGTGAATTTTGGGAAGAAAGACTGACCACATGGTAGCTTTTCCCTGTCATTCAAGAAGAGAGTGGCTGGAAAGGAAGAAGCAGTTGCATCAGAGATAATTCCCTTTGTTTTCTATCTTCCTTGTGGAAGAAAGGATGAACTAAGCATTTTGGGTGGCCAAAAATTGGGTCCCAGTCCCCAATTTTTCTTTACAGAAGAAAATGAGATGGGCAGAGGACAACCAGTCAGCCAAAACACAGAGCAACTAATGTGGAAAATCCAGGTGATATTTCACCACATTTACACGGGCATAACATATTTGAGCAATTGCAATAGTGAATTGCCACTAGTTAAATTTATCTTGCTCCTACTTTGACAACCCTTCATGTCTACCAGACTCTGATGGAGCTACAGCCATTGAACTCAGAGAAGTGGCCACCTCTAGTACCAGGTGCTGAGGACAAGGAACATCACTGATAGATCTGTGTTTTCTGGGCATAGTGCACTGAAGATTTGCACAATCATCCATCAGTCCAGTTAGTTTTTTTGCATGGAATGGAAGGCCATATAGGTGGCATCTTGTCCTCTACGCCAGGCAGCAAAATATAATGGGTGGGCCCAGCACCTACAAAGCACCCCGATGTTAAGGCCACTCTTGAAAGGAAGCAGAATCATGCCAAAGTGAACTCTGATGTCTCTGGCTGTGTCTCTCTTTTTAATACAGTGATAAGGCTTTGGAGTTTTGTGAAGGTAGTCAGGACATTCTAGGCTGGAACTGTGACAAACGTCCTTGACAAGTTCTCATCCGTAGCACTTGTCCAGCTTCAAAGAATGCTCATGATGTGCTGGTCGGAAGTAGGAACATGACAGGAATTGTCAAATGCTGGTGACCAGCAGTGTGGACAACCCCTTGTCTGGCTGTCCTTCCACCAAGCCTTCCCTTTGTAATTCAGCTCCTTCTATGAGATTTATAGTCACCACATATTTGCAGATTCCTAGTGCGTCTCTTCACTTTGTCACGCTATAGATAATTAATTGTTAATTCTTTGTTAAATTAATTTTCCAAGCCCTCTGGTCATCTGTGTCCTTCTTCATCAAATCCTGCTAATTCACCAGTACCTTATAGAAAGTAAAGTGTGTATGTGTGTGTGTGTTGTGTCGTTACAGTCGTGACTGACTCTTCGTGACTCCATGTTCATGGAGTTTTCTTGGCAGGAATACTGGAGTGGCTTGCCAGTTCCTACTCCAAGAAAGTAACGTACCAGTGCTTAAATACTGTATTCAGAGAGAGGTCACTCGCATTGAGACAAGCTGAAGGCATGTCCACAGCAGGTGGGGGGGCCACCCAAAGGGCTGTGCCATTTCCCCCTCCTACCAGCCTCTCAAAGAACAAGATCATCTATAGATCTACTCTCTGCTCTTTTACATTTTCCTTCCATATCTGCACATTTTCTCCTTTTAGTACAGGGGCAAACACCTCATGCATAGCAAATTCTGTTTTCCAAGGAGGTGGCTGTGGTACTCTGTGGCAGGAGAAACAGCAGAGTATGGTGGCACCTTGGAAGTTTTATTTTGGTTGCATGAGAAGAAGTGGACGGCAGTCCACAAAATGTATACCAGTTAGAACCTGCTAGTCTTAAAGGTGCTGCATGACTGTTGTTTTCACAGGGTTAAGCATGCAATGTGGGGATTCTAGTGATGAATTAAGATGCAGGAGACTTGAGACATCCCACTCTGCCATGACGGCTGCTTGGGGGCTTTAGGCCAATCATACTCTGACTCCACTTCCCTGCCTCGCAAGATTTCGGCACAAATAAACTAGGGAGGAGAGGGATGTGCCTTGCCTTGAGCTCACCAACAGAAAGTTGAGATATGAAGACAAGAGAAAGTTGGAGGCCACTCTACAATTATTATATGAAAGAAGCCCATAATTAATATTACACCAAAAGCAGATTAGATCTATAATTTTGCTAATATCAAAACTACCATGTAATTACCATGTAATGCTCTCCCTTTTTACCTATAGAATACCCAACGCAGCACCCATACCCCGTAGCTATCCTGGACCTGGAAAATAAATAAAAACTTTACTAAAGAACGAAAAGATATCAGGATATGGATAAAACAAAGGAATATACTATCCCCGCTTACTGCCTCTCTCCCCCACTAATATTAGCCAACAAATGCACTGTTTTGTTTTGCTTTTTCGAGGGAAATCTCTCTCTCTCTCTCTCTCTCTCTCTCTCTGGGTTCTTCTTCTTCCTCTCCTTCTTCTCGTTCTCATTCTCATTCTCATTCTCATTCTCCTCCTCCTCCTCCTCCTCCTCCTCCTCCCCCTCCTCCTCCTCCTGCATGCTTCTAATCTTTCTTGGTTCCCATTGTATCATTTCTCTATTGGTGCCAGTTGAAAACCTTTCAATTTATTTTTGTCGTAAGTTTCATTAATATGCCATTTACTCCTTCTGGATCTTTAATGAAGGTGTTGATGACAATGAGGCCTGAGAAGGAAAAAGAAGATGCTGAGTGCAATGGAGCAAGCTCCCGAGAGTGAAAGGATGGGGAGGGAGTCTTGTTCTCACTGCAGGGTGCCTCAGGACAGGATGTTTAGCAGTGACAGGAAAGAGAAAACTAAATAACCAGCACATTGCCATGTCTTGTATATTCCTTGGAGTTACCTAGTCTATATGGGTTGTTATCTAGAGGTACATCATTATTGTCAAAAGGCATATTTGTATAATACTTAATGAACCGTCGAGTCAATTCTGACTTATGGTGACCCTTTTCATGGCTTTCTAGGTAGAGAATACTCAGAAGTGGTTTACCTTAAAATCACTTACCTTAAAAGGTGGGCTTTTAAGGATTTGTCATCAGGCTGGAAATTACAACATTTGGGGCGGGGGGGATGGCATTCTGGCTACAGGATCTGCAGATAAACCCAAGTTCTAAAATGTAAACTGCAAGCATGAAGAGTCGGCTTCCAGCGGCATCAAGATTTAGCCCAAGTGGTGTAGAATCAGTTGGGGCGGTTAGCAACTCAGTTAGTGCTCCCTCATTTTTGTCAAAGCACAAATCTCAAGAGCTAACCAAATGATGGACAACTCTTTGTTTACTCAGTTGGGGAGCGGCAACTTTCTAAATTGTGGAGTACTCCCTAGCTTAATTTGACAATGATATTTCAGTGGACCAATTTTGGTGTGTTCGTTTGTTTGTTTGTTTGCTTTTTGGTCCAACCCCGCTTCTGCATTAAGGTTTTTCCACCCACTGGAATGACTGATCCTTCATGAGCATGAGGGATCATGTTCCCAAATGGAGACCAGTAGAGAAATATACGGCGGCAAAGACGTAGGTGCGCAGATACCTGCTTTTGAGAATGTCTAAAGAGTAGATGGCCTAGGAATAAGAAAGTGTGCACTGGAAGATAAGGAAATATAAAATACAAACGCATGGCTTGGTTTGCTCCAGTCTGGTTTACTGCTGGGATCCATTCCAATACACATTGATTTTCACTTTACATTGCCCTACTTTCTGTTTGGACTTATGAGTTCTACCAGCAGCCTTGCTTACTGGGGATAATAGGATTTGTAGTTCAAAACCTCTGTAAGGTTGAAAAAGGCAAGATGAAATTATACATGTTGTGTTGTGACACAGCGACTGCGCCAATGCAAGGCCACTCTTATGCACTGTTACTTCATGGTGTATTATCCTTTGCTCAACAACAGCCATTTCTTCTGCTCCTGTTTCATGTCTAGTAAGCTGGCAGAGAGTCAGATTTCTGCCATTTCAAGTGAGGTACATTTGTAGCTGTGCTGAGTACTTTGGGTGAGGAAGATAGGATAGTCTTTGATAGTACAGTATGTCAGTCCTTGGTCTGTGGATTTGTTAGCCCTTTAAAGAGCTAACAAATTTGATATACACCTACAGGGGGGAAAACAACCTTGAATTTTACCCATAAATGTTATTTACTAAGAGAAGAAAGTCACAACTCTTACCAAGAAACTCAATAAAAGGTAACAGTTGTAGCTACTAAAAGCAACCTCATTCTCTAGCTTTTTTGATAACTACTCTCAGGCAACTAAAGACTCATCTAGTTAACCAATAAAACATACAAAATCATCAGGATACAGTGCCTCAGCCATCTCTAGGCAGGCATTTACAACTCCAGGCCAGATTAATTTACCACTATTTCAACCCACAGTAATTAAAGTGGGATAGAAAGGCAGGAGGAGGGGATTTTCTACCTGCCATGGATTGCATTTAAGAGATTATCAATTATTCTAATTGGCATCAATGGTCATGAGGACACTCCAAGGTAATTAATCCAGGATTAAAACAAAACATGGGTAAATTCAGGTGGGGAGAATTCTTTTGAAAACATTTAATAGAAAGAGTTCAGGTCTCAGCTTCTTTATCAGCTGAAGGGTTGCACAATAGCCAAGGTATAGTGATGCCATAAAATATGTGTGAAAATGCACGCATAAGTGGTATTGTGTTCTTTTCCAATAATCATTTACTGAAGTCACAGAGCTCAGAAAATTTCAATGTATTCTCAAAGGCTTTCATGGCTGGGGTCTGATAGTTGCTGTGAGTTTTTCAGGCTGTTTGGCCGTGTTGTGGAAGCTTTTCTTTCTGACATTTTGCTAGACTCTGTGGCTGGCATCTTCAGAGGGCAAGGAGCTCAGGGAACAAGGAGTTCTCTCTGCACTCTGGGGTATAGAGTGAGTGATACTGTGTGGTTTTAAAGTTGAAGAAACTTGTCCTATGCAGAAAAATAGGTGTTAGTCATTGTATTGTGATGACGGGATTAGAAACCCCAGTCTCACTCACTTTATAACCCAGAGCACAGAGAGAACTCCTAGTTCCCTGAGCTCCTTGCTCTCTGAAGATGCCAGCCCCAGAGTCTGGTGAAACATCAGAAAGAAAAACTTCCACAACATGGCAAAACAGCCCGAAAAAACTCACAACAACTATCAGAAATTTTCCTTTTTGGATTATGACTTCCAGTTCCAGCATTTCCCAGTCTTCTTGGACAACGGTTATAAGATTCTAGGAGCTATAACAAACAATAGCAGCAGCTTTTCCAAGCTCTGAGTAAAAAACAGAGGGCATGTCCAAACTCTGTCCAAATGGGCAGTCTTAATAGGGCTGCTTGAAGTTGGAGGAAGGAGCAATATGCCCTTTGGTGAGATCTTCATGTCCAAATGGCATATCAACCTCAAATAACCCTCAGCCTCCTTCTGGTGTCAGTTGAAGATTTACTCACTCTTCTGTAGAGGGGCGGGGAAAATAAAATTATTAATTTTGCTTAGATTATTATTTTTTAATTATTTGCCATGTATGTAACGCCAGTTGAGAAACTGCCAGAAGCTGCAGTTCCAACTGACACTTCCCACAAAGGCAAAAGGGAGAAAATCTAATTGATTCAATGCAACATTGATGGTCTGGCAGAGTCAAATAATAATAATTTGACCCCACCCCACCCCTCCGCAGAGAAGCAGGGGAAGTATTCATTTGGCCAATATCCTGAAGTGGCTTGTTTATTAAGCCACTTCACAATACAAGGAAACTGAAACCAGATAGAGCCTGGGCAACTTTGACAGCAGCAGGGTTCAGTTTTAGTCTGTTCCCAGCACTTGCACACACTGGAAGAAGACTAAACTACAGCACACCAATCTGCACAGAAGAAGAAGAAGAAGAAGAAGAAGAAGAAGAAGAAGAAGAAGAAG